>OX122899.1:5100861-5700861 GCA_944738965.1 Nebria brevicollis
GACATTAAATGTATGGTATATGGTGGTTTCGAGCAGGTAATGTCGCCTTCGAAAATACCACAACATAAAAATATACGAGAATAAATGTTGCTTCAATTACTAGAAGATATACTAACGTGTTGAAAGTGTATTGAATAAGGGACACATAAAAATTTATATACTTTATTTCTCTACTCACGACTCAACTAAATCATAAGTATACTTCAACCCAGTTATACTGATGCTGTAAATATTATAGATTCTGGTATATTATAGATTCTTATTGAAGCAACTTAATTATAATGAAATTAAGTTTTTCTGAAATTCTACTTTATTATATATATAGAATAATTTTATCTATTTTGAAGCAATTGACAAGTAAAAAATCAAAAGACGACAGTCGTAATTCAAGAAACCGCATAGGAAATCACGTACGCGTATGAGTGTACATATATATAACGATAATTTTAATTAGCTTCTACTAACATGTACTAATTACATGCACGCTACACTTCATTTAGACCACAAACAACATTTACAATTACCATTACAAAATTCTCATTAACCCCCAAACCAAACGAATCCGCGAATACAGCTCGCCTTCTTTACGTACCAGAATCAAGCATATGTTTTGTTGCTTGCCAAGTAAATAATTGATATTTGCATCAAAGCATTCCCACAACACATTTGCATTAGTTTGTTTACTAATATACGGAGTCAGTTATTCAACGTCAATTATATTTCAGTGAAAATATGCGGCAAATATGAAAATGGTGATTTTGTTTCGATTAACTAATATTGCTATTATGTTTGTAAAATTATTAAAATAATTATAATGTACTGTTAAGAGTTATTTTTCATCCGTGTAGTGTAACATATCGTGACAATAATTTCCTTTTATATTTACAGTAAATAAATCTGTTTATATTATTATCCTTATCACACGCAGTTTTGTAGTCACGAAAAAATGTTTGGCCAAAGCTTGTTTAGACGAATATCTCAATTTTAGGTAAAGTTGCATTTGTGTCCGCTATGGCGAAAGCAGATATAATAGCAGATGTGGCGCTGACCGCAGTGGATTGATCGATTTTAAAAGCATGCACACTAGCTCTGCAATAATAACAAGGGAACTAACCCGGTTTTCATACATTTAAGTGTCAAACAGAACTATGGGATTAATTAGAGAAACTGTCAAGTTTGATAAGTGCAGTATAATATACAGCATAGGTACGCCATTCGCCTCGACTGCAGACTACACCACTCCACTGCCACTATGAGTGGCATTCACGATATTATACTAGATTCTGTACATACATAGTACACGACTATTTATTATTGCTATTTTCGTTTTAGACATGTTACATTATTTATTTCGTAAAATAATATTTGCTTAATATAGTCATAGTTATATTATTTTTAAATATTTGACATTTAAGTAAATGATCTTCAAACGTGACTGCCACTCACCCGTAATTTTTGATAATTTTCAAAATTCTTGCTTATTAATTATTGCTTCGTATAAGAATATATAAATAGGATTGTATCAAGCAGGCCTTCTATATGTTTGGATGAGTAAGATAAAAATTAGTTTAGGTATCGTTTCTTTGTACGCTTTTACCTCAAAAGAAGTAGCATTCGATAGCCTAATCTTTCACTCGTCATTTTTGCTTTCAATCGCAGCGAGTAGCTTTTCGAAAGACAAACAATAAAAATCCTTTTTGGTAGATGCCTTTTGAAAGTGAAACTTTTCAGCAACAAAACTGTAAAAGACACCCTACAGACACTGAAAGACGAGCACATTTGTCATATCTCCGCGAGTTGCGTTTGCGCTTGTCGATATTCGTCGAAATGAGCGGCACGTATAGGCTTGAAGACGAAAAAACGAAAATATCATTTGATTCTCCTTCACATTCACCGAACCATACTTCGAAAACGATGCGAAGAATAAATCTCGTGTTACTAATGCGTGTTTAACCGGTTCGCCCCACTGAACAGAGAGTGAACAACGAACCTGAACGTGAAACGGACTATGCATTCCCCATTCAGGAACTCCTAACGACTTTGATTCGTGATATTGTATACTAGTTTTTATAATATTACATTACCTTTTCCTAACAAAATGTCCATTTTTTACAATTTACAAAATAAAAACAATTATCGAATTTTAATAATATTAAAAATATATTCTTATAACTAACATACATATTATTGATTGGAATGCCGCCATTATAAATATTTGGTTTGACTAATGGTGAGTTGGTTAGATAGAAAATTGTCCTATGTCAAATAAAATAAACCCTTTATGGTATGGAATCAATACACTAATTTTACCACATACAGCTAGCGGAACTATACCGAATTCACTCCTAAATCCTTAGTTCATAAAATTTTAAAATTATAATAGTTTGATATTTGACTGACTCTAAGCATATTAAAAATACATAAACCGTATTTTATCAAAGCCAATTTCCAATAAAGAATATATTTTAAAGCAATAACAAAATCCACTTAAAATAAATTGTTACAGATATTCAATTGATATTTACCGACGCCGGTGGAAATCTTATTAAAACACAAAGCCGAAGGGGTTGACAAGTACCTATATATTGTCAAATGCAAACATATATATTATGAATATCTAGGTAACATTTTCAACAGCAGAGAACGTGGTGCACCTGTTTATAGTTTGTACTTTACGTTGTAAGTATTTCGCGAACGTACCTACATACATTTATTCGTTTATTTGTATATTACCTGCACGCGTACATGTGTGTGTATGTGTAAGAACGGCAGAAGTATGCAAAAATAAACAAACAATATATGCTATGCAAGTAAAGTAACCATGTCCCTTTGGGCAAGCAATTTGTAACTAGTAAATGTTGGATGCCAAATACCTGAGAGAACATACATATATACCTATATCAAAACTGAAAGATACATACATTATCTTTATACCATAGCAGAAAGAAGAAGAAATATAGATTAACAAACGTGTGTAGCTAATATTTAAATTTGACCTTGATTCTTCATGATATTAATTATATATTTTTTCGTATGACACTTAAAATATAAATAAGTTGTCCGTCAGTTTATATGAACGAGTAATCTATATTTCGAAACATTCAAGGCTTTTGGATAGACAATAGTTTTTTTTTTTTGGAATACATAAGAAGTGGTTCAGTAGATGATTTTCCAATATTTAGTATAGCGTATGATGTAAATCAGTAATACTAGCAAATATTTTATTTATTAGTCATTATAGGATATATTGGCAATTTTAGATTATGTTGCAATTGTGGATTGTTTAATTATATGTTGAATTTAGCAGCGAGATAAATCCAAATTCATTATATGTATATCCATTAACATAATGGCATTAAATGAGAAAAAATATTCGTCTAAAAACAATTTGCATATACCTACCTCGTCGAAATCAATTAACAATACTAATTAAAACTGGAAACCGCATCGTTTGATATAGTAAATTATGTGAATATACACACACACATACACATGAACAGAGGGACATGATAGCAGGCGGCATTTCTAAAATTAGCATAGCAAGTGTTTTACATATAGGATTCAATTTCCACATAAAATGATCAACCTGTTGTCATATTCCAATATTAAACTAATACATTAAACAGAGAACGAAGATGCTTCTATATACGATATCTCAATGCACTGGAACTGTCCACCAGCGATTCAAATGGCTTGCATGTACATGTACATACATACCTATGGTATATAACGCTATTATTGGCAGTTATTAGAATGACAATTACATCGGACGAACATCCATCCACATACAGAACAACCAACGAGACTTTCCATATTCAATAAGGTAATTTCATCACCGTCATTCATCATCAAACCACTGGGCTTTAAGATAATTCAATCATACGCTACCTCATTTAAATACTAAATGCAATGCGCGTTATGTAAGCTATAATAGCTCTTACTATTATTTTATATATATATATATATATATATATATATATATATATATATATATATATATATATATATATTGGTTATATGATTGTTTCTACGATTGCCATCATGTGACAAAAGATTAAGTATTTGGGAAAACGAGAACACAGATTTGTGGATGACCCTTGAAGACATATTTAGGTGAAACATCCAGTCATTAAGTTTGTAGTTTTGCTTTTGTGTTTGTCTAACAAACCAAACTATTAAGCTGTTCAAAGCAAGTCGAAATACATATATAGCACAAATACATATTATAATAATAATATTTCAGTTAAAAATTATATTTCAATATAAATATACTTTATGACAATAAACCGTATCGAGTATCGTTCTTAAAAATTTTTTTTTCACGTTGTGTACGTAACTATAATTTTAAAATAAACAATTCTTGTAAAGTTAATTTGAAATGCCAATAAAAAATGTTGAAATTCCCTTTGAAACCGGTAAAACGAAATTGTCAGGTGTCTAACGCGAAAATACGACAATCAGGATCATAAGCTCTGCGACAGAACAGAGCATATCGTCAATCGTATGTGACATGGGCTAAAGGGATATTAATTGATGACGAAAGCAAGATCTATATTGAAATGTATGAGCTGAATAAGGACAGAAAGACGCACGTTGACAAAGATTGACGCACACACATCTGATAAACAGTACGTAATATGTCTAGAATCAAATTCTACTCAATACATAGTTACATTCGTGCCAAATAAATTTTGCACGAAGCTTTCAAATAGTTTTTTTTTTTCAATAAAAAGAAAAATCGCTACTGAATAAAATAATGCTGGTTAAATGAAAAGTATACATAAAATTCAACCTCGAAACAAAACAAAAGATGATCATAAAAGTTCATTTTCGCAATATCAACCGAAATAATTTTAATCTTGTGCAGGCACAAGGGTTGGTACGCGGGCGGGACTAATTAAAAATCACTCATGAATTTAAATATAATGACAGGCGCGGCTGTAGGGGTGAGGCGGACAGTGATGGGCAAATCTCCCCCAACTTTTGGGGAACTTTCAAATAGACATTATTTAAAAATGATGAGACGGATTCATCAAGCTAAATACATTTTGGCAGTTTAATGTAATAAGTTTTTGGTTGGAAAGTTTTTAAACGCTATGTCAAACTGTGTAGAGGAACGCAGGTAATTGGAATGTCTCGTTACTCTCGATGTACTAATGACATACTTCCGAAACAATCATGGATGGCGCATGCTTCGAAACAATCGGACGAGATTAAAACATTTTGCCAGGTTTACGCTACGCTTAAAAATATATGCTTTATTTTTCTATATATCGTATATATTCCTAAATTGAGACTCTAAATATATATTAAATCATATAGCACTCGACAATCAAAATTTTAATAATTAATCGATACAATTTCAAGCACACATAAATAACACTGTAATTTTTACAGACTTTAAACGTAGCTACACTTATAGGTTTGACGAATTATTCAAGTTCAGCTTAGAAATGTTAATAATATAGAATCTATCGCAATCTTCATTTATCACAACGACAGTTCAAATTGAAAATAGTCGGGTGACATTAATAATAATAGCCGCGGAATAGCAGCGTCATTAATTTGTTATAAAAGCAACGAATTTAATAATAGTGGTGTAATTTCGCACGAAACTGAGATAAATTGACAACGCTTGTGTGAATATCTCAAAGGTCGCCAATTAAGATCCGTGCAATTCTATCCGAAAACCACACCATGGCATCACTATTCGCAGCAGCTGTATGTACATACGCCACAAGAGATGCGATGACATTTATTACTCGAACATCACACATAGTACCTTGTATGTATGTATGTTCACGGATACGTATTATGGACATCCGAGTGTGGACATTTTATCAGAATGTTAAATCGCATGTTAGAATATACTGGCGTGTCCATCATTACACGTCGTCTCCCTCTGAACTACATACATACACCTCTGAAATGATTACGTAGTCACCAATTAAAGATTTGTTACATGATTATCAATTTCTTTGTTTATTAATCTTAATAAAACAAAACAATGTTTTGCAAATTTAAATTGTTATGATATGGCGAAATACTGACTCTGAGTGTATCGCTTTTTTTTAAATTATATTTAACGCTTCTACGCTATACATTTCCATAGTTAAACATTAATAAATGTGTACAAATATATGTGTGTGTATCAATGTTGTGCACCAGGATATTGTTTGCAATGAAGTGACTACTACAGCAACACATTATCGCGTTTGGACCAATGGTGTTTCTGTGTAATGGTATTGCTGTTGCCCTGTATGTACCACTAGGTCTGCCGAGTTCACGCACTTTGTACTGTTTTAAAGCTTAACCCGATTTGGTGCCGTGGTAATCACCAGGTTATCCGGTTGACCCTGTTTTTTATCTCTCACCCACACTCACACATTACTGCAGCATTAATTGTATTACTTACACGAAATTAAGTATTGCTTTTAGAACAAGTGCAAAAAATACCTCGGGCGGATAATATGTACATACATAAAAACCCTGATTCTAATTCATTTATAAAATATTTTACTTAAGCATTTTTATTGGTAACAATCAATCAATTAATAATTTATATAAAAACAATTTTTTCGAATATTACACATTTTTTCAGTGTAACATTGCCACCTGGCAAAACATGCAAAGTTTACAGCGATAATTTTATAATGGGGTAAAATAAACAGAACGTAATTAGACGCAATGTTATTCTATGATGCATAAATGTTTCAATACACCACAAAAAAATATAACTAAATTGCATACTTTTTTTATTTAAATTTAAACAAATCAACCATAATTAAATTATTTATAAAAAGCTTAATTGCTGTTTTTGTATCTTATTAAATACGTACTTATTAATGACAATATGCAAAATTGTTATTACCAAATGAAATTAATATGCTCGGCTTTGATTCTATTCCTGAATTATACTATATTGTACAAATACACATTATTTTTTATTAAATGGAATATTTGTACCGGAAGTGTATAAGCATTAAAAAGTAGCAGGTAATAAATATCTTTCGTATTGTAAGCATACACACGTACATTGTATAAGGATGTAATTTTGCTGACAAAAGCGACGCGCTTTGAAGGCTGGGAAAAAATGTTGTTTGGAGGTCGTCGAAAAGGTACAGGTAATGCACAGGCATTAGAGAGAAGAAAGAATGGAGATTCTGTCTTGAACATCATGCCTGTCGAGGAGTTCGGTATACGCTTCAGCACATAAATCATGCTATTTTATTTATAAAGAGCAGCGTTACCTATCGTGCGCATAAAAGGCGACCGTTACGCTGCCACCGGTCTCGGTCGCGAACTGTATTATGAAATAAGTTATCAAATACCAAGCTACCAACCTATTCTTAGTGCCATGCCATGTTTCAAACATGCTGTGTGAAACATTACTACAGTTTAAAAACATTGGTTATCCACATACTGCACTGCGAGAAATATTTTCAGGCTAGTATGCAAATTTTATGCTTATATCACAACCACATAGCACATATTAATACTTAACACATTTATAGTTCTAGCAAATATATTCTTCGTATCTTATACATATATTATGTGATGTAAAGTATGAAGTTCATACAACAATTGTGGTTCATACTATGAATCACAATTGTTTCGGAGAAAAATTTTAAATTTTCATAACATTTGTTTTATAATTTTAAAATGTATTGCTTATCAATAAAAATAACACATATGTCGATACTTTCTTTTCAAGTTAATAGTAGTTTTAATTTGAACAAAACTATATAGTTGAACAGCTTGTCTATCAAGTAACTGCATGCAAGGCAAAGTTAAGTAAGAAGGGTAAAAGTAAATGAAATTTCCCTCTGTTGAAATTATATTCAGTTCCCATGCAAAATAATTAAAATAATGAGCGAATATGAAGACGAAGAACGAGACGAAAAGTGGTAGCGAGCGAGCGAACGCCATAACATAAATCCAAGTGTACGCGCGGAATGTAAGAAACGTCGACGGAAACGAATTCATTTGTTCAACAGTCGCACTTTAAGCACAATGATTTACTCGCATCGCCGAATGAGAAATGTCCGTCCTGTTGGCAGATGAGGTGAAGCTGCCGACGAGGAAGCCTTCTGTTTAGCTGACCTTGCCATTATGATTATTATTCCATTCGCCCTCCGACATGACACGGCCACAAAACACAAAATAAAAGCACATTATCATCCCACACAGGTATACTTCTTTCAGTACAAAAACCAACCCAAAAACAGATGGTAATTGTACTGTGCACTGTGCACATAGGGGTTACAAATTACATCAATTATTATACTATATATTTCTTGTACTCGGAAGTTGGAATTTGTAATAATCATTAGTTTATTTTAAACAGAAATACAGTTCCAGTTGCATATACTTACATATGTATAAGATTAAAATAGTTTAATTATACAACTACATTCAAAAAGTTATTGGTGCTTTATCTAATCAATTGTAAATTCAACTACATTTGAAAATAACTTATAATATAAAATTATAAAGATATTTAGATCTGTTTGTAAAAAGCCATCACGGCTCTAATAGTATGAGTACTTCAACTTCAAGCAACCAGATATCGTAACTTGGAATACTGGCACAGAGGAATTGGATGTAACAAAGGCTTTGAAAAGTTGAAAATTTACATGAGTAATGCATTTGTGCAACTATAGCACACACGGAGCGAGGCTGTATCAAAGAAATTTAAGCACAACCAGCAATAACAAAAAATATTTCTTATTTTTCTAAATAAATAAACAATAATACAATTTGTTTCTTTTCAACACTTTGGAAAAAATATATTATTTTTATATGTATTCAAAGATAAATAATAATAAAGAAACTTCATCGAAGGTTATGGCTTTTATTATGGCAAGTAATATATCTGTGTTGTGTATGGCCCCTATTAAATTTGGCTCAGCGTAATAGAAAATTCTTAAACATTTTTCGGATTATAATATTTTCCGAGTTGAAGCAGGCGTTCTTAAAAGCACAATGATAAATTAAGCAATCTGTTTTATACGATGACAAATACACATTATTTTTTCTCTGTACCGTTTCGTCTCTTCTTATTCTTCTACTTCCATTGGCTGTTTTGCGTACTGCATAATCAGCAAAAGAGGCCACATTTTAATCAACAACCTACGGGTACGTAGGATACACAGTGTTGTTGTATATAAAAATATACTAAGCAACGAATGAACGAACGAACGACATAGCTTCGCGCTTACGAACAGCTCCAGATGAACAAAAGAATTTAAAAAGAAAATTGTAATGTCAAGAGGAAAACAAATTGTTTAATGTAAATTACAGAGAAGAGAATTTCAAATTGGAATGAATTAAGTTTTTCCTTTAATTTAATCAAAGTTTTATTCTTTGGCATTTAAGCAACTGTGGGTGAATGGAGAATGAGCGGGCTAGTCTGTTTATAAATTTGTATTTCTTGCATTTAAAATTGTACATATATTTACTTTGTAATTTATTTGCTCCTATATACTGTTTTCACTTGAAATTTATTCATTTATATTTAAAATATTATTTAATTATTTAAAATAATTTAAGATAGCTCTAAATAAATGTACAGTGCTAATAAATAACACCACGAACCTTTGCAATTAACTATTTGTATTCAATTATCTGTATTTTGAATACATCTGTATCATACTCCAATTATTAGAAATGAACGAAGGGACAGTGGAAAAGAAAATCATTTAAATATTAGGTACACGAACGAAGAATGTTTTACAGAGTTTGAAATAAATGTACCTGTATCAGCATCGCAAACGAATTCATCACTTAAAACGTAAAGAATGTCGATTGAAATTCTAAAATAAGAGATCTTGACTGTCGTCTCTCCGAGAATTCAAATGGTATTTCGTTTAAATTATTGTTATTTTAAAATTCCGCGAGTGAATAAAACGTTTTTGATCATACCGTCACATTTATATACATACATATGTGCAGGCCGTTTAGTTGATCAGGTTCAATTCGAAGTTATAAATTAAAAAATTCAAATCGTGAGAAACGGCGCACAAGTTGCAAACCTATTCAAGGTAATTGAAAAACTTTTTCTCTGGATCCAAAACAAAATATAAATATGTATATTCTGCTCTCTTTTATATACCGAGATGATTAAATTTCTTTTAAAAATATTTTTAGTTTCATCATACTCACTTTTATAAATGAAGTTAGTTTTTTATGCAATGTACATAAAAGAATATTTGCTAATGTAATGGAACTGTTTTTTTTTTTACAAATATATACATTTCCTATTCCAAATCGTAGGTTGGGTGCACTTTGATTCCATCATGCATTCGTAAATTTATTGTAAAAATGTAGGTATTTCTCAATATATAATAAGAGGTATAATTTTTAAATTTAAAAAAAAATCCCATATTTTCTGACATCAATTTTGAATAAAGGACCTCTTCCAGTAATGAACTTCAACCGTATTTCCTTTTCAATCAATTTTTATCTACGTTTTATTTAGTGTTCGAAAATGTGGTTGGTTCTGATTTGAATTTTGTCAGTTGTTTTAATTAAGTTAAATTTGAATTTCTCCGGCGTTCATTTGGTAAATATACCCGTTTCGGTAATTAAGTATTATTACATTCCTTTCAGAAATCGATAAGAACCAGATGTTTCAAATCTTAATCGGCTTTATTAATTAGAATAAAATTGTTACTCAAACTTAAGAAAAGCTCAAGCCGCCAGTTATAATAATATGTAAGCATTTACACTATCTATCACGTCTCATAGAAGTCATTACTTTCAACTTCAATCGAAATTTAGATTAAAGTTTTTCCAATTGAATGAAAAATGATTGAATTTATATGATTAAATTGAACATCTCCAATTAGCTAAATATTCTCAAGCGTTTACTTGCGAGTTGCGTCTCATCGGTAGTAAAATTTGCTTTTATGGTTTCAATTCTTGATATATAAGTTACAATATGCTAGATATTAGAATTTCCAGATGAATATTTTCTTCTATATCTATATATTTATTATATACGTATAACACAGTAACACCGTACATTTTCAGCATTTATCTTTATATACATATATACTGCAAGTGAAAGATGCAAAGGAAAAGTAGCATGAATAATCCTTTGATGTAAATACTAACAGTCGGTGATGTGTTTCTTTGCAGAATTACATTAAAATGCTATTAAATTCTTGGCATTCTTACGAGGCAGCAAATCGGCCGCGCAGCAACCTAAACACGAAAGGAACAACAGACAAGAAGACGAAGACAAAAGGAACCTATGCCCGGTCACAAAATCAACATGATATGAAATTTTTGTTCTGCCAACCGTGAAATACAAGACGCAGGCCCACTACCATCGTTGCAGGAAGTGCACGCTGTCGTCTACGTACACTATATTCCATCATATTTTCTATCATACAATGAAATAGTTTGCTAGCATAGTAGAATAAAGGAAAATTATTTTGCATGTATTCCAGCTTTTCGTTAATATATTTTGTTATAATTGGCATATTTGAACAATTATTACAATACCAATAATGTGTGAAATTCGTTTGTAATTCGATAAAATAAGAAACCAATACAGTCAACATTAAGGAATACATAAAATGTTACTATAGTACAGAATCAAAGAATATAGTACAGAGAAATTAGTTTTATCAATAGTTCATTTCAACTATTTAACAACTGGTCAGAATAACTACGCTGTTCAAACAATCGGCGAAGCGAAGAATGCGACTGTATGATCTAGTAACAAATACCTATTGATTCAGACAACTACAGATATTAAAGCGTGTGATTGAAATTTGCTATTTTTCAAATAATATTTAAATGTAATAATTATGATGTAGCATACTTATTCAAATAATATTTTCACACGATTTCTATAACTAAACAGAAAAATATTTTTAAAAAAGCAAAAGAAAAAATATACATTTTTGTTATGCTGTTAGCTCTGTAAAAGTTACAGGGAATACACGCTATTAATATATGTGTATGACATCTACTTCATATAAGATAGAGAACAGTAAGGGATGAAGTGAAGAAGGGGTGAGGTAAGACAGTACAGCATCAGAAACAGTGAACCGGAAATCATACGGATGCTATGTGTTGTCTTCTGATTTTTTGGTTTGACCGTTTCGATTCAACAGAATTGCGCGCTTTTCAACTGTTCCAGCACCAGAGCCAGCCACAGCCAGCGAATGTCGCTTCGTCTATATTGGATTCTAAAATTCAATTATTGTTTTCTATCGATTCGTTGCTAAGAGCTTTTCAAATATAATTTTATTGTATAAGACCACTTGAACTGCTAGTGGAAATCTTGAAATATTATTTCCTATCTCATAAAGTTTTTCATTATATAGTTTTATCACTTATTATTTCCCCAGGAAAGGGGGATAAAATAGATCAGTCTACTCGTAAACTGCAAAATAGATTTTATTTAATTTTCATAACCGAATAGAAATCATATTGTTTTATTTGTATTTGTTGTGATTTTTACTGTTTATTTCACATAAAAAAAATTACTATAAATATTAACTTACATGCATGTTTAGTTTGTCTAATGAGTATGAAACTTTATTTAAAATTAAATTTACGCCGTTTTTATTTCTATAACTAATAGCGCCTATATTTTTCCGTAAAACGTTGTAATTTTTAAAGCATTCGAGCATTGAACTTCGTATTCAAACATCTAAACACAGGCTATGTCCACTATTTTACTTTAAAAATTATTTTTTCTTAAACTAGTCAAAATTTTTATTTGAATATCTTTCTTATCTAAATAAAATACGTATAAGAAAGTTCAATGCAAGCAATATTTTATTGTTACATAAATATTATCTACAATTAACGTTTTATTTGATGCTCGGAATTTTGGAAATGTTTGCTCAACGAAATTAAATAAAATAATTATAAAATCACTGTTGGTGGTTTATAGTCGTAAGAAGAAGAACACGTGTATCGCCCTATAAAACAGGTGAATGGTAGTAGTGAAATAATCGTTACTCCCACATTGAAGACCACATAGGATATCAGTAGAAAATTCTACTGTTATAATGAGCACTTAAAACCAGTTTTCATCACATCATTTAGTGTTTTTTTGTCAATAGATGATTTATACCTACACTTACGTTATTAACAAGCACCAAATTGATGTTCGAACAAAAATATATTCCATGCAACCGAACAATTAGGTACTCTCAACATATGTTATTAATAGATAAAAATATCATGTTTCTAATTAGAAAACAGTTTAAAATAAATTCTTTCAAATAGATATTTTAGATAAATTACAATAGGAGATATTAAGATGTGTATAGCTATTTAACACGCATTACGAATTATTTGTCATCAGTAGCGGAGCAAAGAGAAATGTTCCACAAAAAGTAATGAAAACAGACAATAAAAAGTTCTTCAAAACCACCTAAAAATGATAAATACTAGCTAGTTATAATCATATTTGTATCATTTTCTAAAATAGCAATTATTTTATAATTTCCAAAATATAAATACAAATTTTTGTGAAAAATCAATATTTCTATTTAAACGTAAATGTTTGGTTTACATATCATACACTAATATCATTCTGGATAAATAATTTAAATCAATATCTAATCGATTTCTAAATAGCAGACATGTAAAAACTACAATAAATGGTGTATTTTTCTTTTACATATGAATATAAAAGTATGAACTCCATAAATGGTGTTAGGAAGACATTGTCTATTTGCTCACGAAAACAAATACAAAATACGATTATAAATTATTCATTACGCATATAGATTTTCATCCATCTTCTATAGCATTAAACCAACTGTCAATGTTGTCAGATATAATTTAACCTACGTATATTCTGAGAATCTTTATTTTGTGGCACATTGGAAAAATCAGAAACCGCACGGTTGTCAATACAGCTTATGGTTACAACGGTTACTGAAACCATATTATATGCGCGTGTTTCTGTCGATGTATGTATACATAACATACATACATGCGGTGATGGATATAGGATGGCGAAACTTAGTTTGTTTTTTTTTGATTTTTCTATTTCGCAGACGGAAATGAAATAGTATGACATTTTTGTATTTGTTAAGTGATGGATCTGCGAGACGTCTGTGTCTAGAATAAATCTGTTATTTATGTTTTTGAAATAAAAAGAACATGGTTTCTACCTTTTGGCACAATTTTACAATCAGCTAATATATATAAATTGTATTCCCGTAATTAAAGTGGTTTATATTATTTATCATTTTTCCTAGTAATCGAATCGATTTTAAAGTATAACCATTTTTGATAAAGCATTTTATATTAACATAATTTTTACTATTTTATACGAATTATTGTATTTTTAAATCCCTACTATCTACACAATATACCGACGTATAAGAAAGTTCCGTGCTGGGAACTGCATATATTTTATATAATCTAAAGCTAATTTGACGCGTATAAGAATGTTCTATGAATCGAATATATAGAAATGTCACATAGAAAATGAATTTGACAAAAAAAAGTATTCATCTGTATGATAATACATATTCATAAAATATAAATTTATAAAATGTATGTAAATTTAATTTGATTAAATATTATTGAATTAAGTTTTATACAAACAAATATGCCAGTCAAACTTGATTGTAAAAAATCGATTATTTATTAAAGATCACTAATTACCAAAAACAGTCAATTAATTTTTTTTTATCAATGTAAATTGTATTAATAATTAAATTAGCTGGTAATAATGAAAATACAATATTTACCGCTGAAATTTCATGATAATTATTAAATTTATTATTATTTGCAAACAAACGTGGACGTTGTTAATTAATAAATTAAATGTTTCGCAATTTTTGCTAAATAAATAATGAATATTCATTGGAACATGGTGCGATAATTTTTCAAATCAATTAAATTATTGCATGGAATTATTTACATACTTAGTTTGTATTTACTCGTGCATAAAACACAAAAAAAAACTAGGTAATCTTTAGCACATAATAATTGTGAATAATTTAGACATTTTAACTAGTAATGATTATTTATTGACAATTAATAATATTAACGAAATAATAACTATTATTTACAGAATAGTCCTGAATATCATATAAAATTAATTAACATAAGAGAAATTATTTATTGATTTAAAATAGAAAAGCATGCTTAAATATATATAAAAGGTGAAAATACGCTTCATTTACAATTATGTATATTTTTTCACTACTATCGCTTTTATATATCATAGAAAATAGAAAAGTCTGTCTGGGCATTTGAGAACAAAAACAAATGACTTCGTTGCTTTAGAATCATGTCGCGATTGTAAACGTGAAAATTTGGGGTCCATCTACCACAAAACCATAGAAATACCATGTGGTATGGTGTATATGAGAGAAAATAGTGGAGAGAGCATCACCAACAACACATTAATCTCGCTGAGTGGTGTGAAGCTTCACACAATTTCCGACATTGGGAGAGAGGCAACGGCATACATACATACTGAACCAAACCAAACCACTGTTGGTTTGAAACTTGTAGATTCGTAGAGAATTTCCGTGGTACAATATGGCTGAATGTGAGTGTCTGTACAAGTGCCAGTGATTGCAGTTGTGACAATACTAACAATTTGCCGGTCCATTAGCTAATTGGAGTCATGCTGACTTTGTATCCAACCGAACCGCCAATGAACACAGTCGTTCTCGGTTAACTGAAATTCTTATGGTTCGCGTATACGGTCTTCAACAAAATTGGTAACAACAAGGAGCTACCTAATTTACCATTCAACTATTATTTAAATATAACTGTGAACAATGTGCATATAATAAAGGAACACGTTCATCAAATTTCGATGCTTGTCAAAATGATTCATATATGGTATTGCTTTTAATTTCCTTGTAATTCCCCCACATGCCTCTATTCAAGTCCCTGTATCTCTCCGCCGGTTATTTTGTTGTTTGTTTTACCTTCCTTGTCTTATACATACTGTCGTTCCGTTGTGCAAATTCTTTGTGGAGAACGTATGTGTTTTGTTTAGCCTTTCGGCTATGTTTGCAGCAAACTTCTCTACTGGAGTTTTCTCCACCAAAAGTTATTCCTCAGAAGCATAAATCCAAAGCATTTAAATGTTGCGTTTGTGGTAAATGTTTTATTAAATCCAAGATCGGATGAAAAGAATCTCTATGTATTTATTCTAATAAGTGATTCTTAAATGCACTCATAAATTGTAAGATGATTATACTATGTCGTACAAAAGAATGCAATTTTAGGAATTATTTAAATGTACTTTTTACGGAAATTTAATAATAAAGCATACTACTATTGGTATACAATAATACCAGTCATTATTCATAGAAATGCGATAGTATTGATAAATAGTGTTTGTTTAAATAAATTCCAAACATCCCATGTATAATCTCTCCTAGTTGGTAGGTAAATAGTATATTAATGGCAATAGATATAATAAATACTTATTACAATCGCATATACATATTTGATATAATATCACATATAAATATTCAATAGTACTTAAAATAGATACGAAATATTTGTACCATATTAGCAAATTATTACAACGAGAATCAAAATAAATGCGTTTTAGAAATGATTGTAATGAAAAATGATTTAAATTTGTCTTGCAATAAGGTATAGTTGAAAATTTCTATCGAGTTAGTAAAATTAGATATACGTTGTGTCGTGTGATACAAGAAGGTAAAGTTAAGACTATCATTTTCCCAATACGGTCGTAAAAACGTTCGCTTTTTATAATGTTCCCAGAAGTGCACGGAAGCCAAACGATATGGTACTGAAGCGTAACATTAAATATAAGCGGAACACCAACTACAACACCCTGCCATCAAAATCTGCAGAAGATTTTTTAATTTGTGCTACGTTCGTTACTAATTCAAATTACCTGACTCGCATTTTTATTGAATGCATAGTTTTATTGCAAATATTCTGTATTTTTATAAAAAATATAAAGACAATAGAAACAAATATATGGATTATGTATAACTTGTGTTAAGCGACGAACGAATTCGAAGGATGGTTAGGAATATTTAGTCAATGACGGTTGACAGGGTAGAACCTTAAAAATTCTCTTTTGCTGACATGTGAAATATGTGCGCACATACGTAACTAACCAGGTGTAAATATTGCGCACGCGTACTACATACTAACAAAACATAAATAATACAGACATAGACAGAATTTATTTTCGAATTTCTATCATACGAAGCATGAGTGGGAATTTTAAACATACATTCTTACAATAGTACGTACTTTTTCAAATAATGACAAATATCTGTATATGATTTCTGGTAATTGAGCTAAAGTTAAATAATGTACTTCGTTAGTGGAACGTTTTGAATGTTGAAATATATCTAAGTACGTTAAAAATTGTTTTGAATTTTATTCGAGTATAACAATTTGCATATATAATCTAATTCTTGTGCCGGCATTTTGGCAAAATTTGTCTTTCTTAGGAAATGTTATAAGACATATTTATTTATTTATATAATGAAATCAAATTGCAGAAAGAGTCCTTTTATGTCAAAGGATCTCTTTTGATCAGATATTTAACACAGTTACATATTTTTTCTCTATATATTTTTATCTTTTTTCTCGACTGTCAGCTTGAATCAAAGCGTTTTATATGGCATGGCCTTTTATATCATTTTTATTCAGTTGATTTGAATGTCAAAAGATGAAAAAACGCGTTAGAATATAGGTTTGGAAGGCTTTCAAATACTATTTTGACTAGCTTTAACAACTTCAAGAAGGTTGTGGATATATAATATATTTCGGTTCACTTAATATATGATTGACTTATGTATATTTCAACAAAAACCGCTTCTCACTAACAATTTATTTTTTATTATACATCATTCAAAAGCAATTCTCAATTAAAATCTCATACATGACAACTCTATTAGCCATTAAGCAAATATGAATCCAAAACAAAGTGTTGCTACGCTTTGCTATATTTTGCGGGAAAAAACCGCTTAGCTACATTAATTGAGATAGAAATTTGCGCAAGTAAATATAAACGAAACAAGACCTAAATAGATATTTGCTTATCGATCAGGTGAGAAATTTAAACACAGACGTTTAATCATAATTTAAGGTGGCATCGAGTGAAATAAAAGTTGAAAACGAAATGGTATGCGGATTGACAATTGCCTATCACACAGACTCGAATTTCAAATGTATTCGTTTAATAATAAATGCTCGCAGGAGTTGTACGTGAAATACCGAAAAGTGTCAGCACTGTCGTTTTGTTTGAAGGTTAACTAGAGTTGAAGAGGAGTAAGTACTTTCCCGAACAACCAACACAAGCACATCTCAATGACGTCTTCTATTTGTTCCCCGAGGATGTGGAATCAATCATAGAGTCTGTGACAATGACAACACTAGTGCATTTGTTTTCATTTGTATTGTTCACAGTCTCGGTCGTGATACGTTTTTTTTTTTCTATTTTTATTCTAAATAATATATACTACCTAGTATATACTGTCAACGTGTTTATACGGTTACATGGGATTTCGTTTTAAAATTTGTTTATATGTAAAATCAGATTTCAATACCATAATATGATCCAAGATAAATAGATATAAAATATTTATCAACGGATTCTGGAGCAAATTTCGGTTTAAGTAATCAAAACTAACTACAAAATTTACTAGAAAGTATCCTAAAAACAATTTACGTTTTTCAACAAAAAATCTAAGAAAATATCACGAAAATTAAGACATTATACCGTAACCAAATCACATTTCTTAACAACACAAAAAAACTTTTGAACCATATAAAAATACATTAAATCATGAAAACTAGATAATTTTTTCACAATTAATCATCAAAACAAGAAGAATATTTAAATACTTAAATAGCAAAAATAACATTTCAGTAAGTATTGTAATCATGAACAAATTTGATCTCGAGATTTTAACGGAAATATAGTTTTTGACCTTCCCTGAATCAAGTCTGACTATTATTTGTGTGTGTGTTTGTGTGTTATCTATAAAATATGTCTGACCATAAAAAAAAATTTACTCTGAAGCATAATGAAAATTCTTTGCATTTTTATAATTATTCGTTATCTGTGATATGTAAATAAGTATCTTTACCTTATTAACAATAGATTATTGTATGTGGACATGCAACATGTTCGTTGTAAGTGATATGCAAGTTGGTATTGTGAAGTTGTTGAAAGCTCTATAACTTACTGTAACTGCCTACCATGTTTTTCTACCTAGTCTAGGTGCTCGTATATATTATCTACTGTTGAATGCTAAAGTTAAGGTTAGATAACAATGAGACGCTATTTACAATAACGAAGTTTACTTGTCTGCACAATCATTGGAGGAAGAAATGCTTCCAGAAAAACAGTAACATTACATACTTGAGTAAAAATGTTACTTATCTAAAACCTAACAGATACGGATTACCTATTATGAATTTACTACAAAATTCGTATAATAACGTCATTTTTGTCCATTTGGTTTATAGAATTTTTAACAGTTTAAATCCTTTGTGCTAATATTATATTCGTCGTAAACACATTGAATACATATTACCACCCAATTTCAAGCGAAACATAAATGTATACGGAATGCTTTGTACTTATGTACCTTCAGATACAAAATATTATATAATCCAGTACCCTGAGGAGTATATTAATATTTCTAAGGTAATAAATGGGGTAAACTAGTGTACTAGGCAGTAAACCAGATCCACTGAGTGTACCATCTCGCTTAATTCACACACACACATACACACACACGCATACATACAGGAACACGAAGCAACAACAGTAAAGCATATAGCATAGAGTTACGTAATATAACAGAACAGAACAGAGAGAGGTATAGCAAAATGTAAAATGTTCGCGCGCGCAGAGGAAGGAAGTCCGTGACTTCCGGTTGTTGTCACGCAGCGGGCGTCGTGTATTCCACTTTCTCCACCTTATCCTACCCTTTCGTTCCCTTTGCAACCGCAAAACCTGCCCGTACCAATTCCGTATTACAAGCACCCCACTGTGTCTATGCAGTCTAAATGCGCGCGTATATTATGTGTGTGTGTGTGTGGGTGTACTATCCTGGTATTCTTGGCAGCTGTATTCTGGTTTTGAGAAAATATGTGCTTGAAGACACCCATATTAACGATATACCATATTATATATGTGTGTGTGCAATCCTGGTATCCATGGTACAGTTTCAAACATGTAAATGTGTGGTAATGTTCAATTCTGGTTCCCTTATCAAATATGATGAAGGGAAGAAACTATTTATAGTACATGGTAGGTATAGAGCTCTAGCTAACAATAGAATGATGATGATACCTTGTCATCTTTTGCTTTGTGTGACAGTTTTTTTTTTTGTTGTTGTTGTTGCCATGTATTTATATAGAGCTAGTTTGTCAGAAATCAATTTATAATAATTGCGTACTGCACATTGAAAAATATGGTATGAATATTTTAGTGATCACACAAAGCCGAATAGAAAGAGGGATGTAATATAAAGTGTACCGGCTTTGATGAATGCTTGCAAGTGAGGTAGGGAAACGAGATAGTAGCCGCAATATTGAAAAGATGACAAATTGATTCAAATACGCAATAAACTGACTGGCAGCAATGAATATAATTTGTTCATTTTAATGCAAAATAAGTATAGATACATATAATTAAAAAATTGCGCAAATTCGAAAATAAAAAGTCTTGAGCGTTCTTTGCATCCATATAAATTATATTGTATTATATGGAGTTTAATATAAACTATAGTTCAAAATTAGATTAATAAATACAAATTTCCATGGAAATTAATGGTTTTAAATTTTATTATATAACTGTTTTTTAATGAAATTTATAAAGTTAAAATATGATTAAATGTGTGACTTTAACATTGTGTATAGTAACAACTCTCTGTTAGAGTATGTTAATTATCATAATACATGACACATACATGTGCACAAAGTATTTCTGAGAGTGGCCTACTTCAGATTCGTTTGTGGTCAATGTTCACTCCGTCTTTTTGACTCAAAGATACTCGTAAGTAACAACTATAGCGATGTAACATAACGCAACCAAAACAACCCCGAGACATATTAGAATACACCAGCACTACATAAAGGCTGGTTTTTAATCAACAACTGTAATGTTTTGGTGGTTGTGATTCTAGCTTTTTGGCCTTATATATATATATTACCTTTCGCTTTGATAAATGTGAACGAGAAAATCGTTTGTAGTTTGCCACATTTTTAAACTTATAAAAAATCAAATTTGCTATTTATATTTAGGTAAATCCATTTTAAATTTATTGTGCTATTATTTAATTAAAATAATTTAAATTATTAAATAATACGGTACTCTTTATGGACAGAATTCTTTTTAATAACATCAAACTTTTAATTCTAGTTTAAATTATGTTTTAATAAATTAAGTAGTCTGGTAAATTTCCTTTGTATTATACACTGTATAAACATATAAATTACATTCTTTGGTGAACATTTTCTAAACATTTCGAAATATAAATGTTTTAATTTAAGTTATAATAATATTCCAAGGTGAGCAAATATAATTATAAATTTCTATGTTTTTACATACTAAAGTAATACTAAATTTCCATCCTCTTTTAATTCATGTAGAACTACATAAGATTTTTTTTTTTTTATCAAGTTTTAGTTTGGTCTGAAATGAAACGATTGACTATGAATAGGGGACCCATGAATTGCTTAAGTATCTTATAATATCGAATAATAGCAAAATGGAATGATTTCATAGAATTTATGTGATATAGCTAGAAATAATTACGTGTATATTTGTGATTCCAGAAGTAGTCTACGTCGCAATTCGTAAATAGATTAATTGGATGGCCTGCACGTAAATAGCCACAAAACAAGGATTAACATTTCATCGATATTAGAAATGTTCTAAACAAACTAAAATCAATCAATACAAATGTTCCGTATTGTAATATTAGAGCGTGCAAGTGAGAGGCAGGTGTGAACCAAATGATATTTAGTTCGGTGCTGCAGCAACAGCAACGGTAACGGCAGCATCAGACAGGGTTTCTCTGAACCCTTCATCCTACCTCGGTCAGCGTGTCTCGTATTATTATAATATATTGGTACAAGTTACTGTTCGTTCGTACATCTGCACTTGGGTGAGTTTCTGTGTGAATGTTTGTGCTTCAGAACTGTTTCGTTTTATATATGTATGTCATAGGCGTACTGAATATTTAGGATACCTATTTAATATCATTAAGAAATACATATATCTTCTAAAAACGTATACATATTTTTGTTTATTTTGCACTTATAACAAGTACTTCCGGTTTGAATATATATATTTTTTCAAAAATTGGAAGTTTTCTTGCCATACATCAACAAAGCATAAGTTTAAAGTTTCACAATTTTACCTTTAAACATTTAAACGGTAGAGAGCATACACACACAGATACACAGACAGATGCAATTCCAAAAATAGTCAGGGAAGGTCAAAAAACATATTTCCATTAAAATCTCGAGATCAAATTTTTGCATGATCATACTTACTTATTACTTTATATAGGAAAGTAAAAATAATTCTTATTTCAAAACAATAAGAATAATTTAAGTATATATTATATGTAGAAAAATTTAATAAAATTAATTTTCATTATTATTAAAATAATAGTGAATAATTTTCATTGTCCATGGCGTATTGATATAATTCTCAAATATGTTAAGCTGGTGAAATATCGAAGATCCCCATATGCACCACCACTGTGAGTGTTTATAAACGCAGTTAACAGTGAAGGAAGCATCAGGCAGGTGCAGAGAGTACAAGACAAGGAGGCTTAACCTGCTGTCGGGATCTCAGCATCTTGGTTGCACTGTGGATGTGGACCGGCAGCAGCACCAATGGTCACGATATTCTTCATCATCATCATCATGCATGTTGTATATATGTACGTGTATGTCTGTCTGTCTGTGTGTGTGTATGCTTTATGTGTGTGCCGCCACAGAACGACGGTTCATCCGATGGACCGTGTTCATCTCTTCCGTCTCACATCCCCGCGATTATCAACAAGACGAGTACTTGCGGACACAGCAGCCACCATGTTTACATTATACTTTACCAGCGGATCTTTCACAAAATTTTCTATTTATAGAAGAACTCAATAAAAATACATTTTTACGAATGTCTACTTTACATCTCCATATATATTCTAATTATTAATCAACTAAATCAGAAAGTAAACATTTATTAATTTGAAAACTAAACGATTCTTTATAAACACAAATGTAACATATTTTTTATTTGATCTAATGAATACTTCAATGACAAAAATCAAAACCTAATATCGTTTATGATTTGTGCATTGGTAATAACTGCTTGAATGATGTAGTTAGTCATTTAAAAATATTGCAGCTCGTATTTAAGTTATTGTTAAGCCTGTTGTTAATAAATCTGATAATTAACAAGTGCCCCAGTACTTCGTGTCTGCGTTAAAAAGACCTGAAGCTATATTCTCACACAGCACACAGCGTACACATATAGGGAGAGACAAGAGAAAAAGAATAAAGCGACATTGGGTGTGTAAAACATATATATGAACACTTTATTATCAATTTTGCCCGGCAGCGAACATCTCTCAACTGCACTACAGATTTTTTGTCCGCGAAAATAAAACGACTTTGCCGTGGATTTGTTTCTACGCGGGTACAGCTTCGTCAGTAATTTTATGAGATTTTAATAGCTCGACTTGTTTGTTGAAATTGATTTTTGGTTGTTTTAGTCCGACTAGAATGCCAGAAAGTTTTTCTGTTTTGCTGTACATTTTTTTTCGAATTCCGATAAAATTACGGCTCATAAACCGTAAGCTGTGTTTAGACATGTACTGAATGCAATTTGTTTATTCCTACAAAAGGATTCTCAAAACTCCTGTACAAAGTCTCAAGGAATTTTGATTAAGTAAAACATTCGTGAATTATGTCTGTTTTATTCAGGTTTTTGAAGCATAAATAAGTTTAGAAGCATCCAGTCCACAGACTCAACTACACTGGTCCATTTCCAAACAACACCTGTTACACTGAACCCAAATTTTTTGTCTCGGTCTTTCGTTTTTATTTTCTACAAAAGGACCCTTTGATCGCACAGTAAAAGAAGAAAAAATGCAGGTACCTTCATCATCCAGATGATGCCATGCGAACATCTGTATATGGAAATTAATATTTTGAAATATTACTAGTTCAACGCCTGCTATTAGAAAAGTTTTCTCAAACGTTTTTATATCTTTCCATTGTTCGCACCGAACATATCAATTTAATACGTTTTCGTTTTTTATATGACTTATCAACATTATTAATACATTTAACAAATTTATTTTATTTTCAAAACTGTGTAGACATTATAAATATATGTTTCACCATATGGATGATACATTTGACGCAAATTAAATATTTATTGCCTGTTTTCTAATATTGAAACAGAACCACTCTCTTATTTCTTATTAGTTTGCGGTAACTAATTTTCGGTAACTAGAACAAACATATTATTGCGGTTACTAAAAAAAAAGTTATGGTGGCATAATTTTGTTTTAGGTACTTGTAGTTGCATAAAAACAAACTGCGATGGTTTGTATGAGCCTGAGAAAATCGAAGAAAAAATATTTAAATAAAAGTAAACCGCCAGACAATACACCTATAAACAAACTCGAAACGCAAGAGGTGATCGTATTCAAGGTATTCCAGGTTGAAAGAAGAATAGCCACGCTTACATTCGGCTACGGTCGTGAATGTTCGGGCACGCGAACCGCCACGCGAAGAGAAAACTTACGACGGAACCTGTTTCATCATATTTTTTATTATGATTCGTTTTGCTTTTTGTTTTTGTTGTATGTAACCAATGCAGGTATCTCTGTATCAAGTTGGTGAAATCGGTCTGACCTCGTCGGCCACCAACACTAGCCGGCAGCCAGCGTGATGCACGGAACCCATGGGCGTTCGCACGTAACTCACTCCATGGGTCTGCAAAGCAAAGCCTCGTCGCACGTCTTTCTACCTATCTATCGTATCGTATATGTTATAGTTCTGTCACCCCAAGCACTGTTCCTATACGTTTATGTACCACAAATTGTGCCGGCGCCTTTTTTTTTATCAGTGTACTCCTTCATCCGATAAATGGTTTATAGAAATAAGTTACCATTACACCACCAATCGTGCACTTGCTTCATATTTATCTATCGATGTAAACATTATTGATTACTACTAATCTTCTGAACAATCAATTTTATGAATTTCGTATAAATGTTGTCTTCGCAATTGACAACAAAAAACGAACTAGAATTGGCGCCGTAGTTAAAGTTTGTTTTATTTTTGATCTATAATTAGTTCTAATAGCACAACTAGATTGTATATTGTAAAATAGTATGGGAATAGGACCAGTATTTTATGTGAGACTATCGAGTTCGAGACCAGCAGAACACCATTCCGAGAAAAATCGTTAAATCTTAGAGATAGCGGCGAAATTCTGAAAACCATTAAATAAATTTAATTAATTAACCTAACATGACAAAAAGTCCCTAGTTTTTCGTTTTTCAGATAACGTACTCTGATAATGATTTCCTATCTTAGAAGAATACACAAAAACCAGAAAATAATCGAAACATTTTATATTTGTAGTTTCAAAAAATAGGTCTTGTGGATAATTTAATTTTTTTGGGAAAAAAAATGAACATCATATACAGCCTCTGTTAAAAATTACTAATTAGTAATTAGTCAGGAGCCTGATAGTTTTAAGATGACTCATGAATATAGTGAATTCATTTCATTTATATTGTTAATCACACAGATGTATTAGACAAGATTAAATTTCATATTGAGCTACTGTTTTGACACGTTGACTCTTGAAAAAATAATAATTTGGATATCATAAAACATGCATCTCCATTATTGATGTTATCTATTGATTGATTTTGAATTAATCGATCAATAAACTGTCAAAAACAACAAAAAATTTAACATCAGCATTATTTAAAATATTTTTCAAAACCCAAGCTCCTATGTAACTCAATTTTTATTCCAATTTAATTTATTTTTTTCATATTCGTATAAAATGCAATTCTTGCAAAAAATATTAAAACGATATAGATTTTGGTAATTTTTTTTTATGATCTACGGTTGCCGCCATTCAGACAAAAACCTCCTGCAAAGTTTTGATATAGAGATTAATAACATGAGATCGGACTGCGTAGCTGTCATTGGCGGTTAGATTTATTAATTTCAAACCAAATTGCTTTGGTTTACGTCCAAACTGTGCTTGTGTTGCTAGGATACGGTCACTCACTACAGTTATTTTGCTAATGAAATAATTAAAATATAGTTTTATTTGTTGCGACAAGATCAAATTTATTTTTCATTAATTTTACATATTTTTATTTATGTACGTACATACATATATGCAACTACAACGAAAATATTGTTTCTCTAAATAAGATATGTATTTTTGATAATAAATAAAACTTAATAATAAAAATATGGAATGATATATTTTAAAGTTAAAAGTCGTATGCCCTATGTTTGTTATTATTTTCTTCCGTTCAATTTCGTTTTGGTTATGTAAGCTATCTAAATCGCATTCAAACCGATATTTATAACCAGATGAGGATCTGAAATTGGTTCAACCATAAATAAAACGGTTGGTATTACCGACTATAGCTGTAGCTGTAGCTACCGACTAACCACCATAGCAGCAACAACTTGTCCGAAAAATGTTTCGCTTGCACATCCAAATGTAATAAATAACTAGAAACATTCTCGATGTCCCTGCATTCCGATTGTTTGATAAATCTTTTTCATTATTTTTTACGATTTTTATGTCCGTTCTCTGCCACCATACCATACACTGCACGGACACATGACTCAATCCTAACGTAAGGTAACGCGATGTGACAATGTGAATGTATGTTTGCAATCAAATAGAATCAGTAAAATTGGAGTTTTTTTTTTTTAAATAAACGTCAATGCCAGATATTGCAGTGGAAGCTTTAAAGTATTTACGTAGTTTATTTGGTTTAAATTTTAAATGCAACTCGTAAAAACTCTCACATAATAGAGATACGTAATTATTGGAATATGAAATTGATAAATGCATTTTGAAACATAAGTATGTTGAACTAATTTTCAAAATTGAATTAATAATCTAGATAGTTGAAAATAATTCTGAATGATAATGCTTCGCTAAGGGTTTTAAAAGCAGAGAATATAGAAATATTCTTATAAGATCTGTAAGTCAGTGTAAGCTGCTTATAGAATAAATTGTCAATTGTTTTTATGGTGACACAGTTTACAATGTAAATACTTGTTTTCAAAGTACTCTATAATAATCGACTTATAGGCAGTGTAATTAACTGACATCAGTGTTGTTTTAATTCAATACGAGACGAATTTTGTGTTTGTAATCACAAAGAAAAACCAAATAATTCCGTAATTATTTACAAAGCCAATGGATGAGTAGAACGGCGCGATAATCGACAACAATGGAACTCGTTTGTACGTTCACGTTTCCCGGCTCACAATTCGCAACATCCTTCCATATACATCGGGTGGTTTCCTAGTGCAATTATTTTTCATTCGCGTATCGTATGGAAGCGAGTTACGAGAGCTTTCGCTTTAGCAGAGCGAACTGGCGCTGTTACACGGCGCGACGCGGCGCGGCGGCATATAGTAGCTTTATCGCTCGACCTGAATTATTCAATAAATCTTAATGGAAGACATGCGCGACAAATACTAAATATCATTTTAATACCCACTGCCACACACACTAGATTACAATGCGACAATGAAAAATTGCTCTATAATTATATATTGTTCCACAGGTGTCTACGATCTAATACCACATCACTTTTAATGCTCCAACAAGATAAATGTTGTATTAGTTATTTAACTACCTTAGTTATAGTTATCGCTTCTAAAAATATACAAATACTGTTTCACACTGCACAAAAAAAAGGCGCGATGTATAGAAAAAATCGCATGTTTATTTTTAGTAGTACTTTCCACCATTAAATTTGTTGACTTTAAATCTGTTTTTAAAACGAACATTTTAAAATTTATACCAATGCTATATACACATGTTTTAATTAACCAAACAATTAATATTTCAATTACCAGCTAATAATAATAAATGAACAAAAACATAATAATCCCTCATCATTTCGTGTTTCACCAATAATTACAGCGGAACAGAACATATTTTCTGTACACATGATTTAGTAAACAATTTTGAAACATTAAAAATTTTATTTTTTTGGCAGCTAATATTAATTACTTTTCATTTGGAAAAAAAATCTATTATTATTGTGTTATGTTTAAAATGAAACATTTAAACAGAACAATAGCCGAATTATAAATGACGAATTCACTGCTTTATAACTACATTATTGGTGAATCTGTACTTTACATCTTGTGGAAATTGTTTTCGAAGTTTACCCTTCATATAAATAAACCACACCTAAACATGAGCAGCCTGCAAGGCTTGTTAATTAAATTGCGTTATTTTGACAGGATATACAGTGCCATACACATAATTCAGACCTTTTTTACCTTTTGGCTACTATAACACAGAAAAACGAGATGCAAAATAAATTTCGAAAAGAAAATATTTTAAATCAAGCTAATTCAATTTAGTACACCACCTTGATGTAATTTGAATCAAAAGTGAATTTAAATTAAATTCATATTAGTTAAATCTAGCGCGAGGA
Organism: Nebria brevicollis; assembly: GCA_944738965.1. Taxonomy (NCBI): domain Eukaryota; kingdom Metazoa; phylum Arthropoda; class Insecta; order Coleoptera; family Carabidae; genus Nebria; species Nebria brevicollis. The sequence continues at coordinate 5,129,571 of OX122899.1, forward strand.
AAAATGTTTCTCTTTGAAATATTTTTATCGTTCTTAAGAAAAATTTTATTAATAACACATCTATTTCACGTGCACTTCAAATTTCATATAGTAATATGTTGCGATTGGTCAATTTTTGTAACTAATAAGAGAATATTAATTGCAAAAATGCAATATTGAAATATTGATAATGGGTATATGATTTATTTATTTGTAGCATTTCCCATTTCAATTTAAACATAATAATGGAGCATGAATATAAATTTAAAATGACAGCATAATAATTTGTGATATTGTTTTAGAATGTGAAGTCTAGTTAGACGGGAAAAACTAATGTTAGAAAATGGGTCAATAATGTATCTCGACGTACTGTCAAAGAATGTAATGAATCTTGAAACGAAGTCAAATTTCCTTTAGAACTGTTATTATTTATTAAACGTACCGTACACGAAATTGGAATGACTTTGGTACAAAAGAGAAAATAATAAATCTATAATTACATTTCAACCATATTCGGGAAATATGTCTTGTTATAATACAGAGGACTCAAGCAGAAGGAGAAGAAAAAGTATAATGCAAGCATGCGAGTCTCTCGACAGAAAAAAGAGAAAGAAATGTTGACTTCGCATATCAAGGGAGTTCTTTTTATTTATGCATAAAGTCGAGAACCGAGGTCTCTTTGGATTTCACTGGGCTGTGTTATTTCCATAAGTCTTACAAATTAATATTCATTGGTCGTTTGAGTTTTTCGCACGAAACTCCGTGCTTTGTGCGACTTTCCTTTTTTATCCAATTTACAGAAGTTTGCTTGTTTGTTTTGTCAATTGTCAATTTATTGTTGTTTCTTTAGAAAATAAATGCGCTAGTTTACTAGATGTGTAGAATTGTTCTTCTCTAAATGTTTCTTAGTGATACAAATAACTTTAAATATGTTATAAAATACAAGGATGTGTCCTGATTTTTTAAATCAAATGATAGAATGTATAATATGGGATGAGAAATAAGATTTTTTATTTAAAAACAATTTCAAATCTTTGACTCAAATGTTATTTATAACTTTATCCATTAGGATAACTAACGCTACATCCAAAATGTGTTGTTTATAATAATATTATACGTACTAACTATGTTTCATCCTATTTCAAATGTATATCCTACCTGAGTTTAAAATTAATGTGTTATTTCTCACCGGATACGTTAAATTTCAATGGCTTGCCGAATTCAGCGTAATGTACCAAATGAGTAAAACAACATATGAATATATATGTACGTTCATATTATGTACAGTCAATTAACATGATACCCTTATTCTAAAATATAGTCGAGAAAAATATTTATGTATAATTTATACGTTCAATTTACCTACCACGCATTTCCTTTCGATAAACAAAAATTCGTTAAAAATAAAAGTTTAATAACATATTATTATCTCATCAACAATGTGTTTATAGTAGCGAATATCCGTCAAAATGACGAAAACACGCTTGCTGTTATGATTTTGTTAACAACATGGTCTGTCATCTTGTGGAAATAGTTTTCACTGCTATAATGTTTACTTTTATGTGTAGCTCATATTAATAATAACGCTTATGCATATTTGTAACTTTTGGTAATATGATTTACGTTATATTGACATTTTTCAGGATGAATTTCCTTGGAAATCAAAGGTTTGAAATTCGTTGATATGATTATTTAAAAATAAACATTTAAATAGACAATATGAGTGAACTGTAATGTGTAATATATTGAATAACAATTGATGTATTGAATATTGCAAGGTCTGTTGTAAAACTAATAACAGATAATCGAATAAAATGTCATTTATTGATATGTGCTTTGTCTCTCGATACCACTCGTTCAATCTATATCGAATTATGTCAGAACAGTGAAACATGTGAAACGATTTCACAAAGCTTTTGTTTTCACTGAAACGCTGCCTATGTAATGGACGCTGGCTCTGTGTTGATATTTTATTTTATATGCACGAAATCAAACTCCATATATGAAATGTATAGAAGAAACAAATTATTATTATGGACTATTTTCAAACTACTAGCAAATAATTAATTTACAAATAAAATTTAATTTTCGAATAAAATATTTGAAATCGAACGCAGAGCTTTTAGATCTGCGCTCTGAGGCTCTACCACTTGTAGCAGTGGTAAAGGATTTGTCCAAAATGTTCCTAATTCCCTTTCCATAAAATAACCTTCATTTTGCATTTATCTTAGACAATATAATATTGTGTATACAATATGAAAATAAATAGTAACAATATTGTTTGATGTACTCGATAAAAAACAAGCAATTCTTTACAAACAACATGGATGTATGTATATAATTTGTACGTGTATATGAGTATAATAGTGGAAGTATATTTATGAAGTGGAACGCAGTCTGGTGGTGGTTAAATGTAAAACAGAGTGCATCCAACCATTAGGAAGAAATAATAGGAAAACCCTTAGAGAGAAACGTCATATAACATTGTGGTACAGTGAATACTGAGCGAGACGAGCAGTGTTGCATTTCAAAGTTCACCTGGGTTTGGGACGATGAAAATAAGCTAATTCGTTTTGTGCCTTTATTCTGACTGAGACTTGAATAACGCATTGAATGAATTGTAGCAAACTTTTATTGTGAATAGAGAATACTCGTTCGTTCTCCTTTATTAACATACTGACAGACATTTGTTAAATACGGTATTTAAAAATGTAAGTAAGAATTTATTACGAGATTCATAGTATGAGTCAAATGATACAAAATAGTCCTGATTCCTCTCAATTATAAATTATTTCAGCAATGAACCAATGAGCTGGCACACAGGTAATAATAGTTAGCGAATAATATTCACTAAACATCGACGCAGAACTGAAATCCAATTCAATATTCGTGTTATATACGGGGAACAAAGTCTAATCCGCTTTGAGTGCAGAGCGAAGAAATAATTGTCTGTGAACGCTAATGCATCTAACATGGTTGATGATAATGTGGTGATACATTGTAGAGGTACTTCGACTATGCTCTAATCCACTATATTATTATAGAATGAGAACGAAATCGTTCTTTTTATGGAAACTACAATATATTAACAATCAACTACCTTTCAAGGTGGACATGTGTATTTGATCAATATTCGACTTATTTTCGCGCTTAATGCATTTCGTGTTGGTTTTATAAATAACTTATTTTAAAATTTAAAATTGCCGCAACAGTATAAGTAACTGATTATTGTATGAAAACAATTTTAAATCCTATCGTTTTTTTCTGATATTTATAAAAAAAATTATTATACATTTTTAATATCAAATGTTAATATTATTGGTCATTGTAAAATACATGTAATAGAATTCATGTGACATTCTTATTTTATAGATATGTTTTTCGAAAATATTTTATTTGCATTTGTTTTAATATCCGATTTTTTCTGATAAAAGAAGTGTTAAATTTTGTATGTATTTTTATAATAGAACAAGTAATGTAATAATATATGTAGTAAACAGGGCGGACTGTGACAGTTGGGGTAGTGTGTCACGTCTGTAACGAGTCCCATGAAAAGAAAACGACAACTACTCGCTGATATGCTTGCATACCTACAAGAGCACATCGTCCAGCGCCGTGTCTGGTACCTCGCACCATTGCAAAGGCAAAAGGCATCCCTTTGTCTTTGATAAATAAACAAACGAACAACGAGCAAGCGAACAAGAATCTAAAGGTATTATCAACATCATCATTATCGCTATCACAACGCATCGCTGTTGCTGGTGCTGACTGGCGTACCAAACCATAGTATGGTGTGCATCTTTAATTAAGTAAGCTGCTCTTCACATGAAATAATGTTTTGTGCAAAATTTCTATTATGTATCATGTTTGCAAAACGAATATTTTTGTTTATAATACTGATGTAATTTAGCCAATGAAATTTTCACTTGGTTTCTCGTTTAGCATATCATGTTCTATACTAATTCATGTAAAACTAATTATAATCCACAGACTATATATTCTATACATATTCTTCGGACCTTCCTAAATATGTAAACAATGTATGTTTGAATTACATACATTTTTCCAGAATGTTATCATTAATTGAAAATAGGAAATCAAGATTTAAGTGAAAACTAAAGTTGATCATAAAATCCCTAATTATCATATGAATGTCCTGTATCAGTTATGACAGTCTCAGTGTACAAAAATGACTGTATAAATACCGCACATTTATACTTTATTTTCATCACGCATACATTTGTGAAACAGCAATTGTTCACCTAGATGGGTTTACGAATAACAACCCATCATCTGATCATGACATGGTAAAAATTTTTCAGTGTGTGCATATATCTCTATAACAGTGGCCATTCGCACCTTTATATCCGATGATACGTTCGTCAAATAATGTTTTCTGTCCGTCAGACAACGCTGGGGCATCGTTTGTTATCAGTGTTACCGTATAACAGGCAGGACTAATCGTCCGTACAAGCTTCACAACATTGAGTCTATAAAGTACCACGTCACACGTACATACATACATACATACACCATCGTACAGTATACGAACGCCTGGATATGTGTGCGTGGACGTTCTGATTGCCGGAAAACGTGTATCATTTGTTCGGATCTCGTTTTGGGTTATTTAGTGTTCGCTTTGTGAGTTCATTTTTGCTTTTTATCTGGGTCACACTTTTACGCAATTGATAAAAAATGTGTTACTTACATACATACGTAAACACATTTTCACTTTCTCAGCAGTGTAAGTATTTTTATTTCTCTTAATGTCACTGTTCCTCTTTGACACATCACAATTTTCCGCAATCACTTATTAATTCTGTTCCGTTTCCCATTCCCAACATTCACTGTTGTCAAATTGAAATCGTAATCCAAAATTTGCTGTTACACACAAATATTTTTTGTTGCGAGATTAAGTACTAATATTAAAAATCTGCCGTGCAGTAGTTTCAATAACGATACTAGTTTCGAAAAAAATCGTTTTAATTGCAATTGAAATGAACGGCACAGGAGTATTATCCCCTAATACTGTTCGCTGGTCATAATACCACAGATTTCCAATATTGATTAATGATTTTGCAATATTTACTTAAAATAATAAATGTAGATTTAGGATGATTTTTTAATTGGTCTAGTAATCGATTTTTACTTAAATTTGGTGCATAAAATAAACAAAGCCAATAGATATTTATTGAATTCTGTTTGTCATTTTTGTGATTGCTTATGGAAAAATAAACAAGAAAAAATATACTGTTCAGTATATTTTTGTTTTGTTGCCGGTAGCCTAGTAAATTACAGCGGCATAGATGGGGAGGAGGTGTTTGTTTGGCATTGTGCTTTTGTGTGTATGTATTTCGGGTTGGTTGTGTAACGCGTGATAGCAGCAATGTCAACCGCCATCAGATCAGAACCGCGCGTTTTTCTATGGCACCGTTTTCCGGAACGGTTTGTCAATGGCTATGATCCTGGACGCTTCGGTTCGCTGTATTATTTGTATCGATGTATCAATACATTGTCTTGTTTACATTTAAATGTTTTCCTGAAGTTTTATTTATTGTTCAAAAGCCTAAAGGGGTGCCATTTTCGATATAAAACAATTTTTATTTACTTTATCAGAATGTTACAATAAAATAATAAATTCGAATTCATCATGTACAGTCAAACGAATTTTTGTTAATTGAACAATGAAATTTTCATTTTGATTGAAATAATAAAATGCCTGATTGCCATGATTGAATGCTTGTGTAAATAGTTAAACTATGGTACCCTTTGCTAAAATGTTACTTGTGTAATATCTTGTTTACCAACATTGCAGTGATAAAATCTGGGACGTATAGGTATGTACTAGTAAGGTCAAGTTGGGCAGCGATTAGTAATATCGATCGCTTTATAAATGGTTGTGTGATAAAAGAAAGCAATGCAAATATAGGGAGCTGCGCATGTAGAAGTTTTACTTTTTAAATAGGCGGCGGCAACAGAAATTACGGAATAAATTATTCTGTGCACTAAACACGGGTTCATTTCTAAAACGATAACGCCAAGTATGTATCGGAGCTACGTATTAACTTTCGTGGAAAATGATTATCCATACCCTGTCATTAAGAAATAAAAATTACATTGGCTCTTTCGAGGTTGCTTGTCACGCACTTAGATACAACGCGACGTCAACTCCACATACATATACTACCTACTGTATCGGTCGGTACATTTTATTTGTGTTTATATACCGACCGAACATTGCGTGTACGTTGGAAATTAAATTACCCGTATATTATCACAAAATATTTTACCATGATTTTGCCATACGTACCTTCGTACATTGTAAATAACGACGATTATTTTTGAAAGTTTACTTTTCGAAATTGAAACATTTCGTTTTCGTACAAACTATGTTATGTAGTATATATATATATATATATATATATATATATAGTACTTAACCATTAATGAATGCATTGTAGATTGTCGTATTTCATTGCACTACAATGTGGTTTTGTAACCATTTTTAACAATATGCATTGTATGCATTTCTCTATACAACACCAAACAACACTTATCACTCACTCACTTTATAACAATCTTTCTCCACTCAACTTTGCCGCGGTGTAACTTTCCTAACTAGAAGGTGGTGTTTCGATTTTTAAAAAAGAAATTATTTCTAACAATATTATAACAGAAGCTGTTATGTAAATATTTTATTTGTGAGACATTGATAATCAATATTGACTAACTGCCAATTGGCGAACAAATACCAATATGAGCGAGAACATTTCCTATATTGATCATTTTTATTGTAAAACAGATTGTATCTTTTAAATAAATCACATGTTGTATTCGTGATAATCTAGAGATATAAACGTTACATGTTTAATCATATTTCATTTTGTTGAGAAGTTTTTTTTTAAACAAATTTTTCAATTAATCTATTTTTATATGCGATATAAAGCACCGATATTTAGAAATTCGAAATTACTTCTACGTACGTATCTATTAGCAACGTTTATACACTGAATGGACTCCGAATGCATTCCTGGATTCTGTTTAATATATTTGTGATAGTTAATTAACAATTGTATCCGATTCAAATATTGTATGCATATATGGTAAACAATTCTAAATAATAGCAATTTAATTATTTCTCGCAGTATAAAAACAAAAAAAAATCTCAATTGTTTGATGTGACGTCAACGTACACCGTATATAGTTCAAGCGTAGCAATATAGGCGGCAACACGAAGAAAGAAGTCTAAGTAAAGTGTGAAGGAACAAGAAGCAAGAGAGGAAAAGGGAGCACAACAGGACATTTAGGAAATTGACTCATTGACATCAAGCTTTCTGAAGTCACGGACCATATAATTTCAGATCCATGCAACACAACAACAGCACCAAAAACCGTTCAGCGAAATTTTATATTCACAAAAGAAGCGGCCTGAGACCCAATTTCGTCATTTTGATATAGGACAACCTTCTCCTCCCTTTTCCGCGGCAACCCTCCACTGTGTCTCTTATGTAGGGGAAAACAGAATTGTCTCTGTCCTCTCCGTTGAAACAAAATCATTCTATAATAACGTTTGTTCATGTATGTAGGTAAATAGGTAGGAGAACCACCGCAAACATCTTATGCTGTTTCTGTGGTATAATTTGATGTTATCATTGAATTCTTTGATTTCCAGACCGACCAAAATCACATTTTAAAAAAACGTCTTTTTATTGTTGAAAATTTACGTTTGGTGAACGGCGAAACGCTTACATGAAAGATTCAAGCGCAATTGATTATAATCTTGATAGTAGTTTTTGAGCAATATTATTTATTTTTACTTATCAACATCGTTGAATATACAAATATGAAATTTAACTCTTCAAAACAAAATTCTATAGAAAATATTGTACAATTTGTTGAACAAATTTTGTATAATATATATTGATGTTATAAACAGTTGTGAGAAGCACTAATTGACGACGCTTTAGCAAACATGGAAAACGAAAATGTCTTGTGTATTAAAATCTGAACGTCTTTGGTAAACAGTAAGTTGCAAATTAAACAAAACGAATGCAAGATCAACTTGATACAATTATAATAACAGTGCACACACTGCGTAGAACGTCTGTAGTATTTATAAGTTAGTATATACTAAATACTGAGAACTTACTGAATACCATCCATGTAAACTTATAATTTATTTGTCATTTCCCACACCGGGAACTTCAAGACAGTGTTTGATTACTACGGAAAATGACCGCCGTGTGCGGTATTTAATTGAAAATAATTAGCCGATTTTGTAATATACTATGCTAAATAGTAATTCGCGCACAAAATGATAAATTGCACAAATATATATCATTATAATGGCAGTGTCTAGAAAATAATGCCAACCTATATAATTAGAATTCAGAACTAAGAGCGAATTATATTGTGTAATCCAGTGTGTTTATAACTTTGATACGTCACGTATATGATGTATAAAATGATTGCTGGATATATTAGTATAGTATTAGTATGGCTGCTCTGAAATTAAAAATTCTACCGTATAAAAGCATTGTTAGGTTACATGCACAGATAAGTAATTCGGAACTACGTTATATTGGTTCGCTTCAATAGTATGCTACACTTTGCTTTTGATTTTATACAGTGGCGTTGCTACATTTTTTTCAGCATTTAATATCTCAATAACTTTTGAGAAAACAAAACCGCGAAGGACAATTATATTATCACGCGAAATTTTAAAAAATATGTATAAATTCAATATCTTTTAGCATATTTAAATATTATTCTTTCAACGTACGGTGTTTTCTAAATTGTGACTTAATGACCCAAGCAGATTCAAAACAGCATTAGAAATAAAAAAAAAACAAGAAAATCGATAACTATTCCATAGTTACGAACATAAATAAAAGCATCAACACAATGCGGGATTTATTATACTTCTAAATTTCAACACAAATCTCTATTTCATAATCCATAAATATTAATGTATAACAATAAAACGATTTTTGTGTTTATGTCACTGTTCTACTTTATAACCCATCACTAGCAAATAATGAGTGAGAATTATTAATTTATGATTCAATTTTTGATATCATTAACTGACAATTTCCAGCAACCAAATCATAAATTGTCTATATATGAAACAATAGCTATTGCACATATTAATGCATCATAAATAATTCAAACCGCGCATATTAATAAACGATACGCCACTGGATTTATCAAGAGCGAACATGACTAGATGATGATGATGTCTATAATTATTTAAGGTTGCAATATTCCAGCATCCAGCCAACAATTGAATGTGTTGCCTTCTGTATTATGCTCAGGTAGCTAGATTATCATTCAGGAAAGGTTTTTTTTTTTACGTGGGCCAAATTTCTTTTTAGGCGTGCCTCCCCCTAATTTTATTTGGTATCATTTATTTTTTCAGTTCGAAGACCGATCAGGTTGAAACAAAAACGTATTTGGGAGATCGCTGATTCTATTTATTTTTCCAGTTCATAGAAACCAATCATCAGACACACCTAATTGTAGTTATTACGGTTTTATTTTTAATTTCAGGTATCCGCTAATTTTTATTTATTTTATTTAACAAAATTGGGTCAGGTAGATGAGGTGCAAACTAGCTTCATCAGGGTTGGTTCAGAACAAGATATTAGAAGATAAACATAAATAAAATTTGGTGCATGTGCAATTATTTGAATGAATTTAATACTCATTCCCGAATATACTCATATATTACATATGAATTAAATAAATAAATATAACAAGAAGTTATTCACAGAAATTTATTAATTTCCTAGTTATTTTAATTAATGGCGTACTGTTATTAATTATACTTATACATAAAACGGGATTTCTTATTTGATTTAAATTCCTCCAGAATACTTTTCTAATAAAATATTAGAATCTTTTTAGTATATAATTAAGGTTCTACTCATTAATATTAATTAATTTATATTTCTTTGAAGCACTAATTAGGATTTTTTTCCTTTCTGTGTCAATCTTTATTTTAATTTATATTCAACATTGAACAGAACTCAGCTGTTTATTTTAAATACCTTTTAAATGACTGAAAAAACTGAAATGAATAATCTAATTTAGTTGCGTAAGAGAATTGTCATTTTATTTCGTTTTCCTTAAAACCTCACAATCGAGCAAACAAAAGATTTAAGAGAGTTTCACAAAAAAAAGTATAGCGCAGCATTTAATAAAAGGAATACAATATACGAATACCTTACGCTTCATCTCACATAACTGGGGTGACAATAACTATAAATTATCCATACTACTATATTAAATAAAATTGTATAAATTAAAATGCAGCAAATAACAAGGCGTCGGTAAAAACCAGAGTGTATTTTTATTATTTTTTCGGTTATACACCTAATCAAAAATCTGAACCAAATTTCATGTAGTTACCCTTGAAAACCAGGTGCATATTGTAGAACAAAGTTTTGATATTAAAATTCAGAAATCTCCAACCGGAAACTGTATCCTAATGGTACCCAAACTTAAATCCCTGCGGCTAATAAAAATTAAAGGGTCTGGAACAGGTCCGGATTAAAAATAAAAGTAATAAAGTTAACTGGTCCCTCGGGGTCGATGAAAGAAAATAAATTTTGGCGAAGCAAAATAATTATTTCATCTCTACTTTTATGTTTGTTTTGCTTTATTTCTGTGTCCTTAATTATAAAGTGCTGAAGTGATTAATTTTAATAAAATGAGCGTCAAAATGACCAGAGAAAAGTGGTGTTTTTGCATTATTAATTAACGGATCAAACATTTTTATATTTAATGGAAACAGAAAAGCATTATATATTCGTATATTGCGCCTAAATACGTACTTTACATTTTATGTTTGTTTATTTATTTAATCAATCAATACTAATAAAACATATAAATTTTTAAATTACTGTTGCAAATTTAATACTCTGCTTTGCGTTCATAGTTTTGCTATACGTTTTTTTTTTCTGTAGCTTAGACTCGCCCATATAATTATTGTCTTTATGGTATACATATTAATTAACAGCACGTATTCCAGATACGTTTAAAATTTCACGTGGTGTAGTATAAAGGAACTATTATGCATAGCGCATAGAGAACGATACATACATATGTAGGTGCATGAAGTGTATACGTATACCTTTTTCCGTAAATTGAAATTCACTGGCTTTATAGGTACTACATGAGTGTGTGTCCAGTGCTCTTGCGCTATGTAATTTAAATTTGCCGGAGGTTCTTATCTCATAAACATGCATTGAGCAGCAGCAGCGTGAAAATATAAAATTAGATATTTTACTTGTTAAACTCCTACCTCTAAAAGAAAATACTGTCAGCGCACGACCGAACTTTGTGCCACACTGCATTATTCATTGTTCTTGTGCACTCTGTACAACAACAAAATTAATCAAATGTATGCATAAGCAATAGCTAATATTATGATTTGGTAGCATTTGCACTAAATTATAGATATTAATCGTGTTCAGGGTGATTATACTGTATAATTATTTTCAGACCAATAACCCATACATATTAATTTATACGCTGTAGTCCTCTACACAATCGCGCTTTTATTACAACGCAGTTTTAAAAAAGGAATTCACACTCTTAACCATTAAATCACAAAAATCGACTTTAAAAAATAACGAAAACTGATTAATCATTAAATGTGCACATAAATATGTTTGAGAATGAGTGAAGCAGAATAATAGAGCGTGTAGGAAGAATCAAAATGACGTTAAACAATATTACCGTTACGCGGAAATATTCAATTATCGATAAAATAAACTGATTAATTTACAAAATGACAATCGCATTTTCTAGCCGTAGATATATAAATTATAAACCAAAATACATTACTGTACTAAGTTATTAAATATTCAAAGTAAAAAAAAACTGAATATTTCTAAATATCAACTTATCAAAACAACAGTCGTAAGAAATCGCCAGCAGGCTTGAAATTAAAATTTCAAACAGACATCATAATATTTGAGATAATGAAGGTGCTGATACGTACGACAACGGCAAACAAAGAAAAGAAGAGTAACCAACAATGAAGTCGACATGTTAATATAAGTGTAAGAAATAATATTAAAATATAGAAGAAACACAACCTAATCACATAAAGACAAGATTGACCCCACAAGTTGCTACCGAAGCGACAGGTTTATGAATACATAATTGTAGCTTAATATCACTGAGTTGCTCTTAAATTACAACCGCTTTTTTTGTGTTCTCGCTTTTAGAAATGTATACGGAAATGAATTTTAAAATGCTTGTCTTCCTTTCTTCGTCTGTACCTTTCGACATTAAAATTCATATTTATTATTATAGCGTTTTTATTTTTTCGTTATTAACATACAGTAATTACTAGAAAATATATGTTAACATCTAAATATTTGGGTTGTAGAACAGGTTCTGATTTTGTTTCACATTTCTAATGTCACAGAAGAAATATGGGTTGCCCAATCTATTTAATAGCTTCTGTTATAATTATTTCTTTTTATAATCCATTAAAATCACAAGAAAAACACGCTTTTCTCCATCATTAAATCTCGTATTATAGTTTTATATTTATTTAAATTAATTTTGTCATTTTTTTTAAACTCAATCTTCGATCATTCCAGTATGACAATTGTATTGAGGCGGTTTTTTATCCTGTGCCAATATAAAAGTTGCTTCGTTTACTTGCAAATTCACAAACAAGGAAAAAGACTATTATGAACAAAATTACAACATGTTGAATTTTAAATTATATAGGGCACTGGTAAAGCCATCTAGATATCAAAATAATAATACAACGATATTTTATAATACCATATTTCCATCTATCATTGAATAATAAAAGCTCGCTAGATACACAAACATTTTTCTGGAATCTATGGAGAACTAATTTGCTAAATTATTCGAAAATAGTCATGATTATTGAAAGAAATATAAAAATTAATATAACTTGTAATTCATGGGAAAGTCAAGCGCCTTATGAGATGCAACACAACAAGCAGAGAATATATTGGGGTTGCTTGCATTAGCTTTGTAACTGCCACCAAAAAATACGTTTCTCGCTCTGTTTTGAGAAAATTATAGCGAAAAACAATCAATAAAGCAAGGCGTCTACCAGAAAATATAGATAGTATTTACTATAAATATCTGCGTAATTGACAAAAACATATACATATATCTACATAATATTTTGAATTTTGTTTATATTATCAAAAACTCAATAACTCACCTCGAAAAAAATTATACTCGTAATGATTTCTGGTTAGTTGGGATTCTTCTTATTCTTGTCCTTAATTGATAGGGCTAATCACTAAAAAAAAAAAAGGCAAAGAATAGTAACCGAGCGAAATGTATAAACGAAGCGTAGCGTCAAGAAAGAATTGAAAAGATGTGCGCGATCTCGCAAACAAAATAAAAATATCTGTCATGTCTGACACTGAACTTTCTTATACGCGTTTTGGACAAATGTTTATTATTTTACTAATTTTTTTTTTGCAACTGAACCTTTTAAATGCATTTTGGTTAGGTCAAATCATATTTTTTTATTTATTTTTCTAATTTATAATACTTTTTCTAATCTTTGGTACATTTTTACACTAAATATATTTCTAAGAATAAATGTAAAATGTGAAACTTCAAATTATTTAACTCTATTTTGCTTGTTTTTGTTAAACAATTGACAGGGGTAAATGATACGATTTATGTAAAAATAAATATAATAAGAAGAGATTTCGGTAGCCATTATATCTAAAATAGAAGTCTACAAGTTTAAAAGTCTACACGTCTTCAAGTACTTGTAGAAATGTGTACTTGTAGACACACACACAGAAAGACGTTATTTCAAAAATAGTTAGATTCGATTTAGAGAAGGTCAAAAGATATATTTCCGTTAGAAACTGGAGATCGAAATTTTTCATGATTACAATACTTACTTATACTGCGTATAAGAAAGTAAAAAAAGTAAGGGGAAAAGGAATGCATCAAAAGCAATGTTGATGATATAGCGTACAATCACGAGATGCCAATATCAGAAACATCTTTTGGGCACGCGATACGACCAGCACACCAAGTAGTTGAAAAGATTTTTTGTTGTGAATTCACATCATAACCAGAGAACTTTTATTTTACATTCGGACATATCTGGCATGCTGAACGCTTACAGAAGTATGTTCGTTTTATTTTCCTTTTGTATCAAAAAGATACAAAAAACTAATCACAAATAAGAATATTGTTTATTTACTTTTTAAATTAATTATTATTGCAATAATGTATAATGGATGGTGAATCGAAATCGAAAGTAAATTTATTATATTTCGTAAATTATTCAATTTTAAATCTAACTAGTTTTTAAAATAGATATGAAATTAATAAAAAATCTACATTCTTTTGTTGTGCATATTTATTGCAAAAACCAAAATATTTTCATTTAGTAAATTCAATGAATATTTAAGGATTGTTTGGTTAGCACTTGGTGAAACATTTTGAATAATAAAATAATTAAAAGAACACTTGGTTGTTTCAACATATTTGTGAAACAAGCATGTGCGCTTTTAATTATTTCATAATTCTATGAATGTTTGATTCGCAACTATTTATGTATATAATAACTATCATTTCAAACAATTTTTTATTTTCTTGACAAAATTGCGTAGAATTGCTCGATAAACTATGTAATACTCCTAATAAATGATTTTAAAATCCACATTGTTATAATACAAATGTATATACTTACGTTTTTAATATCAGCACGAAATATTATTCATTTAAATGCGTTCACTATTTAATGTTTAATCAAATATTTAAAAAAACACTAGTAACAATATTGAATAACCAATAATTATAAAAATGAGCACTTTTCATTTTAACCCAAACAAAATTAACACGCACCAAATACAATTTACAATTCTGTAACTAGAATCTGTAAAATTGCGAATAACCTATAGTTCTATAATGAATATATATTCAAAAAGATATTTCATTTCAAAAAACAAGTTTTATATTTTATAGATTCCAGAACTACGTTTGATTTGCACTTCATTTAAAATATATTAACCTTTCATAACTTAGACTCTCGTTCCCATATAAACTCAGAATCGCACTACTAGTATCACACAAAATAAAATAATGATAACATTTCCGAATACATTGTCTACTCGGTTTGGTTCTGTCAAGAAACATATTCAAACAAGTACTATACCCTTAATTGACAAGACCGGTTACTACGTGATGTCCGTAACTAAAACGTACCATTGTTCGTAGTTTAATATTGTAATATATTGAAATAGTGAACATTTCTCTATAATTCATGCCGCAAGAATAAAATAGACAATTCGATACAACTTCACAATAAAATTTATTCATACATTTGTTAAAATAGAAAATATGTATTTTTCATAAATATAAACAATTAAATCATTTAATATTCCACCACAGGCGTACTAAATCATATTCTATTTTATTGCTTTACTCTTAGCTAACAAATTGTACACACAGACGCATTTAAAAAATTTCAGATTCAAAATGTATATTTTTGTAAAAATCTCGAAATCGACTTTTTTATGACTACCCATAAGATATAAAAAATTTAATGTCGTACTTTATTAATTAAAATAATGTTGAAATATTCATGCAACTTAGTAAAATGCATTAAAATTGCCATGACAATTAGTAAATCACTTCTACGGCTTAAATATAATTGCCGTTGTGCGTCCGGCGCAGGTCTTAAGGATAAATTAAAATTCAATGTTTTCATAATGAAATTCCAGACTATATTTTTTATTTAACATAAGGCAATTGACAATGTACATAAGATAGACTAACAACATAAGACATGACTAATAATAAAGGCACCGTCTTTTAAAAATTGGTCTTCTGTCGTTTTTAGTATACTGGATTTGCAATCCAAATCGAAACATGTGTTATACGGAAAAAAAAAAAAAAAAACTGGAAAAATGTACGTATGAAAAATCAAAATGATAGAACATATTGGTTCTATCATATCTATACAAAAATATCTAAACATAACTGGTTCTTCCTCAACTATTGACAAATAGCCCATTATTATACAAAGAAGAATCATCATCATAATAATACTAAGAGCATGTTTTCTAAATACCTTTACAAACAGCCTTATCTTAAAACAAATAATGAATCAAAACAAAATAAATTGATTTCAGGTCATTATAGACTAAGGTAAAGCTGATTTTTTGCAATTCGGCATTTACCTTAGTGATTGATTAGAACAAATTGAAGTATCTAAGAAATTGTTTTAGGGTAAATTGAAACTTAATAAGGGACGTTTGGAATGGTAAGGAAGCAATCCTTTTACTGAAGTATTTTCAGTAAATCTGTAGTTATTGAGCAACTTATCTGTGTGGGAGGGCGACTGTACAAATGAAGTGTTTTTTTTTTGTTGTTTTTTTTTTTTAATTGTAATAGATTATTAAACAAATAAATAAATATATTAGTCATGAATTATGAATCTTCTCTAATAAAAAATAAAAAATAGGTAACCAACACGTATTTTGTTAATAAATTAGTTATAAATGGTTTACTAAATTCTGCCTTCGTAAGAAATGAATTAGTGTTTTGACGATCTTCAACCATTTGTTGCTCATTCGTCATTTTATATGTAATAAATATGGTCTTGAACTATAGAAACGTTTTAAAAACAATGGTAAAAATAACAAAAATGAATATACTGTTGCATGAGGCACATTTTACATATGCGTTCCACAGTTGTAACCAACATATACAAATAACATCGTTTGTGGTTACGCGAAAATCTAATCATTTTGGTAATTAAATAATTGTGGAACTCAACAAAACGTAATGATGGCGTCGAAAATCATCAATTTAAGATAGCATCGCATCGATTTGTAAAAACTGTAAGTATAATGTCTTGGCAGTTAAATAATTGTTTGAATAGTTGCAGGTAAAAAATAATACGTTATGAATCTTTATAATAATATTACAAATATAAAAGTAATATATTTTATATTTATTATAATATATATATATAAGCATTTCTCGGTATTCTCAACTAAGTTTTTTTTTTATTTTTTCTTTTTTTTTGGTATATTTATGTTGAAATTCATACTAAGTGCACTTAAACGTTAGTTAATAAATTTTCTAATTGGGAATTGTCACAAAAAACGTGATCAGTTTATAACAGCCATGTTAAAAAATAAATTGATCATGCAAGAATGTGTGTAAAATTAACAAACATGTTTTTAAAAAAACGCTTTTCCTGAGCCGCTTGCCCGCTCGGGTGGCAAGAACTATCACACATTTTTTTATATTTTCAGTTAAGTATGATCACGTTTGATGCAAACTATTTTATAAATAATATTTATTTTATTTATTTATATATATATATATATATATATATATATATATATATATATATATATATATATATATATATATATATATTTTATTTATATAATATAATTGCTTAAAGTTAAGTTGACTATCGAGAAACGTTTAACCGTTGTGATCGCCTGGTTGCAATGTGATCACAAGAATCTTTCTTGCGTATTTTAGCTTTTGGTGAATCAGTACTATGTTTGTTTCGTGGTGTAGTTAAGTGTGTTGGTAAATCGTTTTGTATTACAGATTGAATCTTCCTTTTACGAGTTCTCTTTTGAGATGAATTACTCGATTCAGTATCATGCGAAGTTACCGACGAATCATCTAATCGTGTCAAATCAATAACTGCAAAATGTATGTTGTCACACGTCAGTCGTTTTTGAATGCGTTCACTTTTACGTGTCGGCATCATAAATCTACGTTTTCTGTAATTTCTCTTGGGTTTGCCAGGCTGTTCTTTTACTACAGGTACTGAAGCCGCAGGAAGCGCAGAAGGGCTCTTTATAGTTGATAATTCT
The DNA here is from genome assembly GCA_944738965.1 of Nebria brevicollis. Lineage (NCBI taxonomy): Eukaryota > Metazoa > Arthropoda > Insecta > Coleoptera > Carabidae > Nebria > Nebria brevicollis. The sequence continues at coordinate 5,147,432 of OX122899.1, forward strand.
TCTATAATTATGCAACTTGCATCTGAATCTCTGTTGCTGTTGCTGTTGCTGTTACTGATGCTGTTGCTGATGCTGTTGCTGATGCTGTTGCTGATGCTGTTGCTGGTACTGTTTCTGTTTGAAGCTGTAGGCGAAAAGGTTTCAGGTATTAAGGGGCTTGAACTCATAGTGCGCAAGTACTCTGTGACGCGAGCTTCACCGAAATTGAACACATTTTCTTTCTTACTGCACGCAGAGGAACTCGAACTGGCTTTAGAGCTTGAGTTTATTTCGTCTGAGTTGTTTTTTATCGAGCTTGAGGTTTTGAGATCTAAAGTTAGGGTAGAGCGACTTCTTACCGGGGTAGCGGGTGCGCTTTTTATGGACGAAGCACTCGAAAAACTGCTTGAAGTACTTGTGCTACGATTATCCGAACCACTTTTCTTTAATCGTCGACGTTGGGCTAGCTTCGCATTCAACACGTCCTGCAATCGAAAACCTTCCCGGTGGGCTTTGTGAAACGCGTTGAATGTAGTTTGTAAACTGTGCTCTGCAGAACCACTTGACAACAAAACGTCGGGCGTCATTAGTGGTGTTTGCGGCATATTTTGATTACCTTGCACCCAATTATTGATTTTCAGATCGCTCATACGAAGTCGTTTGACTGGGTTGACTGTTAACAAGCCACGCGTTACTGTTCTCGCTGCGTGGCTAACTTCATGCCATGCCGCGTGACTGAAACTAAATTCGCCTTCTTTGATACGCGTCATGACCGCGATGGCGTTGTCGTCGCGTGACCGCACGTGGAATGGCGCCCGGCCAGATAGCATTGTATATAAAATAACACCGAGACTCCATAAATCACAATTCTCATCGTACCCTTCTGGGTCTCCATTTAACACTTCTGGCGCTGCGTAATGCAATGTAAAACAAGGCGTATGTAATTGTTCTTTCTCTTGTTTCAACCTTGCAAACCCAAAATCGACTATTTTTATATCTGCGCTTTCGTCGTCGGAAGTAAACAGAAGGTTTTCTGGTTTTAAATCTCGATGTACAACGCCTCGCGAATGCATAAAACTAACTGCAGAAACCAGTTTACGAACAATTTTACTCGCTTCTGCCTCAGTAAATTTTGATTTTCGTCTTATACGCCCTAACAACTCGCCTCCTTTCAGCAGCTCAAACACAAGGTAAGTGTGAGCTTGGTCTTGATATACATCAAGCAAAGTCACTATATTCTGATGACCTTGGCAAGCGCGTAATAAGTTTATTTCTTGTGTACAATCTATCCGCCGGCTGACTATTTTCACCGCGTATTCTTTATTTGTGCTTTTCTTGATACATCTTCGGCACACGGAAAACGAACCGTCGCCTAGGATATCTTCGGCCAAATCGACGTCGTACAATTGAAAAAATATGGAATCGCTTAATTGGCACCGGATTAGTGTTGAGGTATCTGTTTGTTGTGAAGTAGGATGTAGAATGTCTTCTGATATCACATTCTTTGAAAATAATATGGATGGCGCTACGTAGGAGTAACCCTTAAATATTTTATCGTAATTTGGTGGTACTACTGCGGGTGAGTCGGTTGGAGACATTTTTGTGAATTCGTCACTAAAATTTGAGACGTCTAATTCGCACCTGGAAAATAAAAAATAATACCATTCATTTGTGTACTAAGTAATTTACGTAAAGGCTTCAGTTTCATTGTAAATAGATTTCCTTATTTTCTTTTTTAATGAATTTCTAATTGATTACTATATGGTATTTTATATTATGTAAATAAAATGTATAAACGTACCCAATGATCGGTTTGAAAGGTGCGGGTATTTTCTTATGTGCTAGTAAATTCCAATCAAGGTTCTTGAAGAATGGGTGCCTCTTCAATTCTTTGGCATCCTCTTCGCCACCGCCCAACCGATTTCTTGGGTCTTTTACTAAAAGTTTGGTGATGAAATCCGCTACATCTCTGCCCAAAGTATCAGGAATTGGCGGGTTACTTTTTAGGATGCGCTTCGAAATCTCCTGTTGGGTGTTGCGTTCGCCTTCGACAGTGAACGGCGATGCTCCCGTTAGAAGTTCATATGTTAGTACACCAACCGACCACCAATCAACAGCCTGGAAATATAAATCATAGATTATTCATTATGATTAGATATATATATATTAAAATTCTAATTATTATTACAACTGAGAAGTGCGCTAAACAATAGAAGAATTAATATAATTTAGTTATTATTCGTTGTGTAATTGGAAATGATACGATCTATAAATGAGTGAATAAAATTTTGCACTCATTTCCACCGGATGGAAAATGCCATGATGATGTATGTATGCGCATGTGGTAATCCGGTCAAAAGATGTTTCATTTCCATTCTTCTTATATAATCGGGCTCAATCAAAAAAGTGATATTACAAGACTTAGCTATGCAATGCAATGCAATGTAGGTTAGACAGAAATGCGATTGCACAAGAAACTATGTAGGACATAACACCGACTCGGCCATTTTGAATAGGAGCGACGAGGAAAAGAAGTGTTTGAAACAGTGAAAGTAGGAACAATTTACGGTGTTTTACAACTGTAAATTTGTATGCGCAAAGACTCTAAATATAGACTCATAGTCTAACGTAAGAGATCAAATCATGTAGATACTTGTAACAATTATGATATTTAGGTTGTGCGCATCTGAATCTAATAGCCTTGAAATCAAGCACTTTTCTGCTTAACAAGAATTCTAACTATAACTATTATTTAGTTCCGGCATCAGTTACTAATGATAGATCTGCCTAAAAACAGCGATACATTCAATATTTTGTTGATTTTAATTGAGTGGAAATTTCGCAAACTATTTAAAATTATATTCAAATTTCCATCTCCAACTTTAGGCTCAAATGATAATTTAATAACTTTTGATTTGTTTTTGTTGCTCGAATAACTATATATGTTTTGGTAAAAAATGTATACCGGAACCATGAATTGATTTAATGTACAAACTGAGATAGATAGATAGATTGAAAATTAAATAAATTAGATGATTTAATGATCCAAATTGGCAAATAGAATACACCTTATATTTTTGTTAAATGTAATCATAGTTATTAACGATGGTTTCAAAGTGTAAACAATATAAGTAGTTACATTACAGTTACGCTTGTTTACATTCACAAATCATGTAGCCACATCCGGTTTGAACAAGAAAAGAATGGGAACGCTTGCAAAACACTTACAACAATAACCGGAACCGCTAACGGGTAACCAATAACCATTTGATACCGCTTACACGTGGTAGTACTTTAGATTTTTACTTATTTACTGTTACGTCGTTTTTAATGTTTGCATTTTATACAATTTCTATTATAACCGATTTATTCACTTCGTTAAATATCACAAATTAAGTAATTTTAGTAACCAAATCAGTTTTTTATTTCTTTTTTTTTATTATTTAGTACTAATAAAAATTACGAAAACATAAAAGGTTCAAAATCCACAATATAAAACACAACAAACAATTTATGATAAGAAAATAAATCATCTGCACAATTGTTGGCATGGTTCGACATTAGCAAAATATGTTTAATTTTGAATGTGTTTTTGTTATTATATATATATTATCTGGCCTGATGGGATTGACGTGTGCGTTTTTATTTTTAAAATACGTAAAATTGTTGATGTTTGTTTCGTTTTGGAGAGAAAGCTACCGTTATCGCGGAAATAATCGGTCGAAATTACTTTCAACAATACCATCTATTTTAAAACTTAAACTATTCTATTCGTCTTCAGTATGCATAGACTAAGTACTTTGTTCAAACATTAAAAAGCAGTTTGGTTGTTTTTTTTTTTAGAAAGGAAATATACATGTTAAATACTGAACTTGTCTTGAATTTTTAAAACAAAATAAGTGTGCCGTTCAAAAAAATTCTGAACCAAATCTTAGTTCAATTTATAATCGTAGTTAAACCAACGAATCTAACCATAGAGCAAAGAAAAGTGAATTGTAAAAACAAAAGTAATACTCGTGCGTACAAAACAATAATAGTAGTAATAAAAAAAAATAATGATAACAGGCATGTCGTCATTTTGAACTAGTTAGAAGTGTGTAAATATTGCGTTTTGGTGCTACGGGAATATGGTACAAGCAGGTCGGCGCAACGATCAATTCGCTTGGCATACTTTTCTGACCCAGATTCGCAACCTACTATACGATATATTCACGGCGCTTATACTACCATAGATCCAGTCGACACGAGGTGCTCCACTTGTGACACAAATCAATCCCCCATCTTCGTTTTACAACCCTTCATCCAACTACTCATCTCTGTTCCTCTTTAATACACTAGTCTCATTTCATCTACATCAGCGTAGCGCTCGCGTGGAACATAATCAAATTAACAGACTCAAGGTCATTTGGGAATGATATTAAAGCTAATGTTGTATATTATGCAATTTTTTTGTTAACATTATTAATGAATTCCTAGTAACAGTCATCTAATAACATTATCGAAAGTAAACGTTTTTATTTTTATAAACAAACATTTTTTTGTCTAGATGTATTTAAAATTCGATTAATATACAATTTCCTGCACTAACACATAATAATGATACGAGATACTCCTATTAATTTTCTATAATCAGTTAAGTCGTTTTTATAAAACCGGAAAAGATGTTTTTGCTAGAAAATCATTTTCTATTGGCAGATATCCATTTTGTATATTTCCGTATAGCAGACGTTCATTTTCTGGTGAATCACTAATCGAATTCTAGGTATCAAAAATTAAGTTCAATTTTGTGAGAACAGGAAGTGATTTTAATTTTTTGATACCATTAAATTAATTCGTATTAGCAATATAAACACAAAATTAATTTCCGATAGGAAAAACAGAATTTCTGATTCCTAAAAATGGATTTCTTCCACCAGAAAATGTTACCATCGAAGAGTAGTTTTAATGTGTAATGAAGTATAAATTATAAATAAAATATGTTTGAATAAAAAAATTGTTGAGATTTGTATGACAAAAAAAAGTATTTTTTTACTAAATATGTACTTCTAAATACTTATTAAAAAAATATAATATATACTTCGTGATGCTAATTACGGAGTGTAAAACAAACGAATACAATAATTAATACGAGTGAAGAATCATTAAGAATGGATTGAGAACAGAGATTCGTTAATTAATAGACAGACATTGTGACCTAGATGCTATAACAATCATTATTGGAGTGGAATGTCTATAATTCAATAAAGTACAAAGTACGTGAATGCAATATTAGAAAAAGTGTTTGCTTTTTTGCACTATAAACACTTTTGTTTTTTTTTTATTCTAAAAATGACATTTACATAAATATTAATATTTAATACGTAATTGACAATAAGCATTCATCTGTAAATCTATGGCGAAATAGTTTGCAATTCTGTTCTTTAAAGATACTTATAAATTACATTAAGAAAAATTAAGCAAAAATTCGAAAATGTAGACAATACAATTGCCAACAATTTTATACTCAAAAGTATTTTAAAATAACTTCCGGTTTACATACTATAGATTTTTGAAATTTCGTGCTTTTTTATTCATTTAAGTTGGCTTCGAAACAAATAATGTTTAACCTATCAAAATTGCTTTGTCATGGTGAATATAATTACACCGACTATTGAAATATTAAATGTTTGGCAAATGCTTAAGTGTATTTTAAAATGTTCGATGTTACATGATAATGGATAAGAAAATTTAATTTTGTTTTACTGCTAAAGATATTATATGTAACATTATAACAGAAAATTGAACTTTCTTTTAAAGTGTTATTGTTCACACATTTAATATATATGAAGGCTTTAGAATAATAGGAATTAAATAAAGAACAAAAACAAAACCGTTTCACTTACAAATATAAATGGAAATAAATAGATCTCGTTTGCTAACAATGAAAACATAAAAATGCGAAATTTTCACCTAACACTTTCTCTGGTACAGCTATCTATATTAAAAGGTGGATAGCGAAAGTTAAATTACATATTTAGCTGGTTTCGAAACCCCCTAATTTTAAGTAACTCATATTTCAAAAAAAAAATCACTCGAAAGTAATTTTCAATCGTTTTGTTCTTTGTGTTTTAAATCGATTTTGATTATTCTAAATTCAAAATAGCGAATAATTCGTAATTTTCTACTTGAGATGAATATTTAGAAAGTAGTTCTATTGAGTGATTTGGTTAATTTTGTGGTAAGGATAATATCCGAAAATTGGTAATTAAATAGAGCATATAATTTGTTTGGATATTCGATTAATTCTAGAATTTAAATGGCTTGTGAATAAAAACAATAAGTGCAAATATGTAGCTTGGGAAGGTATTCTTTCTAGTTCGAATAGCAAGATTGAAATTGCATTGGTGGTGTCTATTTTGAACAGAACATTCGGTTAACATTTCAAAAAGGCGATGTTACACGAGTCTAATAGAGTAATATCGGAATGGTATCTGCATCTAATCGTATTACACGTATTTATTGCATTCCATTGTAAGTATCGACGGTTTACACATTTTGACGGAAATGATTCAAACCATAACATAAAACAATAGGACGCAATTAACCTGCTCTTCAAATAGATGCATGTGTGCAATATTCAAAACAAAAGAATTCAAAATAAAATATTTCCATAAATAAATACGGTACTGTTTATCAATAATATCACAATAACAAACGGTTGGTATGATATTTAGATTTTGTATATATATATAAATATATACCGTTTGTTGATTCCTCGAATATTTTACACCGCTTACCATCTGGTATGTGGAGAGTCATTTGCTTTTAACCTTTACACACACAAAAAAACTACAGGTACCTATAAAATTTGATCTCATTTTATGGGGTCAATGTTGGATATTTTCTATGTAAAGTTAGAAATTTGTACCAAATTTATAAATAAAAATAATAAAAAATAAATAAAATAAAGTAAATCAAATTACAATTTTTAAGGCGATGTTCCAATTTTTTGGTCAAATAAATGATTATTTTTTATAATTTTTCTCTCTCTTATTTTATTAGATAGAAAATTAAATTTTATTTTATAATATTAAGTAACTCATGCAGTATACAAAAAAAAATTATTTTTTATTTTTATGCATAATTACTTATATAGGAGGTGACAAAGTAGAGGCCGCGGAGATGAGGCGTTTTGCGGTGTGCACGATAACGCCAGTCCAGGATGTCGAAAACAAAAAAATCTAACGGGGTTTTATTAAGAACAAAATTACCTTCCCCGTAAACCAATAAAAAGTTAAAAATTAAGAAAAACCTAGAAAATAGAGTGAGTTTAAGAAAAGTTCTATGTTTTGTACACAAAATTGGACCTTTGGGATTGAATAAAAATGGAACAAATGTATATTTATGTCAAAATGTCGGTTTGCGTTCTGCATTATAATTTAATTAATAAAAAAAAAAGATTTGAGTCAATAGCTTAATTATTTTTTGAGCTAGAGTGCACAACGTTTTTAAAAATGTAGTTGCGAGAAAAACGTGTTTAAAGTTGAATTTTAGTGTAATTATTACCTGGTTACTACTTATGGAAATGTAAATATCTTGGAAACGGTTTCGAAATTTACCTTAAAATTTTTTTTACATATTTTTGAAATGTTTTTGTATAAAATTATTGAACAAAAAAAAATCAATTTTTTTTTTCATAAAATTGGAACATCGCCTTAAAGAAAATCATTTTTGAACCACTAGTTTAATTAATGATTCTGTTTTTAAAGTAGATCTAAAACAAATATAATCGATTTTCGAACTTTATAACCAACTAATTATAAGAAAATGAGTTCTCAAAAAAAAAGAGCGAAATAAAAATTCTGGATTATGTGCATTTTAATTAAGCTATTAAACATCGATCTTTGCTTTTAAAGCAAAACACATTAATTCAAACTAATTAGACAAGTGATATTTTCATTAGTTTTAATAAAAAAAAACTACGTGTTTTGATGGGGCAACGGGGCCTTTTTTTACCAGGACATGACCTTGATGCGTCCTGGCACAAATAGACAAGAACTTATAAATACGGCAGTGTTTTAAAAAAAATCATCGACACGTGTTGGAACAACAAACACTAATAGCACAAGTAAAATACATATTACACATGTACGATTACAGTGCAGTGTAAGTTAAAATGAACAAGGTAACATACACATAATATTGAAGCGGTTATATAACATGACATGATATATACTTACAATATCATGGCCTTGAGGTCCTCCTTGCACTACCTCCGGCGCCATGTATTCGATAGTGCCACAAAATGAGTACGCTCTCTGGCCAGGATTACCCGGCTTTGGTAATTCCTTGCTCAGACCGAAATCCGTTAGCACTATATGTCCTGTTTCGTCCACTAGGATATTTTCTAACTTAATATCTCTGTAGATAATTCCCAACTAAAAAAAGAAAAACGAAACAGAATTCAGTCAATGTTATTGCTTCACATATCTATATACTTAAAAATCTAGATTTCTTTATTACATAATTGTTATCAAATTCTGCAATTTTATCTAAATTTATTATTTATATCGAAACTTAGTCAAAACCAAGCGATTTTTTGTTTTAATTAAATGCAATTTAAATAGCAAACGTAAATCAAAGTAATCATTTCAATAGTATAAGAGAAATTTTGTATTAAGATAATTAATGATGAATGAGATTTTAAAATGTTGTTGTTTTTCGAGAATTTATTGTTCACGATCATTAACAGGTGTATCATGGTGTATTTGCATCATTTGTTTGTTTCGATTGCGAAAATTGCAATTAAAAATAGCCAAAATGATGAAAGCAAATAAGCAGAAGTAGTTTAATATAAAAAACAAATAGTTTTTGGTAAACAAAAATAAATATATTGTAATTCATGGACTCATATAACCTTAGGAACATTAAATATTTAATAAGTTTATTTAAATAAATGTACACTAATTTCGAAAATAAATACAAAACATTGCAGACAAATATTAATTAAACTAAAAAGAACTAGATATCGTTGCATATAAAAGAGTAACCAAGGTTGTTCATATTTGCTTTACACGTTCCTACTAATATTAAATTAGCTCATATTTGTTCTGCACGTTCTTGCTAATAACAAATTAATTATATACAATTTTATTTTACGATCCAAATCTAAATGAAATTTCAATCAGAATAAAAATTGCATCGGGATTACCAGACATTTTAAAACCATGTAGATTTAAAGTAATACACAAAAAAAGTGACGAAATTTCTGATAAATTCAATGAAATCGCAATTTTATTTATAAATATCCACCATTTGCAAATTGCATAAATAAATGTGATACAGCAATTTTTTATTGTTTACATGAATTATGCATTTAGAATTATTAGTTTTGAACGCACAAATTTCGTATAAACCTTGAAGAATTGCCACTGATGTGATAATAATCTGTGTTCAAAACAACACGTTTTGATAGTTCATAAAAATAGATACGATACAGACAAAAATATATTTAGGTTATTAAAAATAACATCGCGTACGAAATCTGATGCAATGCGCAAAATCAATGCAGCTTTTCTCAAATAAAAGATACTAGTTTTGCACATGTATTTTATTATGCGAAAAGAGACGGGACTATTTGTCAAACTTCTAAATGTCGTTATTTTGATTCGACACAAATGTTTGTGTCAACAGTAGAGATAGTTTTTTTTTTCGCCAAGTAAAAATAGCTGTATTTGATTTGAGGACAGACAAAATTCCGCAGAATTTAGCACACTAAACACACTTTCATTCAAAGAAATTTGTTGCTTTTTTTCGCCCACACATTCATATATAATTTTTGGTAATGTTGGTGGATTTAGAATAGACGCAACAAGCGCACAAATATATTCAATTCGTGGGAAATCTATTCATAATTACGAGACGCCATTAATTTTTTGTTTTCTCAATATTTTTAATTAATATTTTCGGAATATAATTAAATTAATAAAATATGAAAGTTAATGATGGTCAACAATTTGTTTTAATAATTTCTAGAACATTTTAAATGACGTCTAATAACTATTGGTGTGACATTGAATTAAAAGTGCTTTGAATAATGTAATTTAGATGATCTATCATTTAGTTGGAAATTACACTTTTTAAATATATCGTACAATCGAATCTCGATAATAAAAAATGGGATTATTCTAAGTGTTTTTATTTTGTGGTAATGTACAAAAGTTGTTTATCAAATAACCATATTGCAATAATTAGAACAATAGATAGTTGCAAAAAACCTTGATTCGGTCAGTTACCTTAGTGACAAAGGTCACAAAAAGGACACTTCAGTAAAATTATACAATTTTCACAACACATATTTATCTTGTTTATTATTTGCGATAGCAAAAATATATACAAGTTTTTTAAACTATATTTGTCGCGACCTTGAAAATGTCAGATAACATTTGAAGTTTTTATCGATTTCATGGAAATAATACCGATTTGGTTTTTATATAAACATATGTAGCTTCGTTTCAAATGTGAAAACGAAATTATATTGGAATTCCGAATAATATTTACTGTTTTCCAACTAAAAACGACTGGGAAAATACATGGATATTTTCTCGAGAAACCATTTCAATATCCAGTTTTATTTTATAACTTTAGATGATTCGATGCAAATTACTTCATAGAATAAAATAAAAAATAATTAATTTTGTATTTTAAATTATTTTAATGTTTGTGTAAACAATTTTTTTCTATGAATTGTTTTGGTCTGTATTTAGTGCGATATAGAAATAAAAACGTCAAGAATAATGTTTTTAAAGTATCATAAATAATGTGCCAAACCAATAAACAGTTTTTGTCTATTTCAAAAATAATTATGCACTAAATTGGATTTAGATAGTAAATTAATGGAAATACAATATCCAATCAAAGTTTTTATTATTATTTTTTTATTAAATTGTAGTCTTTTGCCACGAATTTTTATATATTGTGTTATTTTATTTATTGTAGACTTCAAAACAAGTAATAACCTTTGTCATGGTGAATCATGGAAATACTTTAGGTGCTTTTTAAATTTGTCTTTTAATAATGCATGATAAATAATATACTATGATAATACTCAATTATCTACGTATATGCTAGAAAAACTGGAATTCTTGGGAATATGTTATTGATAAAATGTTATTGGAAAATATTAAAGAATCTTATTAGTTCTGAATGTTATTGCTAGAAACTAGTCACATTTAAAATAATTTTGAGTTCAAATCGATCCAATTAGGCAAAAATGGGTTAGATACTTGAAGAACACTTTGAGGCTTATCTGTGAATACAGCTGTTCTATTTCTATTATAATTCAAAGCAAGCAATCAACATTTTATTAGTTTCCAAAGTATTGGCTTATGCGAAGAGCCGAAGAGTGAAGCCAAACGACTTGAGCTGTAAAAGATTATTTTTCCAATACGCGACACGCGGACTGGTGATAATGTTTCATATTCACCTCAGTCCGCTCGGCACACGTGTGTTGTTCATCAATGCGGGAGCCGCAGCCACCGACCAGCATGCACAAGAAACCAAACCACTGCAAGATGAAATAATAAAACAACCAACCCTAGGGTGCATGCAACATCTGCTCTTCCCGTATCGCCGACCATACTGCTCTAAAAACAAGTGGCTATAAGATCGACAATCGCATGCCGAACCTGCTACAGCCTACCACCTGGTCTTAAGAGTACTTTTTCTCGCAGCTCATACAATAGTTGCTTCGCGAAGTTAAAGCAAATCGACCTTTCGTTTCTATCAAACGCGAACTCTTGCGGATATTTTTAGGATTGGCAGGTATTTCGAGACTCATGGATCCCTGCCGAACATATTTTGAATCGCGCGTGTTTTATAATTGACACACGTGTCTGGAAGAGCACGAGGTCTTGCACTTGAATTGTTTCGAAAATCTAAGTTTGTTTTGCCACTATCTAGATTATATATATATAAGCTCTCTGTCTTATTAGATAGAAATGTATTAAAGCATAAGCGGTTCATTAAATATTAGAGGTCGAAATTGAACATTTTAATCTAACATTTTGTTGTCTTCACCAATGCTATCAAGGTCACCTGATAACAATAGCGTACATGCCAGTACACGTGCTTTATATTGCACTATCGACTATCGCAGTAGTGGAAGAGGATAAATATATACAAATATAATATCACGTGAATTGAGCAACTAAATGACTATACAACATTTCTAAATTGTTTACAAATTTGAATAAATCAAATATATACGTTTTAATAATTTATTTATTTCTACACGTGGCTAAGAATATGCAAGTAGACTAATATGTTTTGTAATCAATTATTATTTCTTCTACATTTCTTTCAAACAAAAATTATTAGAATTTAATAGTACCAAAATACGCAGTTCGAAACTATTGGTCCAAATAGCGTACTAAATTAACCTGTGACGTCACCTGTTGCGTTCTATGGTACATACATGTATCTAAAGAGCAGTATTGTATGCTTATCGTAATCAAAAACAAATTAAATGTATATTTAACATTTGTAATCAATAAACAAATCCAAAAATGAATTTTATCAACATGATCAAACCACTAAATATAAATCTGTTTCGGTTTGTCGAGAACGTAATTCAAATCAAATATTTCTTATAAGTAAATTTTACTTGTAATTTGCAATAAATAAACTTAATCAGGGATATTAAACATTTTACTTTCTTTAGTATTACGATTCAAATATAAGACACTAAATAAATACTAAAGAAAGTTGGTATGCTCGATTACGCAGCACTAGCATGAAACTTGATCTAGTTTCTATTTCTAGGCGAAATATTGGCAATGAAAACACTGTAATTAAACAATTTTTCAATTGTAAATATTATTACTATTGCTATTAGGTTGATTGATGTTGCTCTGACCAGTAGATGGCAGCCCAACTTTTCTTTTAAATTTTAATGCAACTATTAAAATGATATGCTATTAATAATGTCGTTTTGATTTAGTATTTAGAAAAATATATTTTGGCATTGACGCAAATTCTTAAAATTATTAATTATGTTAGGGAAGTTTTTTTCCATGATTTATGGAAAAATGTCACAATGTCCTTGTAAGTTGCTTCATCATCGAACAGCGGAAATCGCTTTACCTAGTAAAAGCTCATTGCGTGTATTTAATCATTATATTAGTTTACTTTAATTTCAGGAATGAATCACGCTATTCATTTATAAATATCAATACCACTTAAAATTCTTATGACAAATATTATTTGTATTTTATAGTCTTTTATTTATTTAATTATAGCAACATATTTCATACATTAAAAATACATTTTTTTTTTTTGTGATTTTACTAATATGCATATAAAATTGCATCAGTTTTTTTTTTTGCAATGTAGAATGACTAAATTATATATTTTATTGCGACAATCAAACTCTGTGAAAATTTTAATTTATATACTTATAAATTTGGAATTAATTTCACGATTTCACTTTAAGAATTTGGGTTTTATTTAGTGTACTTTCTTACTATTAAGTTTTTAAGAAGTGTTAATATCAAATGAAAAGTGCATTTTTCTAGAAATAATCAATATGCATAATCATTAAGAACTAATGGTCTCATTATTTAAACTAGTTGATTATATTTGCGCCTTGCAGGTCAATTAAAAATAATATGATACAAATGTGTAAACTCTTCATGGAGAAATCAAAATGAAATAAAGAATAATTTAATAATGCACGGGACCTAGTATTATGCATAATAAACATTTGACAATGAAAGTTTATAATTTTGGAAATGAAATATTATGAATGTAGGTTTATTGTGGGCAAATAGGTCTAGGCCGCATTTCAATTATTTTATGCAGTGTATTTTGGAATTAGAATAACTAACACACAATGTGTGTATGATATGTTGTGAAACTCTCACAATAGATGTAAATACATATGTACATATGTAGTTATGTGTACATATTACGGAAAAGCCGTCAGGTATTACGAAATCTACATAATAACAAAATCAATGATTGCAATTATAACAAAAATGATGATAGGTACAAATGGGCGAAATTTTTCGAAATATTCCAGTACCAATTAAAATGAGTATTTCTATTTGGTATTGCAAAATACCAACTGTTATAAAATGTATATTAATGCCCTTTAATCTTATGCCAAATTTCAGAAAATTGTTACAAAACTAATTGCAGATTTATTCCATTTCAACTTAAATGAAATTATGTGAGTTACATAAAATATAATTTGGTTGAGTGTGTCTAAACGACATGGTACGCCCCATTCATATTCCATTTGCTAATCAACACAAATAATACTAATACGAGATAGTTATTAAGGATCAATTGTTGGAAAATAGCAAGTACCGTAATGAAGCATAATAAGTTGAATGACTAAAAATGTATAATATGTGTATAAATCAAATCATCGTCAATTTCTATACGAACAATTTATCTAATTACGTGAATTCATATGTCTCATTACTAACATAATCTAGACGCACTTGAGATTTTTGTATAAATAAGCTAGACGCAGAAGGGAATGTTCATGTATTTATAATATCGTATTCTAATTATTAGTCCACATACACATGTCGATAGCGCCAAAGGTCAACATACAACAAACGATATACTATACAAGTTTGCCTTCAGCAAGGTCACCCATAAACACATCTTGTGTGCTGCGCGTTATGCGCTAACAGTGCATTTACTGAAAAATGTTTCACTTTCAATTACCAACAAGTTATCCTTTTATTGCCTATTACAACTCCAACCATTTTTCCACTACTATTTTATCTTTTCCACGAAAAAAATGGACAACACATTAATAACGCAAACAAGAAAATGTTCTACTTTTATTTTGAATATCAATGATCTCCAACCCTGTGCCATAGGCACCCACTGTCGCATTAGTGTCTGGGGGGGCGCCATAGCCTTAGATAAATGTCCAGACATCTGGTTGCGAGCTGCATTGATTGGATAAACAATTTTTTTGTGTTTTACTGTTATCAAACATTTTTCTGCGTATGTGTACCAGTATGTACCATGTCTATTTGGTGCACTATCAATAACTGGCGTTCGTGCTTTATGTAATAGATATTATTGTGTTATGTAGACGAGCCTTTAGGCGTCGGACTATAGTATCTCAGTGACGGAGGTCGTCTGGTTGGCACGTGTATACGTGCGCAATTCGCAGCACACACGCTACACTCAATATCGATGTTCCGAGCAATAATGACTGCCCTTGTACACTGAATCCAACTATATATGTTATTAAGTGTGCATATCAGTTTATATCAAACATTAATGCTTTATAGTCGAATTCTAATTTGTGCAATCCCAAAAATTTTTATAAATGCAATACTATGATGTAAATTTAATATTTGATATTGAGACTGGGAATTGAACCCAGAAATGAAGTAGAAATTGAATGAGTCCTACACGCATTTATAAATGTGTTGTATTTTGTCCTTTTTTTTTTGTATAATTGTATAATTCAAAATATTGAATACATATAAGGACAAAATAAATAGACCTTGTTATTTTGTATCACACGCGACTTATATCATTTATTCATGCAAACAGGTCCAGTAGAGTAGGTCGTTTATGAATACGGGTATATCAGGTACATGGTGGCATAGTTTCCAGATGTGTTTATTTGATCTAGTGGTATATGCTTTTATATTAAATAGTCAAAAACAAATATAATGCATTATTCTGACGAAACTGTCATACCAATTACGATAATTGATAACACAATCAAAATATTGAAGCAATATGACAAACATTTGTAATATAGGCATCAAATAAATGTAATATACATATATGGAAAATGAATTCTATATTATTGTGTTTAAATGTTCTTTTACTATTTGGCCTTACGTTGTAAAAGGATAAACGTTATGTTATCGACTTAATAATCCTTGAAGGCTAAGAACACTTATGTAAAAGCAACAAAAAAACCGTGTTGATAATGAGTGTAAGAATTGTGGCTTTAGTGCAAAAGTTATATTTTTTCGCATATTTATTTGATGTGAAGGACCTTGGGTGTATTCCTATTGTTAAACATTTATAAATTTTAAAAACTTACGAAAACAGTGCGTGCGACCTCCAAACTTTACTGTGTAATTATGAATATTACAGTGCTGCTGATATGTTGATAAGAACATTAAATGTTGCTCGATTACATATTGTTGCTAAACACATTTTTTTGCTACCATTTATAGTTATTATACAAATAAAATATATTTATTAACTAGAACGTATTTTGTGTACTGTTTTATATACGCTTAAAAAATTTCCTGAACTTAATCCAAATCATTTAATAATTTACATCGTTATAAAAGCTATTTATAAATTTCCACCCAGTCCGTTGGTAGAAGAATGCCATAGCACGGAGATCATTATCAATTGACCTTACCGAGAACCTTACTGAACAATTAAGAAATTTCTAATATTGCTGTTACATAACAAAATTCAAGACAGTTATTTTATGCACGTGTCTTTGGCGCGGATAGGTGCTGTGACCTTGACGGTGCCAATAATCAAAATGGCATTTGCTTAAATTCGTATACCATATGTTGCAAGGCTTTTCATATACACACATGGGTTATAATACGGAAATTAGATTTTTATTATTTTATATAATAATAATAATATAGCGATTGCATGGCCATATTTTGTACCATACGTTTCATTATTCACTCACATTGCGTGTGAAATTGTAATTTAGTTTTAATTATAGTGAAATTAATTAAAAGAACATTTTTTTTTAAATTTCACATTTTCACATTTAAAGGATCGCGTAAAAAAAAATTAAAGACATTAAATACATGTAATACGAAATTAATATGTGGTCCTCCTAACTGGTTGAAAACGCAATATTTATGGCACAAAGGAAAATCAATAGGAAACCAATTTTATGTAACTGATCCAAGAAATTAATTAGTGTTCATCAAAACATTTAACAGATCTAATTAATTGTGCAAATTGGTGATTGTGTGATAGAAAATAAATATATACTTACGCTGTGCAGATGTTCCAAGGCTAATATGATTTCGCCAATGTAAATACGCACTTCGTTCTCGGTGAAATGTTCTCTTTGGTATAAATGTGTAAAAAGTTCGCCACCCGCCACATAATCTGAAATAGAAAAGTTTTAAATAATTTTCGCACATTCATACATTTTATAATTATACAGTTTCACTTCGAAAATCAGATAAGATTCATATATTACGAATCTATCTTGATCTACTATATATATCACTCTAGAATCTAGAAAGTTGAAGATTACTAATATTTGTATGAAATAAAGAAATAAATTACTATACAACTCGTACATGATCTTAACTCAGTAATATGCTTTCGTGTACTTTATAAATTTATAACTCGCAGAGTAATTTAATAATTTACTTTAGTGTACTAAATTTAATGTACTTTTGTGATCTCGAGAGTAATAAACCGACGTAGATTCTTCTCTAATCATAAAGTACAAGTCGCGAAATTTGATTCCAAACAACAGACGTACTAAGAACCCAAGTCTAATTAAGATAATATTTTAATCACTACAATAGCGAATTGCATTTTAAAAATCTACAAAAGTCAAATATTGATGGAATATTTATAAACAAAATTTACGATTCCTAAAATAAATATGTAAAAAATACAGAAAAGTTCCATAAACTATGTATATGCTATTAATAATACATGCAAAAAAATCGATTGTCCGGCATTTATAACAAAAGAAATTGCGTCTTGACCTTGCTGATATTCGGGAGTTCAATTACCGCGACCCGACGCCTAGGTCAAACTTCTTATCAACGCAACAAAACCGGCGCATGAGCAAGACGCAAAATGTTTGCTCATATATGATGAAAAGAGCAAGCGGGATAATGGGAAAAAAAATAAAAACGTCTAGACGCGAAGCACGTTACACGCAGCACAAATAACATAAACGTTGGTATCGCGATTTTTAATGAAATAATACCGGACAGACAGGTCAGTGTTTTCGGTGGAGGACAACACAATGACAGGCAGATGAACTCTGCACTCGAAAATAAATAATATAACGTGCCTTTCATGATTTGTTGCCCGCACAGGACACGAAGCACGAACTGACCGGACAATAACACCACCAGAATAAATATTTTTTCGTTGGAAAGCTAAATATATATTGGCAAAGCTGCATTTACAAAAATATAATTCGCAATAGTGCTAATGTGCAATAAATACTACTGCAAATGTTATTTGTAAATAGAAATATCATTTTGTTATTCAAAAAGTTTACGCTACTGCTTTTTCTTCAAATATAACAATATAAAATATATATAAATATGTTATTAGGTTGTTTTTATTTTTAATGATTTAGTCGATATTTTTTGCATTGATACACAATGGAATAAAAAATGAAAAATATCTCCCCCCACCAAACCAATGAGAACGCAGTTATATTCTGACCAATAAGCGTGCCGGGAAATCAGTTTATATTATTACCGCAAATAGAAAACCAATCCTGTAATATATAACAAATTAAATTATCTGATTGATATCAGTTTAATTTAAATCTGTTAGTATATTTCGCGCATTGATCTCATTTAAAAAATATTTTCCATTTCAAACAACAAAAACAACTAATGATCACGACGGAGTAAATCGTCACCTGCTAACATTTGCCAAATTTTACCAACGTGTTAACCGATTGTTGTAAAGTTCTAAATTTATAACCGATGTATTAATTTTGGAATAAACAAGCTCTAGGTCGAAACATTAGTTACACAGTTGAACAAAGATAAAAAAAGACAAAACAAATCTTATTTGTGTGGATGGAAATATTATAAATTATAAAATCGTTATTCAAAATACATTTAAACAGAGTAATTTTGTAAATTATCTCACAAACAACGTACACACACAGCAATGTATATGTAGAATATGCAGAGTTAGTCCTTGAAGTAATCTTCCTTTTGACGTCAAAACACTCGACGTAAAAAGCAACTATGGCGAAAACAATGTTGGAATGCCTTTCATAAAAAGGTCTTTATCAATTCGTGTGTATTTATAGTGTATTCGGCCTATTTTCCACGACCAACTCGACGAAATTCTCAGAATTTCACAAAAAAACCATGTGTTTTATAGACACATTCGTATTTAAAATTCGCGAACATGTGTAACCTCAATTTCAATATGTATTGCCGAATTTAAGTGGCATTGTTGTATTATTAAATATTTGCGTTTAAAATGGCCATGCATAACAAACTATTTAGTGAAAGCGATCATATTATAGACTTTCGTTACTTTCACTATGCTCTCTTTACAAATCCAGTCAGACTATGTACCTTGTTAAAATATTTCATCTAATTATACATACCTATATATACATTTGCATAATTTATAATTATTTCATATGTAATTCGGAAAACATTAATTAATCATAATAGCATTTATAATAAATTTGAAATAAAAAAATAGGGAAATGATCCTATAAATATCTTTTAATAAAAAACAAGGATCGACCGCGGGTGATGTTTGTCCTAATTTAAAATTCATTCTATTACCAAACAATATAAATATAGTCTACATTTGTGACTATGTAAACTATAAAACAATAAAAAAATTAAACTATATCCACCTTCTTCATTTTAAAAAATCAACATATTCAGTATTTTTACGTTTACATTACTTGTCTAAAGATTACGTCTTAAAAGATTTCGTTGTCCACGAATTCATTCTATATATATCGTGGATTTATAAGAACTACGATAAATAAATTTAAAATTCCGGAAATTTTGTAGTAAAATCAGAAATGTATTTCATACGATAAAACCGAATATTAATAATATTATATAAATAGCATACGTAATGAATCATTAGATATAATAATAAATTCCACTGCGATGACCTTGGAAACATTGCCTTGTGAAGTCATAGGATCATAAGAATATTCAAAGCCATACACTATTTAAATTTCGTTCTAGAAATATTCTTATATCGATTTACCCCCAAGGTACAAAAAGGGTACCACAAATCTCACCCACAACTATTCTAAATTTTATTTTACCATGAAATCCAACACTTTAAGCTTGAGCATTTTTTTTTGCGAGCACGAAAGATTTGCGCGTACATATATTCGTGCGCAGAAATGCTCAAGTCAGTACTCAGCTTTTGTGCTGTTCCAGGTATTTGTAGCACTGACAATTGTGTGCGCGTTCATTTCTTTGATGTTTCCGCTAAAAGCGACAACCGTCGGAGAGCGTTCGTGCGCGTAAAAACAGTAGTGCGCGCAAAAATGCTCAAATCAGTACCAAGAGCTTAATATAACGAATTGACCATTTTAAAAATTCACTGCAAAATGAGTAATACAGGCATTTCAAAACTGCATAAATGATTGAATCATTTCAATTTTTTAATAATGAAATTTCTAGCGAATTTAAATTCAACAAAATTAAATAACATTACTTAATATTAAAATATCGTCGTGCATAAACAAATCGTACAAGTCTCACTTTACATTGTTTTCAAAGATAAAAATGGACCTTTGGTATTCAATTTAGCATCGGAATGCGATTATAATTGTACAATGTGTGTTTATGAATGCCCCCCGCCTGTGATATTAAATATATATCTAATTAATAAATCATTTTCAGCTCAATAAAATCTTGTAAACACGAAACAAACAATAATATTTGTAAACAAAGATAAAATTACGGTGAATACACCGGCGATTGACTCATGAAAATTAGTCATGGCGAAATTATTAGTCTTTCTTTGCCATTTAATACTGTAATAGGTTATACCTTGACTAAGAAGATATTATTAGTTCAGGCCTTGTATCTGTTTAAGCAAAGAAATATATAGCTATTTGGTTATGAGAAAATGTATTTAGTTTTAAATAGATCATTTTGGAAATAAATTCAAAAAATAAATTTAACCTTCTAGAAATTAATAAAAATCACTTAAACCAATACAGGTGACCTTGTTAATTTTTAAAACCTGGTTATATAATAAACAACCGGTTTCTTATTAATTTTCCAAACTAAATCAACGAAAAAAAGGGTAATGAATATC
Source organism: Nebria brevicollis (assembly GCA_944738965.1). NCBI lineage: Eukaryota > Metazoa > Arthropoda > Insecta > Coleoptera > Carabidae > Nebria > Nebria brevicollis. The sequence goes on from OX122899.1 coordinate 5,168,456, forward strand.
AATTAAAAAAAAAGTTATATACCACAAGTTTTTATATAACGAAATTAATCATAAGATCATTTCGCGATTTAAATTTTAAGGCGTCATTTCACTGACCTATATAGGAATGTGAAAGTAAATTATTGAACTATCACTGCGAAGGTAAATATAGAATAAATATTATATATTACCTTTGAGAATCGTAAAATAAGCTTCGAAATAAAATAGGGCGAACAAAGGATCAATACAGAAAATATGTAAGTGGTTTTACGGTGACCTAAATAACGGGAATCTCTAGAGCTTTCGTGCTTTCTTATGTTTAGAAACAATGAGCTTTATGTCAAGTGATTCTTCTTTGTTATAAATAGGCATTTACGAACAAAAAAAATGTATAACGTAAAATGTTTAATTTCTTTGAAATATACACCATAAAATCTTAAATTGATTGCGTTTGTGCGAATTATTTTTGTGAACCTAGGCGCATTTTTCGTATAACTATTTTCGCTGTTGAATCATATAACGCGCAAATTACTTCATGCATTATTCATTTTGAAATATTACGAAAACTTTGCAAAACTGCACATATGACTCGTTTCTCATTCGCGTAACAAACAACAAAAAAACACGTTAATACAAAATAAAAATAAGCGATGAATTGGATATTAGCAATAATCCCTGCATTAAATAAGTGTTTAAAATAACCGTTTACTAACGATGCGAATTAAATTGTACGTCGATAACCTGACGGTATCATTTTACCGTTGCGTTTATGCCGTACATATATCCTTGAATGTACAGATGGTTCATAAAAAAAACTACAAACGTACGTGTTTTCATCGTTCGTTTCACATGTGCGTCTGTCTGATTTACAATTTCTGTCAGGGAACACATTTTATAATCGTTCCGTTGCGAAGGTCTGCTAAGAATTTTTAAATGAATATTGTTTCTATGGGTTACACATATGTATTGTTGATTATTTGTTGACAGAACAATGCTTAATTACATAAATTGTTGTCATTATTGCATTTATGCTACCCCCCAACAACGTGGAATATTTCTATATTTCCATTTTTTGGAAATAAGCATCATTTTAATTAATGTAATTGTAGGATAAATAATTAAAATGTTTATAACTAAACACGCAATTCGTTTATAAAACAAATGGCCATATGATTTATAATTTTGTTTTCATGTCACATTGCACTGTATATTTAATAAATATTCATTTATTTGAGCCGTTTTTAAGAAAACGGAGAATTAATTCCGTAATAGCTACTTTATTATGCAATTTTATTGTTGTACCGTGAAAGCTAGTCATATTTTACGAATATTATAATATAAATTTTTAAATATTTCCTACAAATTAAATGGTATAACTAGGTTTTAGAAGCCCTACGGAAGAGATCAATAAAAAATAACGAAGTTATTTTAATAAAACCAAGAGCTTGTGTCATTTTAGAGAATTTAGTAATTGAGCGCAATTTAACTGGATTATATGCATAATTGAAAATCACAAGTAAATTGATTAGGAATGAAAGGTCAGTAAATAAAAATAAATTTTTGTATATCTTGTTAGTATATATTATACTGATTAGATTCTGTTATCAGCAACACATGGTAAGACATCAAACGCGAGTATACATATTATATGGAAAAAGAATAACGAAGCCAGGGTGAATCGGAGCAGTTTTAATTGGCGATATTATCAACAAAAGTTGCATAATATGAACGATCATTAAAATTAATGCACGTTAAAAAACTCATTACCTAACCTTGATATATTCGTTATTACAAAAATCAAATAGCCGTTTTATTCATAATTAGCAATTAAAGATTGTGAAAACAATATTTATTTTTTATTTTATTAAATAAAGTATCATCTGAATATTCATTAATTAATCTTTGGAATACGATGCAGATTGAATCAAAGACATTATTTTCATGGTCATACCGATTGTTAATTTTTACCCAACCATCAAAAGATATTCAAAGAGCAATAAATATACACTTACCTAATATTAAATGCAATTTGGCATCGGTCTGAAAGGCATAATGTAGTGTCACCAAAAATGGATTATCGCGTACGGCTTCTAAAACCTGCCGTTCGGTTTTCGTGTGTTCTGTTGTCTTCTTCTTTTGGACAATTGTCGCTTTTTTCAACACTTTCATCGCGTATAAACGACCATGATCACTGCCGCCTCGTTTTCGGACTAGAAAAACTTTTCCGTATGCTGCAATTAAATAAACAATTGTCACATAAATACAGAATCAAAATAGACGTTCGCGTAATAAAATTAAGCGGGCCAAATTAGAAACGTAGATGATAAAATGTTTTAGATTTATAAAAATCAAATACAAAAATATCTAAGCGCATTTGCCGATCTGAATGTTGGCACTACCCCAAACGATAAGTTCAAAAATCCAACTTAGTTCTCGACTATAACACAATCATATAATGTATTTCAAGACCTTGACATTTTTATCGCTAAGCACATAGTAACATGCGTCTGACTCTGAAAACCGTTTTACGGCGAGAAGAAATGCAAAATAGAAAGAAAAAGTGTCATAAAATGCGCCAATGTGTAAAAAAAAAAATGTGTATCGCATCCAACTTTTTAAAAAAGTCATTTAAAAATAAGTACACCTATACAATTCTGACTAGAGACATGAGTCTGCAAATCTAAGATTTTTTTTAAGTCAAATTTGTCCCTACACCAAATTACTATTTATTTTAATTTTATATAATAATGTAGTACTATTCTAAAAATATAAAAATCAGAAAATTAAATTTTTTGATAGAAAATAACCGTGGGTTGTAAAGAGTTAAGGAGTATCGAAAACATGGGTCAGAAAATGAGTTCAGTTCATGGTATGTATTTAACCATGTTTCGTAGTGAGTCACCATTAAAGTAGTATGTGTCATCCACTGTAATCATACTCATCCTTTCAACTGGTGTTTCGAAAATTCCGAGGAATCCTAAAAGTTACCGATATTCTCGTTGGTATGACAAGTTACAAGAGTTTCAGAGGGTGAGGGTAGCGTAAGCGTAGCCTGAAAACTAAGCGCTCGCTTGGAAGTAATCTTTTGTCTGATATCTTTCGCATTGTGGAAAACTGTCTAGAGGTTAGCGAACAAGGACGTACAGTCTCCAGGAAAAATAACAATTATTCAGAGACTGTTCAATTTTGTATTCAATTATTTATATATTACATTTTGGCGACCATCAATTATTTCGAAGCATATTTAAAAAGATAAAAAATTACATTTCACAAATTCTTTGCAAATAGAAAACTATTTTAATATGAAGTCAAATTTAATAGATTTAATTTGAAATAGTTTGGATTTAAGTTGAAACCATTTTGTAGCAATGTTCCGAATAATATTTAGTTTGGAAAGAAATATGTAGTGATAGTGGAAAGGTAGTTTGTTACTTTTTTTAAACTGAGAAGTCGAATAAACACAACATACAACAGATGGTCGAAATAACCATGAGTAGGTAGCAGTTTGTTGCACTGTTTTTGTCGAGTTGGGAAACTTACAGGTATGAATAATAAAGACCCAAGTTCATGGACCCTTGCTTGTTGCCAACCCCTATTTGAGCGCAGAACCGTAGCGACACCATTTTTATGGGGCGTTCAATAATTATGTGTACTCTTAATTGGTAGATTATTTGCCGTTACGAAAAGTTCACTCATAAATAAACGTCGCTTAAACGTTTCAATGTCGTTAAAATTTTATTTTCTGTTAATTACAAATTTAATTATGTTTAGAAAACCAAAATTTCTAATCTAGACATTTTTTTATATTAACGAAATAATTATAAATCCAAATTTATTTGTCGCATTAGACTTCGAGCCCTGGGTTTTCTGTAGCGTTATGAATCATTTTATATACATAGGTTCGATTTTTAATGTTTTTGGAGAATACGGAATATATAAATTATTAATTGAAAATTTTAATTATTTTGGTAATTGACCTCTATACTAGTATAACAATATAGTGCTAAAAATACCGCAAATACGTTTCGCTTTGGTGAGTATTTAATTTAATAAAAAAAAAAGTGCGCGCAATAAAATGGTTCAAAGCTTGTTAAATTGGTTATGATCGCCGGTAGGGTAAGGTAAAGAGCATCTGTTTCATACGGTACCTGATGGCTCAGTGATGGTATATATGTACATAAGTACGGTAGCAACCAAGACAGGTCAATGTGTTCCACACCAAAATCAAGTGAATGACCTGCCAGTAAGGTCGGTATCGTTACGTTATCAGGGTCGGTGAGGCGTTCGCACAGGCCAGGACGTTCACCTGATATGTACTGTAAAGTGCGATGGTTGGTCTTCCTGGCTTTGCATGGCCCTACGTTGACTTTCGATTGCGACACCCTTTGTTGTCGTTTAATACTATTGTCTTTATGTTTACATTACAAGTTATTGTATTCGTGATTATGAATTCTATGCTTGATTTCACTTTTTACCTTCTCGTACGAATTATTAAGTAAGGTGATATAAAAATGCCTAATAGTTTCATAGGGAATCAACAAATGCTATTAAATAATGAGTATTTCGATATCTCCAAGACTAATATACTGATCTACATACACTATTTGTTCCTATTGTACTTAACATACATACTCATAAATTGTAGTGTAAATACTATTGAAACAAAAAACCAAATATTATATATTGGTGTCAGTATGTTACAAAGATAACATCCACAATAAAAGCAATATTGATTTATTTAAAATGCCAAATTGAGTACAACTGCTTTTAAAAGATAAACGACTAACGATTAGATTTCGTTGAATTTTTTTTGGTATGGAATTTCCGGTATTTTACCCACCAACACTGCATTTTTTTTTTTAATCATTTTATACTTTTAAATACGTCTACAAAACCTTCCAACATAAACCCTACGCCGAAACGAATATATATATATATCAATGATTAAGAAAAATAAGATGTATGTTAGTTAAGAAATTATAATTTATTGTCAATTTATTTACACCTTGGAAACAAATCGGATATGATTTAAAAACTATATAGTTGTTTGGTTGTCCTGAAGACGGAATAATTAGTCATTTAGTATTGTATCATCAAGTCATTCGAATAGTAGACAAGTTTCTTGTCTTCCTTCTAGTAGAAAAAAATATACCCCTAGAATAAGTGTCTATCCGTCAACGTCTCCTTCCGTCTGGTTTCAATTTCCAAAATGTTATCGACCCCGAAACGTAAGAACAACCATCAACTGATAAGAACGAGTGCAAAGACCTTGTTCTGAAGTTGAACATATATTTCCTCGTATCCGAAACGCTTTTTTTCTATATGATGTCGTCTACAGCTGTACGAAAGGGGACCGCGCGCACTCATACCATGCACCACCTCCTAATACTATAGCAGTTATTTCCGTAGTCAAGCTCAGGGCTCAACACACGAGACGAGCGAAGGAAAAAACAACGTCGCTGCATTCAGACGGTTCGGCAATATAGACTGACATTAGCAGCGAAATAGGAACTTTATAACCGCATAATTGGAATTGTTCAGTCGTCATATTTGCATACAAACTCACTTCGGTTATAATTGCTTTTGACTATTTTGGTATTTACGATTTTCTGAACCATTAACTCATTTAGTTCTTCACACCAATAAATAAAAGACTTAATTCGGTTACAAGGAATTGATCATATATCGAAAAAGGTGTTGATTTGATTTATGAATACGAAAATATAATAAATATGTAATCGAATATTTATTAGAAGAGAAAATTGGTCTTCGAATATATAATAATGATGAATGAGGAAAGTCCTACCTAAATGCGCATTAAACGTTTTTAAACATATACAAGGCCAACTCGATTGATTAGAATTATAAAGATATCAATCTGAGTTACATTACAATTATGTGTGTATTTCACAGCCTACTCAATTTGATACGATCGATAGTGAAATTGCTTTACACTTTATACGATTTATCTATCAGATTGCACACGTTATAAACGAAATTCGAAATAAACCATAGTTGCTTAAGAGAATTTAATTATTTTCAAACCCTAACTTTAGTTGTTCAGTAGTTGACATTTTCGGAAATGAGGCTTTATAAATAGTATCAAAATGCCTTATTTGAAATGGAGTGTTTTAAATTCTGTAAGATGCAAGAATGGAATTGATACGTTAGAAATAAACTAGTAAAAATAAAGGACGAGAAAAACAACGTAGTGGAAAAACATCATGGGAGAAGAAGTAGTGGATATTTCAAACAATGTCAAATATCCGGTATGAAGTCAGGGGTAATATAATCCTATCGACTGATCTATGAGACGTTAGGCATATTATGAACACAAAGGATGCATTTTGTATCAAAATAAACAGATTTATATTAGTAATTTGCGCCAAAAAGTATATTTTCGAGAAATTATTTATTAGTTGAAAAATAAATAAATATGTAATAATATAATTATTTAAATGCTGATTACTAACTCCATCTAATCGTTAAACCACACAAAAATCCAAATACCTGAATCTAAATTTAAGACACCACACCAATAATGGACCTCATAATCTCCACACTAATATGTTTTTAAAAGGAAAACAAATTAGTTCTAAAAATACTTAATCACAAAGAAAATAACCTAAACAAAGGTCTTTCTACAAAACAAATTACAATTTACGATAATTTGTCTCAAATATAATAAAAATGTTTGTTAGAAGAAAAAATCAATTTATTTAAAAAAAATTTTTTAAATTAAAGTACTTTACGAGGATCCCAAAACGCGCCGCAAATTGTAAAAAAAAACAATAATAATAGTGTGAAAACATTTACCGATAAGACCAAGGAAAGAAGAAAGAAAATTGAGTTTATTTATATAGATAATCAACTAGTATATAAATAATAAATAATTCTTATAATTATGCATTTACATGATAATTAAAACAATAATGGTGAAATACGTTATAGATTAAAATAAAATATTTCAAAACAATACCATTTAAATGATAATGTCTCAAACCATATAAATTCAAATTTATGCAATCAACAACTTAGGCTCATGTTACTTGTACACTGCTCTAAAGGCACCTATTATTTATTTCAATGTAATAAACGTAAAATGTCAAAAAACAAAAAATAACGAATTGCGACGTGAATATAATCGCAGACGATTTAAAAAGTTTTTATATATTTGATAATAAGTTTTTGCCCTAAATCTACAATTTGGAGCAACAAAATTACGTATTTATGAAATGCACCGTAGTATAGTTTGATACAATACATAAATAATGCGGGTGTACTGCTCTAGTTTCTTATCTAAATTGATAAGAATATATACTAATGCATATGACACAACATGGTGTAATAATAGTGATATAAATTAGTATTTCCATGAAATGAAAGTAAATAAAAAATCCTAGAGTGGATCGCTGTTGACTTTCACTTTTAATCAAAAATACATTACACTCAAATTTACGGATCGATCGGCAAAATTAACGCAAACAGTCAACTGGTGGTTTATTTCGTTTACGTGATTTTATTATACTTTGTACATATAGATTTGAAATATATAGAATTGTTAATTTTACAATCGCATCAATGTTTAGGGGCTGTACACAATTTTAGTTATTTATTTATTTAGTAATTATAAGCCAAATATTTTGTTTGTCGAAATATCTAATGTCATTAAAAACAAATTTTGTTCGATACCCACAAATTTCTTAAATACGAAATATTGTTATTGTGCAACGACTTACCTCCAGTGCCCAAGACTTTGAGAAGATCAAAATGAGTCATGTCCACGCGTCCGACCCCAGACAGATTAACTGTAAAAAAAAATCAAAACACATTAGAAAGGATTTTATCACTTCATCTTCTCACAATCATATATTAAATAAGAGAAAATTAATTTCATTAAAAAATTTCACTTCAAATATTTCCATAAATCATCATTCAATTTTATACCAAATCAACATTAATTTATTGTAGGACTATGAAATTGATTTATAAACAAAAACATAAAAATCGAAATTAATCGTTACGCAATAAAAAACACCGATACATTTACATAGAACAATGTAGCTCAATTATCGATAAGTAAAAGAGTAAATTATGAATCTAGATAACAATAAATCAAATAGAAAAATACTATTTATTCACAATTTATAACTGCAATAATATCCTCAAGGTGATCCACGTAAAATTGTGTTAATTTGGCAAAAAAAAAAAGAAATCAAAAACAATAACGACATTGTCTATAGAGGCGTACACAGAGTTAAAGGTATATAATATGTGATTAGCTGCGTGAAACATGAGTTATAAGTGAAATTTTCTAATGTTTAGCAACAATTCAGTACCGGTATAAGGCAAGCGGCACCATAATAAACTGTGTCAATGTTAGGTCATATGAAAGCGAGGACAAAAATCGCGCACGTAAATAGTGAAATAATATTCTAATTGTTATTGCTGTCACTGTCAAATGAATAAATTTGTGCAAATTTTATATGTAATCTAAATAAATATCTACACCAATATTTTATTTACTCGTACTTGTATATGTGTATATATACTTAAAAAATGACGAAACCAGTAAATTATAGTAATATGTATTTGTGGTGAAATTATACGTAACATGTGGAAGTATTACAACTGTTCGTCGTTCATATTTAAATCTATATGCAATCCGTTAATTAATTAAGGTACATAGTACGATTTGATTATGTATTCCCATATTAGTTATAGGAGTAATACACATTTAAATATATAAAGGTGGAAATAACTGGTAAATGACTGCGTTAGTTCTAAATTTGATGAATTGGGAACACAGATAAGTGCAAAGGATCTATAGATTGTAGAGGGTAATCAGTATATAGACGTGTATTATATTTGTATGTTTTATTAAATTCGATATATATGAATGCCATAAGTGAGGTAAGTAAGAACAGCAGACATTGTAGTTGAGTTAAACGGTTAGGTTTACAAAAACCCCGAAAATGTATATGATTATATATTTTATATTGTATACACAGTTGATAGATTTGACTGTAAAATGCGTTACAATTGTTACTTGTTCTGATACGTTGATTGATATATATGCAACAATGTAAGGTAATGCCAAGGTCGTATTAACATAACAAAATAGACATACAGATAGCAGAAAGAACATGAAAAAAAAGATTACTAAAACTTCACCTTGCCCTATTCAATTAACGATCTGTTTTTAGTTACACTAGTGTAATATGAGGGGATTAGGGGATATCGGGGGGATAGCGATTCAAAATAAGATTCAACATTTTATTTATAGGTTATTTCTAAAATTCTACACTTTACAATAAAACATGAAAACAGTGTAGGTATTTGTTTGAAAATTCACTGATTATCTATTCTATTATTTAGGAAAACGAGTACTTTTTTTTTTTAAACGACTATTGTTATTTAACAACATTAATCGTGCTTGTGTAACAGACAAAAAAAAACAAGGTTAATTTTTGTATTTGCTATAAAATAGAGAACCCAACCAACCAATTGTTTAAAATATGATAAATATTAGAATATTTTCTCGAGTTTTCGACTGAATTTATTGATTAATACACAAAGTTCATTTGTCGCGACTTAATTGTCAAATAGTCAGTTATAGTTTATACGGTTGTTAGAAATAATTGCTGTAAGACGAAATGGATTTTGAGAGACAATGCCTAATGATTACAACCCAATTAGTAATAATTTCGATAGCCTTGGGAATAGCTTAGCAACTACTTCCAGTATCTACCAAGGATATTCGGCACACGCGAAACAGGACCCACAAAAATATAACATATTTCGCATGATACCAAACAAGTGTATATAATCATATTATAATTACATTTGCAACCATAAACCATCGACATATTACTAAATATGTAGATATATATATTAAAATAACTGCAATGCAGTGTTATTATTTGAAGAGGAAATGTAAATTGATTTGATTTATTACGCAATTCTAGTAATCCTGTATGTGAGAGATGAAATGTTACCTAAGTTAGAATATTTAGATGGTCGAATATGAGTTTCCAGCTCTTCGGCAGTGTACTCAATAAGCATATCGACTTCTTTTTGCTTGTATTCACTAGACGAACGAAACACTTGTGTTCTTTTTAACGCTTTGCCCATATTGCAACTATCTGTGTCCAAATCACCTTCGAAGTAACCACTTTCTTTAGTTTTCTTGTGAATGCGCATCTTAAATCGGTGCAACAACTAGATGATTAGTTTTTATAATAAACGATCTCATCGGTTTTATATTATTGTAACATATAGCCACTGCACTTGTGTCAAACGCACCGTCGCGAAAATAGTGTTACAGTTTGCGACTTATTTCGAACAGATTTTCATTTAAAAATATAACAGTTTTCCTTGCCACAAAATATGTAGGTCGAACGGTAATGTGAGGAGAAGTTTAAGAATCCGAGTACCGTTGCGTCTGCACACAAACACTTTTCAGTACAATTTGCAACTTTGTTAGTCCAACAACTGTAAAAGAAGAGAAAAAAAAAACAAACAAAACGTTTTCACAATTTACAGATTGATGTGTTATTCATTTGAAACTCACGAACATAACCACAGTGTTAACAGTTTGACATAAATATGAATTGGGCTAAAGTCACTTAGAGAAATGTTAAACTGATATTGTTCGTTGCTCATTTGCTGTATGGTTTTGTTATTGATAAATAAGATAAACAAGGTACTTGAGTGAATATTTAATTATTTTACTAATGGCAACACAATCAACAACACGCTTACAAAGTGACTGATCTTGGAATCATTTCACATTTCTCATTCCCATGTTGCCGATATCCCCACTACAACCTATTTCATTCCAAATCACTATATTACGCGTTTAAAAGCTCTAAATATTCAGTTTACTAAATGGAAACCATCGAAACAATACATATAAGTGTGAAATTGTTTTAGGTATGACCTGAAGCAAAGACTTAAGCGACTCAAAGCGTATGAATTAACTATTTTAGTTTAATAGATTGCTGGATTGAAGTAGTATGGTCGAATGTGAAAAACACCCGCGATAGCGCTGGGTTCGGAGAATAGGGAATAATCAGCTGCTCGCATACATTCAGTGTAGAAATATGCAAAATATATATATATATATATATGTATAGGCAGGTAAATAAGTGTAATCTATTTAAATAGCATTGATTTACATGTAATAAAATGTCTCGCGCACACATATACAACAACACATGCTGCAAAATGAATTACGAATTAAAATAATACATTATTTTAAAATAGTATGGGAATATTAGTTTTTAAAAATATATAGAATCGGTAATCACTAGACTATTTTCATTTAAAAATTGCGGAAATGCGGTGTCGCGTTTGATAAGATAAAAAGTTCGCCAGGAAAATAAAACAATTAGTTGCTAAGCGCCTAATAAGTAAACTTCCATCAAAATCAAATTAGGTAACATATATTTGTGTGCACATACCGAAAGTGATGTCGTGGGTCACAGTCTCAGCCAACGATACAATAACAGTTTTGGTGTTTGCTCGATTAGACGGTGATGCTCCCGGTGATTTGGACAGTGGCACTGGGGTTTTATTAAAATTGTCATTTTCTGTTTTTGCGTTTTGTGTTTCTGTAGCCATTTTATCTGCACGTTAACTATTCTCTTCTCGGAAGTTAATACAACAACAACTTTCGCCAATGTTATTCATTTTAATCTTGGAAACAAGACGCAAATATATTTTTCTCGAAATTTACAACGCACTCACAATATTTATGACGCGCACTATTTGATTTTTGCTAGTTTATATCTAAAACTATTCAATTAAATGATTTTTAATGACTGTCAATACGTTTACAACATATTTCAAGCACGTATGTTTTGAGATATGTCAAATATCTAATTCAAGGAGGTTTGGCCTCGAAATTAACCGAGCGTAATTCATTCAAACTTCATTTACCGCGGGAAATTTTCAAAAATCAATCATAAATATTTAGTACTATTTTATGCAATTTACCTAATATCACAATCAATTTATTTATATAAATATACTTATAACATATAAGTATAGTTTTAAGCAAGATATTGCGGGTATATTCATATTATTTATGGTATCACATTCCACATATCTTGTTCCATATTAATGAATTTGCATATAAAATTATTTTTGGCATTTTCCCGGGCATCTTGACATTGAAGTTTTATGATTTCTCATATAATGCTTTTACCAATTACAAATAAATGGATGGTTTATAACAAAATTTCATTACTGAGATGTTTCATGTTAAAATAATATTTATAAATGAAATTGAACACTCCCGCGTTTTCAATACAATATATGCAATTTGTTTAACGTATATGTATTTCTATTAAATAAATCTAGCAATTATTAAACGTTGTTGTTAATTTAGGTACTAAGCTATATGAATATGGAGTATTTCGTATTTCCTAGGTGATACAATCAATTTGTGTGTCAACACACATGAATAAAATATAATTATTGAGTTTTTATAGAATGTTGTCAGTCAAGCGAAAGCTGGTCGCTGCATAAGATCTCAATAATCATTTTTTATTTCAACAATCATTTTATCCATTGCCGATATCTAAAGTTCAAATAACAATTTAATTGTGACCTAATTTGCTCAAGCATATATTTCTGTTATCTGAGTTAAAATTGTGTATAATCGACCAGTATGTCGCTTCCATACGATTTCACATTTTTCTCAACTTATTGGCAATATGTTCTCGCTGGTGTAGTGTGTTACATTTCGGCTAGGTTTTTCCACACTTATTTGAGTGCAAAATTCAAAAATTTAGATTCTACTGATGGTCAAAATGATCAACGGACACCAGATGAAGGTAAGTTTTTGAGGCAACATCTAAATGGAATGGGTATGGCAGATAAAGTTTATAGAAGCAGAAATAGATGATCAAGAAAATGAAGAGGAGGATTACAATGATATGGGCATACATTCAGCTTTGCCTAAAGATTTAAAACATATCCCGTTGAAGCATGAGAAGTTCTCGTTAAAAGAGACTTTAGAGCGGTCAGCTGAATTTTATAAGTTGATGAATTTGCGCAGAACTGTCCGCCATTTTAGTTCTGAATCTGTGCCGATTGAAGTTATACGGAATATTATTAAAACTGCAGGTTCGTTGGAATGTTTTGATTTTAGTATACATTTTTTAAAAAAATTACTAAAAAGGTACTGCTCCAAGTGGCGCTCATACGGAACCTTGGACTTATGTAGTTGTAAGCGATTCGGCAATTAAGGAACAAGTTCGGGAAATTATCGAACAAGAAGAGGAAATTAATTATTGTAAACGAATGGGGAAAAAATGGACAACTGATTTGAAGCCACTACGCACTGATTGGGTGAAGCAATATTTAACTGATGCGCCATATTTGATTCTAGTTTTTAAACAGATGTACAGTTATATGCCAGATGGACAAAAAAAAATTCATTATTACAATGAACAGAGTATTAATATTGCAGTTGGGATGCTCATTACTGCTATTCAAGTAAGAATAATTTTTAACATATATTTCATATTTTATGTAACTGGAAACAAACGTATGTTGAGTTTTACACATTGATTTAAAAAAACTGTTACAAATATCGATTTGAGTCATGAAATAAAATGCATTTTAAAGTTTTTATGTCACTGTTGTTACACATGTATAATAACATTTTTTAGTACGCTGGTCTAGTCGCTTTGACATCTACCCCACTGAACTGTGGTCCTGCTTTACGAGCTCTACTTAACCGACCATTACATGAAAAGTTAATACTTTTATTACCAGTTGGATATCCTACCGAAGACTGTCTTGTGCCTGATCTTTCCCGTAAACCATTAGATGAAATATTGGTCGAAATATAACAAACTACAATCACGCTCGCTTGACACTGTTGTGTTTTTGTTTTTATAAACGCTTTTGTTCGTTTGAACAACTTTGATTCCATATAAATATATTTGAAATTTTGTGTAATTCAATATTAATCAATTGTGTGTAAATGACATGTATTTGAAGTCAATAAAATTTTAAATTCTACTATAAACTGCATGCAATTATTATTTTAATTAACCTTTAGAGGACCGCGATGACGCCTTGAGTTTAGTGTTTTGTGCATGACCCAAACTAACATTTTAATAAAAAAACTGAGCTTTTGAAATTTCTTAAATCCCGGTCCTTTAAAGGTTAAAGTTGCATACCATTTGGTTGTGTCTATTTATAATTATAATTTTTAACTAATATTGATTGCAAACGAACGTCTATAAATTAGTTAAATACTTGATAATAGTTATATATTTTTCTATACATACATATACAATATTTATTTTTAAGTCAAAAAAATCTACAGATTCAGAAAAAAAAAACCTAAGTACAGTTAACTAAATTTGATTTACATTTCACATAAGCCTTTTTTTTTTGATTATGGTAATAAGCTTATAAATAATAATTTGAGGCGTTAGATTAACATTTAGTTTCACATTTATAATCCAAAGTATCAAATTCTAATCATTCATTCGATTTATTTTGTGTAAACGTGATCAGTCACTTTTGATATTATTTTCTTCACCAATTTGTAAATACAATTATGTTTGCAAGAAATTCTTAAGGCATCTGTCGAGTTCCCTGTTAAACATTTAATATATTGTGATTATATGGCAACAGTATTGAATTCATAAAATTTGGAAATGTTCAACTACAGTTTTACTAACATCAAAATTTGACGGATCAACAATTTATAAATTTACTTAATATAATTAATAAGTTATTTAAGGGAACATTTTAGGCAATGTGGTATGAATTTACTCTGTAAAACTACGTGGAATATTAAAATATATATATGAAAAATATAAATTACATTCACTTCATTCATTAAAATTAAACAAAAATAATATTTACATTTATTAATATAGCTTAACTAAAAACGCTACTTTAAATACTAATACGCCAGGGACAAAAGGGCATCACATCTGTTACAATCATTTGTATCAAATAATCAAACTATTTCTCAAAATTGAGTTATTTAATTTGTATTCCACGATGTGACAGATTTTGTTTTGCGTGTACAAGTTTACAAAATATTATTTTGCAAAATAATAAAACACTGCAGCAATAAAATATTTTGTAAAATAAATTTAACCTACATTAACCGAATTTTTTTTCGTCGTTCTATACATAACTATCTTATAATTTTTGAAATTGTATGCGTATCTATTAAATAACTATATTTACCATTCAACAAATGAACTTGTATTACTCCATTTTTTAACATTCTAGAAACGATTATTATTTATTAATATTTATAAAAGAATTGTATCATCTCTGATCGTTGTGACTAGATACATAAAGAAAGATGAGAATTTTGATGAAAACTGACATAAAGAAATTAATTTTTGGTAACTTTCTAAATGGAGCGGATTATAAAATAAATATATATTCACTTTTAATCAATTTTAAGTTATAACAATTGAATCGATTGTCGTAAATTTGTACCAAAATTATTTTCGAATCAAGTTTAACGTTTTTGATAGTATGAAACAAATTTGAATAAATAAAATGAATTTTATTTTTTAAACGAACCACTAACTTTGCCTTTAAATATATTTTTAATATATATATAGCATAAAAAGGCTTGATAGAGTTCAATGTGTGTTTAAATATACGAATTCTTTTTGAATACTTTGGTATTTTTACATTTAAGCTACCAACTTATATGGAAGATTCTAAACGTTATAATGTACAAAATAAAAACTTAAATTTAAACAAATGTATTTAACAGGCTTATGAAAATTGCGAATAAAATTGTTACAGTGGCTGGTATTCTTATTGATGCAGCGTCGGTCGATTCTAAACATAAAAAACAAAAATTATTCATTTATATCATCAAGATATATAATTCAATATTTGTGAGAATGATAAATTAATATATATATGAAATTCTACCTTCTGGATTAGATTCTACATCTACATTTGTGGATGGTACATCTGATTCGTGCTCTGTGCGAAAAATGAAATAAATTAATAATACATGCAAACATTCTTGCAACAAATCATGTGGTTTTAATAATTTATTAAAATAAGAGTGATGGAATAATTAAAAAAAAATGAAAATCTACCTTCTGGATTAGACATGGCTGATAATGGTACATCTGAGTCGTGCTCTATGCAACAAAGATATATGATAAAAACATGCTATAAATGTTCTAGTGCGTAATGTGAGGAATATAACATATTTGGACGAACATATTATAAGATGATCAACATTTGCAATGTACATATTTTGTGAGCTAAACATGTTAAAATAACAGGAAAACTTACCTTGTGCATGAGTAATGATTTTGATTTCTGAGTATTGCGACCAGCCATGCTTGTTCTTGGATCTCAATTGGACTTCATAATTGACTGGTTTTAAGTTTTCTATTTTATAAGTAGCACCATACATATGCGAGGCATCGATTTGATTCTCTACGTTAAGTTTTTCAGTAATCCAATCACTCTGTAATGTATATATTTAAGATCAAATCAAACTCCAAAATATTATTTAAGATTTGATTTCGACGGGTATATTTTTTGTGAATATTACGACGAAAGATATATTACTGGTTTTTATTATTTGGTGTATAAAGTAAGAAATATACAGAGTGATCGAAATCATAGTAATAATCTTTTATCACTGTTCTTATCAAAACTACCTTCTTTTTTTAAAGTTACGCTACTGGTTACTTGTACATTTGTCAGTTCAGTTTTGCGCTTGCGCATTAAGTCTCTTAGCAAAATGGAAGTAAGGTTTGCCTTTTTACTTGTTACGTTTTTCGATCACTCTGTATATATAAGATTAAAATCGTACCTGTTCAACTTCTCTGTATCGCATTTCGCATTGTGTGATAGGTACAATCGATTCAAAAGTCCATTTCACAGTAGCTTCATTTGCTTTGATACTGTAGTCGGGTTCCGAAAATATCGGTGTCGATGGTTTACCCATGAGTTTTATATGTTTTTCTTGTGCACCGTATTTGTTGAATGCCCTACAGTAATATTCACCGAAATCAGATGTATTGATTTGATTGAATTTCAAATAATGCTCATGATGGTTATGCGTATTTGTTTCAATTATTACGTTCGGACTAGCTTGAACGGTTTCGTTGTATTTCAACCATTTCACTTCAGCTTTTGGGTAAGCATGGACTTTGCATTCTAGCCAAACAATATTTGTGTTTATGATAACTTTTCGTATTTTTACAATTGGCGCATCTGAAATCAATATTATTACTTTTTTACTGAGTAGATCTATTGAGTATTTAAACTTGCGCCACAAATTATGACGAAACAAGGATAAGTAGCTTATATGTTCACACTTACAATGAACTTGGACGTTAATACTATCAACAGCTGGTTTTCCAATGCTATTATCAGCCATACATTGATAATGTCCAGCG
This sequence comes from Nebria brevicollis, assembly GCA_944738965.1. NCBI lineage: Eukaryota > Metazoa > Arthropoda > Insecta > Coleoptera > Carabidae > Nebria > Nebria brevicollis. Next base: position 5,185,867 of record OX122899.1, read on the forward strand.
GTATCGCGATCGACATTTGTAATTGTTATCTTAGCACCTTCATAAGTTTCTTCAGCTGAGTGTACACGGGTACCAGATTTGGACCAAACAATTTTCGGTCTTGGTACACCCTCACCGACACAATTCAATTTTAATTCTTCGCCAACACGCACCTATACACAATTTCGATAAAAAAATGTATTGATTAAAATAAATAATATTGATGCATACATGAACGGAACCGCCTTTGGGCACGATCCTAACTTTTGGCGCATGTCGTACGCTCAAAAAATGCTCAACTGATGTTAGTGGATCGGTTGAGATTGAGCAAATATATTTGCCGGCATCCTCAACTTGTACGTCAACAATTTGCAATGTTTGATTGTCTAATCGTGAGATTCGCGAATTTTTTTGACCAATCGACAGTTTATCTTGGTACAACATCACATTGTCTTTCGTCCACATAATGGAATACATATCTAAAAATTACAAATAACTCTCTCAAACATGTTTCTTTCATTTATTATTTTATATAACGCGTAGGATAATATCCTCAGACTTAAACTAGATTTGTAAGGAATCTTTTTAAATGTTATTCATGCCAACTATCATAATTGTTAGCGCAGTATCTTTCATCATCATTGAATATTATTAGTCGGAATGTGTAAAATGTAATTTTAATCCTTATGTAATTTACCAGCATTTTCTGTTTTGCATGGAAGTTCGACGATATCTCCCACAGACACTACGATTGTTTTTGGTTTCGATATGATTTCTGGTGGATCTTCATCTTCTGCAATTTCTTCAGGCTCGGGATCCGACGTATAATCATCTTCATTACCATCATCATTCAGTATATTATCATAATCGTCCTGTTCTTTATTCGGCCTAGCAGAACCTAGAAAATCAATTAAATATTTGTTAAAATCTCTCAATTATTGAAGCGGAATAAAAAAAATTAAATGTCGAATCATTTTCAATAAATTTGTAGTGTTCAAGTGTCAAAACGAACACGATAAATTATGTGCGTCAATTAAGTGTAAACTACCATATAATTGGAGAAGTTCAAGTTGTATCACGTAAATACAGTTTTCGTCATAATAGTAATAAATTTGAATGATAATATCGAATCGACAATTTTAAATTGGCATCTAGAATTGTATGGGTACGTTTCAAAAATAGTCTAGTAAATTATATTTAATTTGTTTAAAACTACATAAATAACTTGGCAAACTAATATAAGTCAGTCTGCTAACAAAAGTAATCTATTTTTGTGTATGATGGTATCACATATTTATAGGTATATATGGCATTGTTTATTGGTAGAAAAATAAATCTCATATTAAAAGTGCTAGAAATATGAGCGTTAAATATTATAACCAAGAGTTAATTTTGATTTTTAATCTTAAAGCAATTATAAATAACTCTAGTTTTGTAAAAAAAATACAATGTGCAAACCATATGGCTATGCATATGAAAAAAAAGTGCGTTTTGAAAATGTAAAAAACATATTTAGTTCTGTTCGCTATGTGAAGGACGGATAGGCCTAATTTACGTAAGTATTGTTGCAATTTTTTACAACTTGAGTGCCTTTGTAATTTTATGTAAAACAATAAAATATTATCGCAATTTTATTACTTATTGGTAATTTAGGAGGCAACCACTTACACACTGCAATTGTGAATTTAGTATTGCACCTAGTTTTAAAATAATCTTTATAGTTTTCTCCACTTTGATAAATTATATGGTGCGTACTGCAATCGTATTTTTTTTATGTCGTATTGCAGCGTTTAATAAAAGTACGAACGAAACTGCAAGTCATTTTCAATGCCGAACGCCGCAATTATGTATATCATATTTCTACGTCGAGTCGGGACGTTTGTTAAATTATCTTTCAAAAATATAACCAGCATGCACAAAGTATGTGCTGCGATATCATGCGCATAAAATATGAAATACGCCGGTGGTCTTAAAGTTCGCCGAAATTACAGTCATTTCTGGGCGAGTGTTTCGAATGATTTGTACATACATGCACATATATAAAATAGAACAAGCACATCTATTATTATTGTGATCATCATTATGTTATGATGCGAGAGAAACGAATGAGTGTTGTGTCTGACCTGAGTGAGGAGTGTTCCGTTCGGTATTAATCAAAGCACGCGCCCAGACGGAAGCGCGGTCACAAATTAGAACAAATTCCAACCCTTTGAAAGCGCGAGGCCGGATGTTGTCCGCGTGCCCTCATCATTCACGGAAACACACATTGTTTAGCTCATTGTCAATTTTTCTACCATATTATTATGATCGACTATCAAACATAGGCGGCGAAATAAAAACAATTTTACTCAACAATTTGAAAATTTTACAAAAGTAAACCCCATTGGGATCGTTACGTCATGATCCCCAATCGCAAAATTAAAAAAAATTCTTAATTATGAATGTGTACAAAGAAAATGTAAAAAATTATGTGTATGATGTGACATTGAATATACGTAAATTTTAGCAGCATCAATAACTCATATTTAACAATAGATGATCCTTATCGTGAATTTATGTGTCTTTTGTTTTACGTTTTACCAAAAACTATTACCGCACCTTTTTCGGTTTGATCGCACGTGTTCAAATTAAATAATAGAAGTTTGGCAAACATAAAACAAGGAGCAGCACGTCATAGGCGTGGCTTTGGGATTTAATACACATATGTTTTATGTTATGCTACAAACATGATCCTAAATATGAACATAATCCGTACATATACGGTAGCATTTCGATATAGCGACACGAAAACTATATATTTCGTTTGTTATATTCAAATACGCAAAATAGTTAAATGAGACCACGAAATTATTCTACTATTTTTTGTTAATTTGATATTTTAATTCTATTTAGAATTCCTGTCTAAGTATTATATATATAATGTATGTAAAATCTCTATTAAATTAGTCGGTACATCAATATTTTATCATGAAATGAAAAATTCAATATTCTCAAGAGAATAATAGTAAAGCACGTGTAATTTTCTTTGCTTTCCAGTCTCATTAGCGAAAGTAGGTCGTGCACGATATACTACCCTGATATATAGGGCATGCAACATATTATTAAAGACGCGTCGACAAGAAAAAGAATGATTGAACAATATTTTCTGTGTAAATTGACCAGCTTGTGTAACAATATAAGTGATGCTATAGACTTATTAGATGACGAGAAAATGTCAAAAAATGACATTTATTTCCGACCTACTGATATAGGTATACTTGTTATTTTTTATTATTATTCAACTCCATTAGGAAAATGAGGCGCCCTATATATATAGTGATAATGATTCAATATAATTGTGAATTCTTTTTAAAACAAATTTTAAATTATTATTTTTATAAGCGTTTTTTTCTTATTTTTGTACTTTTCTCCATTAGGAAAATGAGGCGCCCTATATATATATAGTGATAATGATTCAATATAATTGTAAATTCTTTTTAAAACAAATTTAAAATGATTATTTTTATAAGCGTTTTTTCTTATTTTTGTACTTTTCGAAAGTAAACTATTTCAATAGAAAAATAGTATACTATTTTAGAATTCATGCGGTGATCAAGTTGCCTGCCGTGAAGGGGAACTATATTTTCATATATTATCTGTATTGTACATTTATTTATTCGAAGTATCTATTTTGCGCAACATTTAATTTTATTTGTTATTCAACTAACGCATCTAATTGTTATTAAAAACAATATACATTTTATATATTTTTTTCAAAAATGGTTCTACTACTTTAACTACTACCTGTTTCTTTTTTAATTAACTAAATTCTACTTTTATAAATATATATATAAAGTTAAAACAGATTTAATATATAAACACACAAATCTAGAATGGATGTATCCATATATAAATCAAAAATCGAAAACAAAAAATTGATTTATTATAATAAATTAAATTCTACCCACTTGCAAAAACGTTCAAATCGGATTACTGACCTTTGGTGAAGCCTACTTAAATAAATCACACTCCTATAACGAGTCGTTTTAACAAAAATAATATTTCGTCAAATTATCCGCTTGACAAGCAAACCATAATTATGTTCCACTTAAATATTTATATATTATGTATGTACATATGTTTGTACAGTGACCATATTTGGCAATCGAATATTTCATTTTGACTTTTACGTTCCGGTTGTCTGGGTAACAGAACTACCGTGTAAATTTAATGTGTTAGGACCTGAAGGGGGGAAAAGTACACAGAGTCGGACGAAGGGTTTATTATAATTTTAGACACGTGTGATGACTAAACAGATGGTTGGTATTTCTAGTGTGAAATTTATGGTGTTGTGGTTACGAAATATTTTAATTAGAATTGTAAACGGCTGTTAGTGTAACTGAAAATGAATTTTGTAAGCATTGATCCATTGATAAGAGTAGATGTGTTTTCACTTATATTTTCGTTTTTTTTTTCTAATTTTAGATATATATGCAAGGGCACTGTTTATTTATTCGCGGCTTTTAAAATTACTTAATTTTCTAGAAAAACATACATTTCAATGTATAACGAATTTACTTTCGAAAATATCTTTTTAACGTCTTGATTACAAAATCAAGAATGTAGTTTTATATTAGATCTATTTGAATTAACTGTTATGAACAATTGAATCATTTCGTGTATTATTACTTTTCACTTAATTTACTTTCGATGAGAATCTATTTCCTGCTACACATTTCTAGGCATTGCGCTGCAAAAGCTAAAATTAATTTTAAATTTTGCACGACCTACATATTGCGTTTCTCATAACAACACTCTAATAAAATTACTAAATGTACCATTTACAACAAATATACTTAAATAAATGACTATTAAATTTCACCTTTTGTTTCTTTGTCTTTAAATTTAAGAAATTTAAATAGGGTTTATACCTGTCTTAACTCTTAAGCTATGCATAGTTCTCGTACCTATTGATTTATGTTTTATTACGTATACGAAGTAATAAGTTTGGTAATCAAGAAGAGGATTATATTCCCTTTATTTAATAGTAGGAGGTCCCTTTAGAAGTTGTTAAAATGGCGTACATATATGTATACTCACTTATTACTTTATGTTTGTTTAAAACAAATAACTCTCACTGCTTAAACAAGTAACGTAGTAACAAATCAAATATGTATACATTTCATAGAAAGTTTGTAATCATATATTGCTTTTATTATGTAATATCAATTTTCCATCTTTTAAATCAGGTAATACGATATTATTGATCAAAGAATTTATTACACAAAATAATTATACTAATACATCTTAAAATAGATATTATTCTCATTTTCTATATCGCGCGACCATATGACCATACGGTATAAGAATGAATAACCAATCACGTTCGAAAAATATTTCTTTGTAGAAGTATTTGTGTCACTGAGCCAAAGTACTTATTTTCTATTTGCAAAATGCTTTATTACTTTTATAGCAGTCAAATATTGATTATGTTGTATAACTTGTCCAACGCAATAATGAGTGCAATTTTTTATGACTTTATTTTTATCCTCAGCAATTTCGAATGATCTAAAGTACATAGTTCGCATTTCTAACAATTTCTTCATATACTAGTAATTAGAAATCTAATTTGATTAAAAAAAAAATAATTTTTACACATTACTCAGTGCAGTGTAATGCATAAAGTTGTTCATAATAAATATTATAATAATACTCATTTGAAAATGAGAGCAATCATAATAAAGACGTTCTATTCAAGTTGTATTCGACAAAAAAATGTTGTTTATAATTTAAGTTAAAATGAAACGCATATACACTTCACTCATCCATTCCACTAAGACCACCCTAGTTTCTCAAGTTTGGTATTGCTTTAGATGTCTGTTCTATACGTATGTATGTAATGTATATAACGCTGCATTTGGACTGCCGTCAATTTAGACCGTTATCAGACAACTAGTTCTTTATATTGACATTTTGTTTTTCGTATAACAAAGTGTGTTTGGTTTACGAAAACAAACTTTTGTTTCACAATTTCAACTGTTCGGATTTTCGTCAATTTAACTTGTTACTCTATTAAAAAATATATATATATTCCTGGTACATGAAATAGTATTAAGTGCTTTAATGATTGCTTTGGTGTATAAAAATTACAATTAAAAATGTTAAATTTCTTTAGGGCAGTAAAAAATGTCCAGAGTACGAGACAATCACAATGCTTTGTATATGTCAAAAAAAAAGTGATGGCGCTTTTCGGTTAGACCTGATAGTGATCGTTAAGAGTGCGTAACATAATTTAGGGGGAGGTCGTTGCACTTGTACGCACCGACTTTACGCCGTTTTATTTATAGAATTATAATGTTGAAGTCCACCACTTGAATTAGTTCGGTTTCAGTTCGCTCATGGGAGACACGCACACAAATACTTTTGTATTTGTTTATGAAATGTGTTGGAAAAGAGCAAGGAATTTGCCCTATATCTCTCAAGAATTTAATATCGTTATCCACGAACACTTTGTTTGATTATAAAAGCTAGAATGCATTTCATTTCGTTCAAATTAAAAGCTTATTTCAATCTTGAAGTTATACCTACACAAAAATGGTTCAAGTTGAAATTATAAGACGTTAAATTTATTCAAAATTTGTAATTTAATATCCATTACAATAAAGATATGTTTTACATTTATTTTAGGGTTTTCATTCAATTGTATAATTCGGTCTTGAAATTTAGTATTGCGATATGATGAGAAATTGCATTTTTATGCATTTTTTAAATGCCATTGGAAGCTAAATGACATTTTCAAATGCCAAGAAATGTATTATTGAAGTTCGCATAAATGCGGTTTATTTTTCTTTTAAAGTTACGGTATTTTTTTTATTTGCATAAACTTTATGACACGGAAATGGTTTGAATTACCATTTCAAAAGTCATACTTGTATTTTATATTCAACACATATGCAGTACCTTTTATTACTTTATTTATTTGAAATCATTGATAAAATATATAAATAAAGAATTTTGTGTACCGTCAAGTCTATTCATTACACTCCTCTTTAAGAATGTCTTTTTGCTTTATTTTAAGTTCCTTTTAAAATACGATTCAAACCTATATTTAGACACTAAATAGAGCATTTCCTATGTTGATACAATAAGTATGTACCTATCAATATTCTTCTAACTTTTACCGAAGGAAGGTTTCAAATACATTAGTTTTTAATCTGTTTAGATTTAAAATGTTTCTAGGCAATTAAAAATATGGCTCATTTACTGATCTATTATTTTTCTTTTTCACAACAAATATTCTAAAGTTTGATTTTTTCCATATATATTTTTTTTCTGTAGCTCAGTTAATAAATCATTTAAATGTTTTACTGTTATAATGATTGCCCTCTTTTGTAATTATGAACTTGATAGCATCAGGGTCGTCTTATAGTCCTTATAAGGATTTAAAATCAAACGCAAATGTTACAATACCTGTTCCGCACAACTTCAATGATATATCTATATAAGGTGAAATCGATTCTATTTTATTCTAGTCATGTAACTTCCTCTAACAGTAAACAATTTCAAATATTATTTTTACGCCAATTATTATTATTAAACGATGTTTTTAATACGAACATATTTGCTAAACAATCATATTTGCTTACAAACATTGCTACTTGTATTAGTATAATATATACTGAGTTTACGTGTTTCGGTAATAATAACATCATTATGCTATTATATTCTCATCGCGAATTTTAATTCAGCCAACCTGAAGTAACTGTCAATATATTTCGCATTAAATATTCATAAATTCATACTATTGTTCACGCCTTTTCCTAGAAATTAAGGGTAGGAAGAAATACCATCACGTGCAATCAACAATTTTAGCCTTCGAATATTGAAATACCTTCTATAATATTTATTCAATAATGCTGGTTCTAAACTTATATTGTTTACTTCAAAATAATTATGTTATATGCGTATTTTCAAACCATATCATTATTTCTTTGAAATATAATGAAAATAAATACTGTTATTGCATTATTGCGCGTATATATTAGCCTAATGGAAAATCACTTTACTCTGTAGGAACCCTGTTGAGAAGCTAACACGTTTTAATTTTTTTTTAGTACTTGAGTGTAAAAGGCTAAATTGATTTTGTACTTATGTAAACTATATCATCTTATCCAATCCTATAATAAGCCTTTCAGTTTAATCCGAAACCGGTTACTTGGTTTTTATTTTCTAATCTTTAAGATTAACTCTTATACTGTTCGTATGGCTTCAGTTTTAACTCACCAGATACGTGTTCTCAGTAAAATCACAGAAAATTTGTAGGTGTGAAGATTTATATTGTTACATATAATTCGAAATTGTTTTAAAGACTTTGTTAATTCTACATGAGTAATATGAATTCATGTATCTTTATTTATACTTAATTTAAAAAAATATATTGATTTCGCTATTTAATAATTACTTTAACGCAACAGCTATTTTAAAAACTCATTATCATTCTAATTGCTGAAATAATCGAGTATAAAGTCTACAGTAGAACTTATTCGTCATAACAAATTAAATAGTTTGAGTTGACTTATGACATCTATTATTTGTATTAGTTATTTATATGTTGATAACATATTTAAATAATAAACAATTGTGTGAAATTGTTATTTACTCGGTAACTTGTGTATATAAATACTGCACTACAAATAGTAAACAACAGTTTTGTCCTTTCTCAATAGTACGCGATTCTTAGAACAAAAATCATTAGTAAAAGTATGAAGTATAATTATTATTGTTGCTAAAATGAATAACTAGAACTATAAAGCTTAAATATGTATGCTACTTTTGAGCAATGCTAGACGTTTGCTGCACGAGATGTGTATCTTGTAATTTAGTAAAGCCACTCAATTTTATTTTTGGAAAATAACAATTGACTCGTTGGCGTAATGGCTAGCTGGTTCGTCTGCAGTGATACAAAATGCATTTTTGACGTAATACATCTATTTTTAGAATAAACGTTTAAATTTCGAGAAAAATAAACACCAATGCCATGGAGTTACATTGGCATTTAGTAAAATAATAAAAAATATAAGTCACATTTAAGTCGCTCATTTCACACGTGTATACTTCGGCGCCAGTGACATCATTACCACTTATATTTTTAATTTTTTGTCACATTTAATAATATAATACATACATGTTTAAAAGTAAAGATAACAGTAAAAATTTTATTACGAACCTTACATATTTGTCAGGCACTTAATCATAGTGATAAATTCTGCTTTTAAACTTTACGTAAACAAATTTCATTGTTATAACACTACCATTTTTAGTGTTTTCACATCAACAGAAAAAAAGTCATCAATATTAAAACATTTATAAAGTTAGTTGTTTTTTTAGCTGATACATATTTATATTAAAGAATTTTATTTCGTAACTGTGAATTATTTAGATAATTTAATTATAATCATTAACAATTAGCTTTTTGTGTACATGGCCTAACTATTTTTACTGTTATATACTCTTCATGTAAAACTAGCTATTATATAGCCGTGTAGAGCCTAAATTGAGCCTTATATGTCTGATTGACCCGAAAGCCTAACCTAAGCTAACATGGAAAAGGTGCATGAAAACGTGTAATTAATATGTCGGCGTGTACCGTAAATTCAATTTGGTTGCATGGTGTAATAATTCGTAAATAAAATGCAATCGAGTAAGCTAGGCACGTTTATATACTGTGTCCTAATTCTCCATTTGTTTCTACCAGTCAGGCAGGTGTTTAATACGGGCAATGTTACGGAAATCTGTGTTTATATGTAGTGTGTAGGCTTATTACTACAACACACTGTTAAATTTGGCAACGTTTAGTGTACGCATTTTTGTGTGCCATGTTGCCTGTTCGTGCATTGAAAATCCGAAAATAAACACTAGTGAAGACAGTCTAATTTAAATATGATTTCATATGCGCCCACAACTTAACGGAAATCTTGTACAGAGTATACTTAAATTCATTTTAAAATTGGTTTCACTTATTTTATTAGATATATTAGACCAAACTATTTATATGTAGCATATATTTTAAATTAGAATACAATTTATATAAATCTGTAAGCTACAAGAAAATATGAGCTAATCAAATAAATCGAAAATTAATCCACAGTTATGCTCCAATTAAATGCACTAATATTGAAATCTTGTGAAATCTAATTTTAATAATACGAATTGCATAATAATTTAAAAAATATTTTAATGGCTTTTATCTTCAACAATTTTTCATAAAATAAACCGAACAAATTTCTTTTTAATCACCTACCTTTAGGGAATTTAATAATTGTATTAATTTGTGTACACATTTACAAAAAGCGGTAAAAGTATATAATTACTGTAATTTTAAATGTAAACGTACGGTATATGAACTAATATTTTTGCGTAGCGTATTTGTAGGTTTTACTAAAATATTTACGGAAACGAATTAAGTCTATGAGTACTTTAGTTTAATTAGTAATTAACATGAAGATTGAAAATACATATAGAAACATTTTTCAACTATAATATTTATTTTTAAAATTAACATGAAACCCATTTTGAATACACATTAAACACTATTAATTTGAGTAACATCAGAATAATTTAAGCATAAAAATCATTTCAAAATAATAGTTCATTCTTATTCAAACTACACAAGTAGAAAAACAAATATTATAACTCAATATATGTAAATATCTTATACATAGTTGATTGTATGTTTAAGCCCATCAACAATCAAACTTATTATGGATTTATGCATGTGGCTGTACCAGACATTGTAAAATCAAAAACTTATACAATATTTTCGTCACGTACGTACAACCATACATCATTTAGTATATCTCAGCAGGATAGTTATTTCAAACATATTTTAAGCCTAATGTGAATATGGCAATCACTACAAAAACATACATACATACATGTATATAATAATAGTACTGATTTTTTTATTTTATTTCTTCACCGGTGAAAATATTTTATCCTCATTATGCAAGAACTTTAAAGTGTATAACCTAAAAAAGTCATAGAAAACTTCAAATCATATCAATTAAATCGAATGAATTTGTTTAAAAAGTAAGCGAATTTTCTCATACCATTTAGGTAAATCTTTTTTACCATGCAAATGATTAATTCATAAGGATATCCTTAATTAATAATTCTTTTGGCGGCTGAAGCGTAACCATTAGTTGAATGCGCCATTACGTTTCCGCACAGTTCTACACACGTAGTCCTCTAAATTCTAAATTTGGCTGTAACGATGCTCAACCATTCTCGTTACAGAAGATTAATAAGTGTGTGTGTTTTTCCCCGACATATTCTTCCGGCATGCGGTGAATTTAAATACAGAATAAACAAATTGAATAAAAATGCGATTATACAGGTTTTAGTGATCAAATACTATGCAAATTTGCGTGCGATTACATTGTCAGTGGTGATGTTGATTAACAACCAACACTGATGGTATAGAAAAAGTAAAAACAAAATAATAAACGGTGAAAAAGCGAGAGGAAAATTACGCAATTTTTTTGTTTTTGTATTTACATTCATTAGCATATGATATGTAGGCGTTAGATGTTTAGCATGTTGAGCAAATACAGATAAACGAAAGCGGTTTACGTCTGCAATAAACACAATCCTATACATCAAAGTTTAACTTGATGCAATTTGTTCGACTATAACGTGCGTCCGTCATTTATAATTTAAATGTACAACACATTGTACGACAAACGATATAAATACTATGTTTTTCGAAAGAATTATTTATTTTATGTTTAAATTTTAAAAAAACACTTAGAAAATTGTTGCTAATTAATTTTAATTCATTAATAAATTCATTTAAATAGAGTAATATAAATTTATACATATATTTCGCCATAAATTTTAACATTAATATCATATATTTTATTTTAAAAGATATATTAATTAAATAATTACATATATGTTAAGCATGTGAAATATCCATTTGGTTAATTAAATTTGTATCTATAATTATTTTGGTAAAATGTTTGAAAGACTATTAAGGACCTATCTGATGAAATTCTACGCCACTGTTTAATCAATATGGTATTTTTCGATTTATCCAGTTAGTCTGTTTGGTACATTACGACAAATTGTATAACTTGATTAAAAACAGCTTGTGGCTCGTGTCGTCAATAAATTCGACTTAATCCAATCAATTTAAGAATTATTTGCACTCTTAAATATAAGAAAACTTATAGGAGAACACACTTCTTTAATTAGTTAAGTGATAAATGAATGTAACATAAATATTTTCATTCATAACATTGAAAGCGGAAGTCGGTTATGAGTTAAGTATGTTTGGATTCTTGGGAGGAGTTTTTATCTTCCACTTGCGTATAAATATCAGTGGTTCTTCATGTATACTAATGGTATTGATACTACGTATGCGCTTATACAAACTTTGTACGACTAAGTTTACCGGGTAGCAAACCCTCCGGTTATAACTTCAGGAAATTATTCAAAGTTTTGACGAAGTTTGACTGATGTTTAGATATGATTTCACGGACAAATACAAATTGAAGTTCAGTTTACTTAGAATGGTACAACAATTTTATATAAATAATAACATTATCTCTTACTTGAAGAGACAAAGAAGGATTTCTTAGAAAACAAATACAATTTAAGTAATCTTTCATTGTCATTCCCAACTGATATAAAACTCTCTGAAATCTGGTGGCAAAATTTCAACTATTTCATTGCGTTAATAAACATATAAACCAAATCAAAGAATGAGTCATCGTATTTTACAATACTTTTTGATTTTTCTTCAATAGTAATTTTTGAGTTCTCAAGAATCTGATATTATACCTGCTCAACCAAGTTCAATGTCATTTTTTTAGGGTTTAATAAAGATGAGTGTGGTCTATTAGGTGTTCTAAAGAACGCCGGGCTACTTCACTTTACCTGACGTGGAAGATCAACTGCAGACATTATAAAAAGGTTGAGTTATACCTGTGAATGGAGAAGAATACACCCCGAAGAACGGTTAGAATGTCTGTACGTTATTATGTGACTCACGTTCTCTAAATCACTGTTACACACGGTTGTAAAACTGTTAAGTTACTGCTGGTGTAGTCGAAAATTTAAATATTTTTATCATTTGTCATACTAGGTGCTTTTAACTTGTATATATGATACGATGATGTCCATACATTTTTTACGTGAATTATTATTTAAATGTTCATAAAATACATCAATCTAAATTTTAATCATTTATATATACTTTGTATCGAGCTCCAACGACGATTGTCGAATATGTTCATTCCAAGTATGATACACGCGCATGCGCCTGTGTTGTATTTATAAATGAAAAGCGTAAGGTATACTGTTTATAAAATAAGTAAAATTGCATTTAAAACTCTTCTAATTTTTTAATCTCTATAGAAAATTGTATTAAACGTTATGTTTTTTTTTTAAATTCATTGAATTTACTTCATATGCTTTTAATAAATTACCTTAAAAAATAATAGTCTGAACTTATTTAAAAGATACATTAAATATAAGTTTAATAATGCATGTATTTCATATTATATATGCATAAAAAAAAGTAAAAAGGTGTCTAATAAACTAAGCACACAGCAATCTTAATTTAGAGCTCATGAATATATTTGTAATAAAACTTAAGAACTATAAAACGAAACAACGCTTATAACTCTACAGATAAGTCTCATAATAACCAAAAAAGAGAAAATCTTATTTCCCTTCGCGATGAATATGAATGAGATTACTTGCATAGGTTTCTACAACGATATAATGTAGCAATGTATATCATTTTCGCAAGAACGTACGAGTAGGTGAATCCTATGCTCCCCATAAATGATGCAAAGCGTAGTCACTCGGCGTCTACTACGCCTTTGCTTCTTCAACATCAACCAGAATGCATTATAAACAAAACAACCATGATTCCTTCCACCAAGACGACACAAGCAATCGTCCATACGCAATCATCAGCAATGCTGCCTATTCCAAAGGCCAAAACATCACTGGTCCCCCAGACCTTAGCAGTATCATGATGCGTAAGTGAATCTCTTTTTACTTTTATTCCTTTCTCGGTTCCGACGAACCACATTACAGCTGGGTACAGCTGAAATATTAAAATTGTAACGTATTCCTTTGAATTTATACTGTTGGGTTATCGAAACCGTGTTCAGAGTAGTTTTACTTGTATCGCTGTGCGCGAGGATGTATTGGGAATGTCTTCTTAGATGTTCAAACAGAGAGTCTATTTGTTAACGGTTGAAAGTGTTTAAACACTTTTACACATGTTTGGGTTTCGGAAAGTGTAATTTTTAACACAAATTATGGACGCTTCAATGAAAGATTTATCGATAAACTGAATTTATTATCATTTGGGTGGTCACTGATTTCATATTAATATTGCATATGTGCAAACAATTTTATTATCGAACATTACACCAGACCTCGTTTATTTAAAATAGAAAACTATTTATTACTTTTATTATTGTTGCCCATACATAGACTAATAGGCTAGGTTGAAAATTATTTTGCACAATTATGGTTCGCAGTTGAATGAAATGATAAAGCATATAAATTAATTTCAGTTAACTAGAATCTCAAGGCAATTAAAAGTCATAAGTACTTCATACTTCATAATTACTTTTCATTATTTTATTACTTACTTATATGAAAGTATATGAATGTTTTATGGCTTATGACAGCATTTCTTATGAATATCAATTAGTCCTTGCTCGATTTTATACAAGGATAATTATTTATATAAGAACCCTACACTGTTAAAACAATAAATACACATTTATTTTCTATACAAATTACACTCGGAGCAATTTTACTATATTTAACAACATTAGTTCAAAATTACAACTATTTTAACAAACATTTTATCAACGTTATTTGGATTTTAATAAGTAGAATTTAGGATTGTGTCATTTAAGCGACAACAGACGACGCGAACCGAAGCTGTCCGTTCCATGCATGTTACGTGCACATGCGCTTTGAATACTAATTATGTTAGTTTGATTTGTTAGAAAAAATAATTTATTTTAATTTTGATAAGTTTTGAGCAATGATGTTGTTATTTTTTAAATATATAAACACTGCAAATCTCTTTGAAATAGATATTTTATAATCTTGCTGTGATTGTCAAAATGAAAATTGTGTCAACCAACACTTTATGAATGGAATTCTCTATGCTGTGAAACTCATAAAATTCCTGCTGAGATTATTCTGGTTCAGATAACATAGTAGCTTAAGGTCTGTCAGCACTTCTCACGTCATTGTGATGACACATTTTTTATGCAACACCAATAAAACGCCTAATGCGTATAATATGTATATCTCAAAGGGAAAACA
This sequence comes from Nebria brevicollis, assembly GCA_944738965.1. Taxonomy (NCBI): domain Eukaryota; kingdom Metazoa; phylum Arthropoda; class Insecta; order Coleoptera; family Carabidae; genus Nebria; species Nebria brevicollis. The sequence goes on from OX122899.1 coordinate 5,201,191, forward strand.
ATAATCATTTATTTATAGCAACCGACCGCAAAATTGTTGTGTAGGATAGTAATGTATAAGCAATCCATAAAAATATCAATCAGTGTGTCATGTTTTTTCGATCACAAGTGTGCTTATAGTTAACCTTCGAACAATCTATTTAAAACTATGTGGTAAAACTAGTAATAATATTTATAGTTTTTTATGTTGGTTTTTGAAGGAAACTACAGCATTATCAAAGGTATTATATATCAATACTGTTTATTTTTTCGCGAAATTTTAAACATTTATATTTTTAATATTTATACTTCTCGATAATATTTATGGAGATATAAATATTATACGATTACAAATACAGTGTAAACTGAAACGGATATATATTTTTCGCAATACAATAGGCAATGATTGCGGATATATAAATCAGTTTTTATAGGTTTTAAATATATAATACCAAGGTGTATTTCTGAAGGTATATTATAGGTACTGGTTACTTATTTGAAGTGGTGCCGAACATGCAACTGTTTCTCAAAGATCCATATATACACAATCGACAACCAATACACATGATTCCCGTCCCTAAACTATAGTTGATATCACATTGTGAATTTAGAACGTAAAAAAAACCTAAAAATGATTTTTTGTGTTTCTATTTATATCAATTTAAAAAAATAGAAGTAGTGTTTATTTCTTGTTAATTTTGAAGCTGAATGCTTCTAAAATCATTAAATATCTTATTTTAAATGTAAATAATTGACGTGACATTGTGCACATTCCCTCATATCAGTATATATTAGAAATAACGTAGTATAGGAACCCTTCTTTTTTTTCCTTTCATCGAATGAATAAGGGCTAGGCTAGACTAGACACAAAATAACAAGGGTGTCGCCAAGTCTACCATAGGGAATTCAACTCTATGGCGAAGGGACGTAAGTGGTTTATGTGCATATCTCATACAAAAGGGTCGAGATGCAACGACCCCTATTCAATACATCTCTCATTTTTGGTTTCTTTTGTACTTCCAAGACATTTGTGAATGCGATATGTGTGACTCAGATACTGATCAATACCGAAACAAGCACAGAATTAAGAATTACTTATTGCAATTGTGTAGCTTCAGGACATTTCTCCTTCTAGTGTAAACAAGATTCTATTGACAATCATTTTGATTCAATGACCGAAATATATTATCTCTTTTTACAACATATTCTTGACACCATCATTACTCATTTTACCACTATAAACTATTTTTCTAATCAATACTTCATAAACTCTTTAAAGCAAGTTTGCCTAACTGTTTATCAAATGACCGAAATCTATTTAGATGATTAAAAAAAAGAATAGAAATCCATTTTGTCTTAATATCTTTTTTTTTATTATTTCTGGCAGTGAAATAGCCAAATCTATTGTGACAGTAGTCAGAATAACTGTTTATTATTTTTAAAGTGCATTGCACTCGCATTATTTTCGCTAGAAGCCAAAAACAGTGTTACTTAATGTAAATATTTTAGTTTATTTCTAGTCCAACTGAGTTCCGGATTGTTGGTGAATGTATTTTTATACTATCGTGTTTATTTATACATGAACAAATCGATAAATTGAATTTCTATTTAATTTTATCGTAGGTACGAATTTGTAATGGTGATTACATCCACTATACGTCTATAGGAGTATTAAAAGTGATTTTCCCATAGCCATATGTCGTAATATGAAATACAAATAATAAATATGACGGCTATGAATTAACTTCGTGGAATTCTTATATGCAAAATAGCATTTGCATTGAGATAAGGTTATTTGTATATTGATAGGTGTGTCCGTAAAAAATACATGTTCATGATGTTAAATTAAACAAAACAGGTCAATAACCATAAGTGCAAGGGAAGCTGTTATCAATATCAAGCTTAAAAAAGCAGCTAAGACGCTGATAACAGTGTTTGGTGTTAGTTATATATTTAAAGCACAACTCATTACAAATCATTATTTAAATCTTAATCTCGATATACAAGTTAAATTATGTATAAACCTACATGATATATGCATATGGCCATGACCTAATGATATATACACAGTATTTCTGATAAATTTATTATATATAACACACATTATTGTGATTAATATCTCTTCTACTAGATCATGGTAAATTGCTACCTGGATACGGTTCGAACATGGTATAACATATTGAATTACGTATATAACTGAAATTTATGTTACCCGCATTCATTATATACCTAATTTTATATATATAAACACCACAAGTACATAATTAATTAGTGTACAGTATTTGCTACGAATTCCTATCGTAATTTGTCATCAAATATTTTTTTAATCTATTTTATTAAATTTTATCTGCATTCTATAGAAATTTAATAACAAAATATATAACATTATTTGAAATGTATTCCACTTGGAACAATACAAAAGATTCAAATCTATAGCAACCTTGACAATGCAATATAGGCGTGTGCCACCAACATTGCACACATGCGCAGATGTCTATTCATGAATAGTATTTTCCAAATAGAATTAATTTCAGTTCTATGCTCAGGACGTACGAAAATAAACAGTAAATAGCGTGACAGAAAATACAATTTCAATAATTGGTGTCAGCTGAACTCGATGCCAAACCAACAACCAGCATATGTCGCATTTAATAACACTAGAAAAAGACATCGAAAAACCCTCAAATGAAAGAAGACACAGTTGGCTAAACCACAATGACAATAATGCACACGGGAGGAAAAATTAGGGGAGATTACCACGTTTCCTCTATAAATTTCACCTGACCTGTTCGCCGTATGGCTTTTTACAACCCCCCCACCTATGTATATCTCATATAGGGCACTATTTATTTCAGTTGCCTCAAATACCATGAAATACTTTTTATTATTTTCGATTAAAATGCTTCAACGGAAACAGATGGCAACTAGAGAATTTTGTTTAGACTCAACTAATTTGTTTTTCTTTAGTCCATTAATATATTTTTTATAGAATCTATAAATTTGTGTGTTAGTGAGTCAGGGTTGAGGATTACTCATTGAATTAAGTTATGACATAATTTCTAGAATTGAGCGAATTGAGTAAAAATGGGTTAATTTTAGTTATAAACTCTTAAGTATCATCACAATAAATATGTAATGTGTAATTTTGTTTAATTTTATCGCTGTGAATCGAGTTACAAGTTTTATCGATGGAAGTTCAAAATCTATTATAGAACAGTGGGATATTAAATTAATTTTGTAAAAAGGGCGTTATCGGTGCCGAAAATCCAATCGACTTGATTTACATAAATAAACAACCGGCCGCGTGTAACTTTAAACGTCATTTAAATAATAACTTTATAAATTGAACGCGCCCGCGTTGTCTTAAGAATGAGAGTATAGTCATGAATAATGGATGTGTCGTAGAACGTTAGACGAACGAGTTCATCTCATCAACTAAGAGGAACCAGGCTAGTCGAGGAGTGCGAGGTGTAAATGATTTATTCCGAGTTGAGAAGTTTACAAATGATGTGTGAATTCTGTCGCGCTTGTTTAGGGGTTTTGGGACATATCAGTTTTCATCGCATTATCCTAACATCGATGTAAGCCTATTATTATAAATTGGGGTTTCATTTATCCTTGGGATTTATGTTAGTGTTGAATATCTTCTTTAATAACGCAGCTTAAAGGTGCGAACAAACAAGGACAAAATCTTTAAAGTATTTTTTTTAAAATACCCTCTTAAGATTTGACGATAAGTTCTGTCGAATAGATATGTGCGTTGAAAGGCGTCGTAAGAAACCTAATAACTTTCAAAACGTTGGAAGATGAATCTCAAAATATATACAATATTGAAAATTTGTTATAAAATAGCACTTTGACAAATATGGACCAGACACTCAAAATGGAAATTTCGATTTGTGATTACAATATTAATATAAAAATGTGATCGTGTGAAACAAGCTCGTTTTTTACCATCGAAAATTTCCATATGCTCACTTTTAAAGTTCGCATCTGTCTGGAAAGTCTGACAAACTACTTAGTATGTTTCGGGACTAACCTATCACCTTATGCATAATAAACACGGCTTATTCGACCGCCTTAGGGCCAAAAACAAAACTGTTGTTGACAAAAAAAAAAACAGGGGAAAAAAATCAGGGTGTTAAAATTCCAAACACATGTTTTTGTACGTATAAATTTTCACAACCATTTTATTGTTGCCATGATTTTGAGTCTGTCTGTGCGCCATATTAAACCACCCTCACACATGCATTCATGTTTATTTCTGGCTACGTGGCTGCGCGTACAGACAGTATTATATATGTTGACGCCCCAGTATTCAATCTTTCAAAACTGTCTAGATATAAAACGTTCCTGATTCAGATGATGCGATGAACGATAGGTGATAGCGAGAAAAGTGCTGTTTATTTTTAGAGTACTCTCATATTACACTTGCGCTTACTGACGCCTACATATACTACCTATTATTCGAAATTCAACTACATGGATTTACAGATACTGTAGCTATTGTTCGTAATCTTTTGTTAGAGAACTAAGCTACTGATTTGTGGCGACATATTTTCACGTTTATTTATCGCAACATGGTCGTGCTGTTTATATCGTTAAATATAATCGTAATAAAAAGTGAAACATTTAAATGACTTGATTGGAATGTATAGATAAACAAGTGGTACATATTACGAAATCATGTTTTTTTATGGAGGATATGTAAATTCTTAAATTTGGAAAGTAAACTATAAATAATAATCTCGGTAAATATAATAATAATTAATTCTTACTATGAGTAGATTCACTATAAATTCTAATTAGTTGTTGGGCTTACCTGAAACAAGAAATATAAATTAATATCAAAGTATTTAAATAGTAAATAACCTTCAGTAAGAAGTTTATTTATTTAAATTGAAATTTACTTTAGCAAATTGCCACTTGAGATGTAAAATAAACAATTCTCTATTTATTTATGTTGCTAAATATTCAATGAACCTACATTATGATGTCATTACAAGTAACAATATTTGCTGTTATATATGTATATCAGTAATAAAATATTAATAAAATAAAAATGGTATGACCGGTTCTTATGCGATCTTGCAATAATAATTGTTTTATATTTGCAATTATTCTGAAATGTGAAATGTATAATTGAGAATAAAAATCAATTGAGATTCTAGGAAGTTAAATTATTTCGTAATGTTATTTTTAATCTAATTATGATGTAAATTTTATGACATGCTGACGATAAACATTAGTGATGCGATGTTGAACAAATATCTCATTCACAATTCGATTTTTGTTTACAAAATAAACACATTCACAAAAATAAGATTGAAGTTGAACTGTAAGATAACATGGAATATTTCATAATAAGCCGGAAAATAATTTCTGAATCACACCATATATTCTTTTATTTTGTGCCCTCGCCAATGCATTTCCGTTGCGCAACAGGAGAAAATAAGTTTTCTTTATTTTGCTGGCAACGACTCTTGGCTTGTATACGTTTTAAAAACAAAACATTATTTCACCCAGTCGTGGGACATACCGTCAGAACGGATTTATCAAAACTTTAAATTCAAATTTACACAGCTCGTTTCATACGAAATTTATAGAGTACAAAATGATGTTTAATTCACCCATCACACCAATTATTTTGAATTAAGACTATTTAATTGTTCACATCTGTTTGGTTTGAGTTTAATGCTCAATTATCTTAATTTCATCATACAATATACATAATTATGATGTTTTTGCAAATATTGAAAATATATTTCTTAATAAAATAATTTGCATCCAGAAAATGATGTACCCTAACATGACTTATACGTTCTTCCTAGAAAGTAGAGTACTCAGAAAGGTTAGTTGACATTCATATGTTTTAGTTCTCTGTTATATGTGGCACTAGTGTGAACTTAGCTATGCTAATTAATTGCATACTTCAAGATGTGTAAACTCTTAGGAGAAAGATGTGTTTTTATATTATTACAACAAGAATAATTGATTATTTGGCTATTATCTTTTATTGTAGTAATTGTTATGTAAATGTAGATAAAATATTTCGACACACTACTTGAACCAAGAATTTATTGTTCGTTTGTGAAAAATAGGGCACATCTGTGCGCCGTTATGAAAGATTATGTTTTCATTATTATTTTTAGACTATTTTTTTATAGGTATTTCGTTCTTTGATTCAGCTGTATGTGGTTGTCAAAATAATTCAAACTTGTTTGATTTTATTTCACTGTCCAAATTATTTTTACCATCTCTGAAACGAGTTTGTTTCGTACAATTATAAATTTAGCTTTTGTTATAATAAATAAAATACGCGCTTTACAGTTGGTATGAGAGTCATGAATATTTAAATTATATAATGTTTCCTATTTTCAAATTCCTTTTTTTTGCATAATTAGCATATCTGTTTTTTAATCATGAAAATATCACATAATTTTATAAAGTAAATATTCCCACAATGCACTTTCTAGCACAGTCATGCACATATACATATCGATTATTTTTTTATAATTACGACGCAACCGAGTTCTTGTAAAGTGTATGCACCGACATCGAAATCAATACAAAGAACTTATATGTACAAAAGATCTTGTAAAATGTAAATTAACCCTTTTACTTCGTATTACTAATACACTTAAAATAATCTCACAAAAACGCAAGAAGCTATTTGCGTCCACTTGAAAATAACAGGGGACAGCTGTTCCGTCAGCACTGAATTCGTAAAAACTTAAATTAAGACTTTCGTTTGACCGATTTTCTGCTAGTCAAATATAAATTTAAACTTTTGTTTTTATACATTTATATAAATTGTATATTATCAAGGTACACTATTATTATGACGATCTTTATATGTATGGTTTAATATATAAATGTCACGATTTGCGTGAAAATGTTTTTATTTTCTTGCACGTAATATAAAAGAAAGTATTGTTGTTGTTTTAAATTAGTTGATTTTTAGTGAAACAACTACGATTTATCATGTTTTTTATTTTTGAGTGAAGTGTATTAAAAACTCGAATGCAAATATTTTTATTTTCTTGCATGTAATATAAAAGAAAATATTATTATTATATGTAAAGTGTAGTACACTTCAAATGTTTCCGTTTATATTATTAATATATGTGAATATAAGCTCCACAGACGTGAAATAATTAAACGAACTTATAGATTCAATATTTAGTATGTAAATTAAAACTAAAATTGGGTTAACCTTCATATTAAATTGGTTAATGTGGTATAGTTTACATAAATTTCTTACATTACACAGTTTAGACATCATTAAGACAATGAGCTTAAATTTCGCGAGTGCTTACAAAAAAATTCTCCAATTTCCATTAAAAAATGACTTTATAGAATCCGTTGAACGTTGAACGACTTCATGATTGACATTTTTGTACATTTTAAAGCAATTCCTAATTATCATTTATGTATTGTTTTAATGTTCTAAACTCTTGGGTAAATCTAATTAAATGCTATTATTAATGTTTTAATATCAATCTATTTTCGGTTTAACTGCTCAATTAGTTATAATTAAAATGCAATAGATTTTTATTAAGAGCAATAAACAATCGAATTAACGAGGTATCATTTAATTTAATCGATAAATCAATTAATTGCTAACTGTAATTTATAAATCATAAATTCATTCTTAATTTGGTAGGAGAACTCTCAACAAACAACGAATTTAACATAGAAAATCACCGGAAACTATCAATTCAACAAACCTCATATATTTCGAAATGCTTCAAATTTCCAAATTGGAAAGGGTTGTCTATTGAATAAAATATTTGAACCGGTAGTGCTTGTTTATTTACATTAAGCATTATTCGTCGTGTTTACAATATCTCTTATTTATTAATATTGTAGAATAATAAATAATAATTGATTTTTTTAAATGTTGTATATTAATATCTTCCTATCTAAAGTGATACTACATTAGATTCATTGTAGATGCTTTAGTGTACAATGGTTACATTTTTACGAGTTTTCAAGGTGGTGAATTAGCGCTCACGCTCCCCTATATTGATTAAAAAGCGAATGGAATTTGAAATCGGGCCAAAACGCAACTAATTTGAAAGGCTATAAATTACACTATTTGTGTATTTTGCCCGAAAGCACATTTGTTTTACTACACCTGATGTTATAGAATTAGGGCACCGGGCTTGTATCTTTAATTAACTATAACCCTGAGGCAATAGCACTTTATCAGTGCTACTCTAATAAATCTTTGATCTAGAAACAACACCTTCCCCTCCCTCATACCAAAAACAACATCAAATTAGCTATTCACAATCATTAAATTACATATAAAAAAAAATGCCACATGATATTAAGAATTATCTAATAGGTATAAAAATCTACATAACTACGTCATCAATGTGATTATGAGAAGGTACGAAATTGCTATATAGCTATTTAATTACCGAAATGATGCCTATATATGTATAAAAAGGAAAAGTTTGCTTAAAAGGAATGTAATATCAATATTAATGAGATCATTAACAAACATATATAATATCTAATTATGTTATAATATAAGTTATATGAAAACTTTAAATTGCAAATTAATATACAATTAATTATATAAGTTAACATAATAGAAAAATTGTTCCTACGTTATTTAATAAACATTTTTATCAACCCTGGACTTGTAATAAAATTTTTAATTTAGTATACATGTTAATTAAAAAAGTTTACAATTCATTTAAATTTAATATATATTTATGAATGTATAAATGTGTGTTCAGTTGTTTACGTATTGAGTTGTAATATAATACTGTATCCTTGACTAACAAGGATACTCGATTTATCACAATTATGTCCACCATCGATGACACATTACAAAAGAGGATTTTAACTAGCATGGTGACTAATCCAGTCTTGCAAAACAAAAAAAATGCATCTTTTCAATATTGCAAACTATATAAATAAAAGTCTTTGTCATAACTTTTCGAGAAAAAAAAAAGAAAATTTTTTTAAACCATATGCATTGCTATGTCGATGTAACGCGTAAAGAATTTTAAAAGAATGCGCACCAACCTAAACTTGTTTTACGTTTGTAGGCTCATTGCCAACTTCACCGCATACAATTACAAAAAAACTTGTGTGTGTACATATAAGAATGCGCATGCGTGCGTGACGTCATCGATGCTAACTTCTCAAACAATATGACTTCATCATCATTCATTACCATGGGAGAGTGTAGCCATGCTTATATTTATCGGTCGGTCACGTTCATATGTTCATAAATTTTGTTTTATTAGCAAGACCTTGACGTACCGTAAATGGAAGTATGCAAGATTGAGATTACGTTTAAATTTCAGATATTAATAATATTTTGCAAAACTTTTGTTTTAAAAAAAATAATACTATTATTACTAAAATAACTATTGAAATAAGTATTTTATTTATTTTTATAAAAATCGTATACACTATGCTAGTTAATTATTTAACAGAAAAAAAAATAGACTTAATGTTTTGGTGCGGTTTAATGTAGTCCAGTGCAGATATGTTAAATATTGGTGAAGCACTTTTTAAGTATTCCTAATCAATATTAATTTATACTGTACACACGCCATATTTTATTCACATAAATTGACAGAATGTATTAGGTACTCTATCACAATGAGTCCACATAACAAGCAGTGACAGGTTCGGACAAATCTATCATTCGTAGTTGTCGTATTGTTTGTTCTACTTGTCATAGCCAAAGCCGACATGTCCGGAAATTGATGAAGCATATGTATTGCGATATCATGTTAACTTGTATAAGTTTTAACCGCGCTATTGAATCCATTGTTATGAGAAACAACCCTCTCCACTAAAAAAGGAGAAAAAAAACTCAATCTGCCCGCCCAGAGCAGTCAATTTTATCATTATTGAATCGGTTATGCACTAGTAGTTCGCAACGAATAGTTAGCGGAAACCTTTTGACCCTTGGTTTCGCTTTCTAGTGTCAGTTATTCACACAATTTAAATCAAGATTTGTGTTAAGAGAATCGCGATAAACTTTGCTGTTTTTGTTATAAAATATTGGTTCACATCTAAATTACTTTTGTATATATATAAATAATGATTGTCGGACAAATTTTGGTAATCAGTGAAAAATGAGATAATCAAATTCTTAATTATAGCAACATTTTTTTCTCACAGTATAGGCATTTGTCATGATAATCTTAGCATGTTTACGATATCGTGTAACGCATATTATAGGTTATAAATTATAACCTATATCGCTTACCATCATCAATTTGGGAGAAGAGCGTGATGATAAATTAATCGTTTTACTTGATATATTACTTTTATATCCGAATTCAGTCCGAGAAAATACATTTTTATAAAAAAATTATTATCTTCTGGAGGTTACCAATTAATTTCACTAGTTCATAACACGCGCCTTACATTTTTTACATTACTTGTAATCAGTACCTTTTTGAAATAAAAAAATCATATATTAATATTCCTTTTTTATTAAAATAATTTTTGCTGTGCAACTGTTTTTGAATAACATTTTTTATCAAGCAAATCTTTTTGGATAAATGTGTTAAAATCCTTGATAATTGTATCCGATTTAACAATTATCTGCATGACAAAGCTTTAAATATTTGTCATTCAATCCAAAATTGGAGCGTTTATACGAGTATCATTTCGAAAATACATGGTCGTTATAAATATTTATATACCCCCATTGTTTAAACAGTATGTGTGAATGTGTTATGTTTGTGGAAAATGTGCTGCACAACATGTGTGTTTATAGTTTGAATGAACTGTATATGCGTTATATGCTAACGGATACGTTAATTTGTTTCAAACTGCAAACACTATGCATAAATCATTATTCATACACTACATTTGCTTATAGTACGTTTATAGAAAACATTTCAAATTAAATTAGAACAAAAAACAGGATAAACGATAAATTAAGTTACGCATCTCATTTCAAATAATCTATATTTTAATTATGTATAGAAACATTATATTATATAAAAATTTATGTCATCAAGCGTGTAGTTCTATAAATGGAACCTAATTTAATATATGATTGAACTGTCTTAAGTTCGTGGTGCGGTTTCCTTGACAAGTAATTTAGTAATTAAGAATAATGTTGTCATAGGTAGCTGACCTAAAATGGCATCATTGAACTGTTTCATTATCATTCGTTAGCTCAATAAATCCACTTGGAATATAGTATTATTTTACAGATATATTAACATTGACATAATTCTCTTTATATTATAAAATCCTCAATGCCTTGCACTATACTTTCTTATACGTTAATATTTTTAAATAAACTAAAAATCTACATACGATATTGAAAAATAGAATAAAATATGTATTCCAAAATATTGGTGACCACTGGAATAGACAAAAACTCTCGTAGTTAAAATCTTGTAAGACTAATGTTAATGTCTACAAGTGTCACAGATAGAACTTCTATTATTAATTTGTGTCACATTTATATTCCATCCGAATTCTTTACGTTGAAATACAAAAGTTCTACGATCTATTCGAACAAAAGCCCCAATCACACTAGCCTAAACTAGCAAGGGCCATAAACCATGAATAATCGGATTTAAAACTGAACAGCCAGCCTTTTAATTAACAACAATTTATATATAATAAAACATTCGTGACAAGTATATGGTGTGGTGATTTGAATGGAGAAGTTGCACGGTATACCTTTAATTAATTACTGTTAACGCTGTTTTTTACTCAGTAAATTGACAGACAACCATATATAATAATCATCCAGTCATTTTCTCCACGATACTAGCTAGAAATGAACACTAGATGATTGCATCATAACAGCAAAAGAAATAATTGACCGGATGGACTTGTAATAGTGTCAATTGCTATAAAAGGATGAGAAAAGAATTTTCTCTTTTATCACGAGAGGATTTGTTCAAGGATACGTAGTTGACCTTTCTTGTAAACTTTTGAATTCTATTCTAAACAAGCATTAGCAAAACCAATACCCACATTTCACACACACACAGAGACAGACAGGCATCATTCTAGAAATAGTCACTTGTTTCAGGGAAGGTCAAACCGTTTTTATGTGAAAATCTCGAGATTGAATCTTTTCACGATTACTATACTTATAAGTTCGGATAAGAAAGTAAAAATGTGTAATCCTGAGTAGTTTTGCAGTTTGAAATGGAATGTTTAAATTTGTAAGAAGAATATGAATGAAGCGAAATGAGGATGGAAAGGATTTTTTGCCACTCCATTTGATGGGAATAACCATGACGTTTCGTATGTATATTAAAGTAATAAATGAGTGCATGGTACGAAAAGGAAGTAAGCTGTATTACATGAAACAGATCTGTTTCTGAAGAAGTAATAACTGCACAAAGAAACGCCAACTTTAATCTGCGCGTTAACACAGTTAACAGGTTCACGGTAGAAAATTGAATGTTCATACATTAAGTCTGCGCAAAACATTTCTGTTTTTACGACGCAAGTTTCACAAGCATTTGCATTTGGTATTGTCGTAAACGGAGAGCGCTATGGGGTTAGCGAAACACACAAAGGAAACAAACAAACACTTTTCTAATTCAACAATAAATATTTATTTTATCTAATTGATACTTGTGAAATCGATATCTTGCCTTTCACTCCAAACACATTCAATTAAAAATTTGAAATTGACATTTAGTTTTAAGGGTATCATGACAATCGTCGTAATTATTTCTATGGCATACCTACACGATTATCTTATACATTTTTATAAAAACGTGACATCATTTCATATTTCAACACCCAAATATTAGTCACTGATTTTTCGAATAAATATTTAATAACTGTTTAGAATTACAAATATTTTTATAATGTTATCAAAGGGTTGATCATTAAATTGGGTTTTGAAAATAAAACATAATCATAGTACACTGTTAAGTGTAAGTTAATTCAGTTAGTACACTACTGATGCAAATGAATAGTTATTATACACGTGCTGCTGTAATAAGCATGCGTATTCATAAACGGTTAATGTCGGTTTGTTAATAGTGAGTTAATCATCCATCCTATTGGTCAATGTTTTGAATGAATAGTGTTATAAACTCAAGTATGGGTGTTGAGGTCATTTACACCATAAGCGCCTAGCTGTCTAGTAATATTCGACTTTGTAACAGTGCCTCAGGCATACAACAAAGGAGAGCCTATACACCTGCATCTTACCATGCGTGTTTTATTACTCATGTTAGGAGAAACCCAAGTCACACAACTAAAAAGAATCATAACTCAGAATATATGAAATAGGGGGTTATTTATAACACTTTTATAAATAGGTTGACGTATCACGTTGAAGTGTAATTCATAAGCAAACCTCTAATTGTTTTCTACACCACATACATTTTCATTTTGTTTTGTAAATGATAAATATAGACAGAAAAAGAATGATTTACTCAGTGAATGAAAATTGATATTGCTCGGACGTCTATATTTCATAATTTTTATCTACAATTTATTTTTACTTTCTTATATGAAATAATCATGACAAAAAAACGTTCCCGAGATTTTAATGAAAATATACGTTTAAACTTCTAATTTTTATTATTTAATTATTTACCAACAAAGTTCCAAAGTTGACATAGAAAATCCCGAAAGGTTAATTACGTCACGATCTCTAAGTGGAAAAATTTAAAAATTCATATGTCCGCAATGGTACAACAATAAAATACACTTAAAAGTGTATGTAGAATGATTAAATTTTCAAAAATATATATATTTTGAAAGTAAAACTTTGTCTATTTGAATGAATATTCCAACCACTCGTACAATCAAATTTTTTGTTCTTCAATTTTTGACTATTTGTATAAATAATAATTTGATATTTGAGAGGATTTAAAGAATTAGAATAGAATATATTTTGAAGTAAAATTCAAGTCAATGCCCTTTTATAATAAAAATAATATATTCAACTAATCCGTATAAATCTGAGCTTGATATAATGAAGTTTCTTATCCTTTGACTCATGACACGCATGCTGCGTTGCAGTCAATTTGATACAGGAATGTCATCAAACACTATCCTAAAGTCTACTACTTCACCTAAACGAATAAGGTTCATATTCGTTCGAAGTCTAAATTGTTACTATAAACCAACCACGAAGCTTTACGCTGGAATCAAATTCCATAGAGGTAAGAACGCAACAACAGCTCTGTGTGTTGGTATGTTCTCCAAGCAAGCCAGGTGCTTCAGTTAAGAAATGTTGTCACGTGAGAGTAATTGTTAAGCCGACCACGTGTATGTGTGGATAGTTTTTCCAGTTGTTTTGCTTTTGTTTAAACAAAACTGGTGAGCTGATGCTTGGAACAAGTCAGGTTCATACAACAGTAGTGGATACTGCCGAGATTTGTTATATACTCTTCGGTACCTATGGTATATACTGTGAGTAGTTTTCACGGTATTTACCGATAGTGTCTATTGAAAGTTGCAGTTAGAAACATGAGCAGCTGTTTGCTGCTTCCAAGAACTGGATAATACCTACAATTTGCTTTTCAATGTACGCTGTTCCGATTGCAACGTAAACTATTCATTCCAGAGAATAGATTTTTAAAATGTAGTTCACAGAATTCTACCACTATTCAATGGTACCCAAATTACAAACTATATGTATTGATAATTTTAATATTTTATTAAAACACAAAATTTTATTTGTTTATATTTCGATAAATTTTATAAGCTATAATAACAAAAGCATTTGAATAATTTGTAACACGATCTAATAGACAAGTGTTGTTGAATGGTATCGACTCGAATTTCAATGTGAGGGCAATTAGGGAAATGCCTAAGGTATTTAAGGCCGTAATTACAGATATCAGAGTCGGCTTAGATAAACATTTCGTACATAAGAACTCTTTCATACCATACCGCCACCGAACAATATTATACAAGCGTCCCTTTGTAGCCATGACGACGTGCTCGGCATAATTATACACGAGCAAACTTAGATCTGAAACTATACACTGTTATTATGGTGGCACAATTCGGGATTAACGTACAGAGCAGTGTAATAGCCCACGAAAATACTTTGTATCCTGCAATTACAAATTATAATTTAGATGTCGTTGAGCTCGACTGTGACGCATTGTTATTTATAACAATATCACAAACAATCATATTTTATTTATGAGTTATAGAGCAAATCTCCCTTTGATTATAATTATCCATCAGCGGTGGTGACGTGTCCATTATCAATTTCTTGCAATACCAAACAAACAAAATAGTCTCGGCTAAGTTTATTTAGATATAGAAACGAGAACTATAAATGCAATTGAACACAGAGTGCATGTTATGTCTCGTCCGTGCGCAATACACGAAACTCGTTGCCCTACATTTGAAAATTACACATTAGACAGAGAACGCAGTGGTTTTAATAAACCACTTGAGCATAATGAACTTGAATTGAAACGCATTACAACAGCCAATAAACAACACACGTTTTGCTATTGTTTTCTCCACACTTGAACGCTCATTGGGCAACAAAACAATAAACAAGAAAACACGCGGCATTACATTACATTACTATCCATTTTAGATCATCATAACTGCAGACAGACGCTGTTGATGTGTCTCTGACTGAGATTGAAAATCATTGCATTCACTTCTTCTTCTTATTGCTTGCGTTAAGCAGTATTGTTGGTTGTTCTTGTTCAAGGACTCGGGATGCGATGCATAGCTTTACTCAACTTTTTCGTTTTGTTCCAGACGAACTGGCTGCAGACATGACTGGTTACCTTGGCACAAGAAATCGTCTGTATCTGCTCTTGGCGAACGTGTAACTTTTTAAATAAGATCTACACTATTTAAACTTATTTTCATACCGAAATATTCCTAGATGTACTAAAGAGTTTAATGTCAATTTGAATTCTTCGCCATCATAGTTATCAATTAAAACCAATGAAATTCCTTAAAGTTATTTCAAATTGGTCTTTAACAATAGCTATAATTAAAATAATAAGTTATCAACCTAAACAAAAAAAATAATGGAGATTTGCGAGTAGTTTGTTTGATGACAATCAGTAATTGAAGCCTCCAATTAAAACATGGCTTTTTACCAATAAATCAATTAATGAAAAATATCAGTTGGGATTAAAATGTTGAGACAGTAAATTAAGACAGATAACAATTATAAAATGCGGTGGAACTAGTTTCAACTATGTAAATTGTGTAACGTAAATGGTATGTAATTAAACAGTGGTTATTTAGAGTTGGATCAGAAGAAGGCATGGTGTAAATTTTTTTTTTTAAGATGCAAGTGTATCATTCTACGAATTTTATGAACACAAGTAGTCATTCTTCTAAGTTTTAAAGAACTATAAAAATATCAATTTTTATTACTTTAATAAAACGCGGCTAAAATAAAAGTCTTACTAAATGCGTTATTTTAGTTATATTACTTGGAAAACATTGATAGAATTTTAAATTATTTAAATTTTTATTCTACTACAACAATAATTTAGACTTATAACAAAAAATATATCACTGAATCCTAAAACATTAATGTTTTGGTTTCAATCCGTAAACAATTCATTAATAATATTTCTATATAGAAATCTGTATGTATGAATTCGTTTGAGCAACACGTGGCACATTTTTACGAGTACAATGGCCCCGATATCTTTTCCATTTTATTTCTTATATTTGAAAAAAAGGGTGAGTGGCACCAGTTAACATAGTTTGCCGAGTGGAGTAAAGCAATTGTGGTTATCCCTAATGCAACCCCATATCTAAGAATCGATATATAACGACCTCAATTTCACCCACGCCCAAGTGTGACGTCACCACAGCTGCCCCAATTCATAATACTTGGGTGGCCTATCTTTACAGACAGCACAATGGTGCGTAAGTCGCAACTGTGTTCATAAGAGCTTACACTGTTAAAACTGAAATAAACATTGCCTCACTTTTCACTTGAAATATAAACGATAGTGAACATTTATTGACACATTTTGATGGATAACTAGCCTAGTTACATCGTTTATTATAACAGTGTATTTATATTTTTGGTATTTCCGTACTCGATATAAGAATACTTTGAGCATTTCCGTACTAGAACATTTTCGGCTTATTTTATGCATAAATATACAATCATGATTTATTGTTACTTTAAAACAGACAAAGCAATGCTAAATCACAACTATCGTTTTTTTAGTGTATTAATTTCGAAATCGCGTCAATTTATTTTCTCATTTGTTCTTTATTTTAAGTTTCCTAACGGAAACAAATCAAACAGCGTAATTTCCGCTGATTGCATACATGCATATATTACGGATTGATCGATACAGAAAATTTGTTACTAAACTTTGATTTTTTTTACCCAAACATAATATGCTTACGGCAAGAAACAAATTTTCGTAAACAGTTTGTTTTGGTTTCTTATTTCATCATTCAGTATCATACACATATACAAAAAAAATAAAGACATATGTATGTATATGTTTTTAACAGTGTATGTGATGTGATGGATGCACGTATGGGGGTAGTAAATGTTTATGGACACGTCTAATTGGTATAAATATGAATACAGTTGACTCCCCCACACACGAAACTACAAATTGAATTTTAATGGTGTTTTATTACTTTGTTTGTTGACTATAGTGCTGCTTCTTCATTCTTCTGTATACCTACCCTATTCCTCACATTCGAGTATTTCGACATGCTAACGTTTTTTTTTTGATGTTTAATAACAACTTCTCACGCAAAATCATTTGTGAAACTTCACGGAGATTCAATCAGAAAACTGGGAGCGTTTACATTCGATTCGTTCATTCTGATTACTGATTCGTATTTCTGAATGATTCGGGGAGACATTCGCGAGTTATTTACCGAGACAAATGCAAAACGACACACCCGTAATACTTTGAAATATACGTTTTTGTGAAGAGCCAATTTCATTTGCGAAATTTATTGATTTTCATTTAACCCATTTTTAAATGTAATTATTACATTAAATTTATCCAACAAATAAAACGTTTTTCCAAACTCTCTTTATGTTTAAATTGCATACAGTGTATATTGCTTCAATATTGTATAAATATCGAGTCATATTTACTCAAGAAGTATGCCAATTTTTAATTAAGGAAAGTATACATGATATACATAAACAAAATATTGAGAAATGTAGAGCACACATACATGACGCATATTCCGGATATCCTGTAACTGTTATAGAAAAATACATTTGGGAATTTAACCCTCCGGAAGACACATCCCAAGCACCACGAATAACTTCGCAGCTCTGATGAAACATAAACGATATCCCCTTTTTGTACACAAAAAAAAACGAAACGATTATTATCTTGTGGCTTTGTATCCAAATAAAGAAGTCATCAAACAATTTTCGTGTGTTGACACAGATTTGTTTGTTATAGTTATTTGTTTGTTTTTTTTTACAATTATTACAGATTTTTGTCTGATAATATTAATTTTATGATTATCTAATCGTTTGAAGATTATGTGTGGATTCTGATCGGAAGTGTACCACCTGTAGGGAAATGTTTAAGCTTCCCAATGAATTTTGTACCGCCAATAATATCTATGAGAATTCAATTTCTATGCAAAGTGTAATGTATATATGTAAGAACGGTCGGTAATACCAAGATCATAGAAATTGGGTGTTCGCCAGAATGGTTTAATATAGACCATTCTATGACGTAATACCCGAAAGTCCCAAAGATAAATGTACCAGCAGATGTTCCATTTACATTAATCCCAGCTAGCTGATAAGAGCACAGTTTTTCAGTTAAATGATTACTGAGTGAAGAAGTATTTTTACTTTCTAAAAGACGCGTTAACTAATATAAAATACATATAAGTGTATTTAATACACCATATCTTAATTATTTTATAACCAATGCAACAATTGTTTAAAATAGAAGAACAGAACTTTACCAACCTTAAACTGAGAAAAATTGAAAAGAAACATATGATATGTACTGTAACTTTGCTATAATTAATAAAAAAAAAACTTTTAATTTATTTGTAACTTGCATGAACTAAACATTACAAATATCACCACGATGTGCAAGCACAATATTTGCTTCGAAGCTTAAATAAAACGAAACAAACATTTGAAATAGTTTATTTTTCATAAAAAATGCAAACATGTTTTTAATCGAACGCAGCTATAAATATATTTCGAAATTATTATGTCGAATACATAAATAATATCCGTATATAAATATTATTACCCACGAAACATTGCAATGAAAATAAATACGTTTTATTGAATTCTGAATAAAATCCAAAAATAATAAATAACTCTTGACGTTATATCCGTGAAAAGATAGCAAAATCCCTAAGAAACCGTAAAGAGAAAAATGAAAAACGATCTTGGATCACGTGAGGTGTATTTGTACATGTAACATCGTTTTGAAATACAACTGGTTGCGTTTTTACGACAACGTCTCGAAACAGTAAAAAGTAAACACGCCTAATAGGTAATAAAATATCAAAAATACAAATGTCCCGGTGTTGTTTTTACGCTATAGATAACAATTTTATTCTTTTTGTATAAACATTATACAGAAACAAAAACGAATTAAATCTGTTAAAAATCGCTAATAATTAGAGAATAAAATCTTCAAATTTGTTTCGAAATATCAGTTTTTATTTAATCGACACAAAAACTCGTAAAAATGTTGATAAGTGTCATTCACGTCTCGTGTTGTAGTTCATTCATATTTTTATCGAAAGTTCGACGAAAAAAAAGTAGGTGAGCAAGGTCAAATATTTCGACAATTCTGCGTTGAGTAAATATGGTTCTTGGCGTTATCGCTTTTTGTTCGGCTTCACAATTAGTTGAGAAAATATTTGATGTTGTTGAAACACTTTCTTATCATCTAAGATGGTACACAGACTCCCAAAATAAAATAGATAAGTAAATGTTACCCTAAACGTTATATATATATACCCAGCGAACCAGACCGCATAGAAAATACCATTAGTAGTTTTCATTTTCAACGATATGAGACCCTTGAAACTTTTAGTTTCTTGAGATCATTTTTAATTCATCTAGAAAATTACTTTATTTTAAGTTTGGTTCAAAATAAATTATTATATATAATTATATTTTCTTTAATTACTAATTTATATTCTTGAATTTTTTTTTAAATGTATTTTATTTTTCCTATCTACGCTAATATACCTACTACGTATAAGAGATTCCAGTACGGGGCACTGTAAATGTTATATTTTTGTGTAACTGTCCTAATTATTTCAGGAAAGTTAGTACAAATGATATATAATTATTATATGAATTGGGTGTTCATTCGTAGAATAGTAAATAGCGTTAAACCGAAAGCACTATTAAATTAATTTATGAATACTTTTGATAAAACGGTGTATTCCATACATTGCATATGCTCATAAGACCGAAACTATATTCGATATACGAATCTGTAATATATTATTTATTTTATATAAAATAATATTTTGTTATTCAGTAAAATATTTAGATGAGAAAACAACAAACATTTCATTGATACATCGCAATTTGTAAACGTATTAATTATTTATACTTATTTGTTTACGAGTTTAGTACAAATCTAAAAATCACTAAATTGCAAGCAATTTAATCCTATAACTGCGGCAATAATTTTACATGTACTTTAGAAATAAAACTAAATGACTGTATTTGGGGTGGAATATAAACAAAACATATTTTCCGCTTTTATCAGAATAATGAACTTTATATAATAAAACAATAAGGCCTAATAATCAAATGCGTAAAAAACATACGGTAAAAATATTTGACAAATCATAAACATATGTAACTCAATACTTGTTTGGAATTGAAGGGTTGATTATATTTTGAAAATAACTAAAAACTTACCAATTTGTGATATCGCAATCAAAGCACATAAAACCAATAACCATCTCATGATGAATATATTAAATTTTTCCACGATCGCACCAAAAGCACAACTTTAATTCACTAACCAATTGAAGCCAGGTCCTTTTATTCTCTCGTGAAAAACGAGCAAATATATCACCGCGATGGTCCGTATATTAGTTCACACATACAAGTACTCATACACTCTGAAGATACGCGGTCTTTGTTGAACTGATCGCCGGCATTTCTACGCGCGCTCATATAGTTGAAATATTTTTACACTCGTACGCATGCGTTACGACTGAGTAAACCAATCGGCTTTGTAAAGATTGAACTTTTTCGGCGTTTCTACAATTTACCTATAGAAATATACGAAAGTACGTTCGATTTTACTACAATTTTACTCACAATCAAATAAAACTTGTGCGAAATATTATTGTCTCTAATTTTTATTGTAACTATTTTTGCTGTAAGCGTAACCGTAACCAAAAAAATTACTAGAGTAAACATGCAATTCCAGTTTGCATATTCTATATATATATATACACACATACATATACTTATAACGCGCATAAACAAACGCGCGCAGAAGGAGACGACATGCCAAAAATTACCGGACTCGAAAAACGGAAGATTAAAAAGTGTATTTCCGTTCAAATACAACCTAAGACAAGACCTTTCGACCTTCTAAAGGTCCTTCTCTTGGTAGTTCTACAAAAATCCATATATATCAATCAGAAAATTAAAAATATTGCGCAGTACAAATAATTAACGTAAATACCAGAGGAAATTAATTGGTAAATGTTGCTTTTTAATGATAATAATTGAAAAATAAAGTATTATTGTATAATGATTCATGAATTACGTCGCATACTTTTTAATGCAGAATATATTTGCAATCATATTATAGCATTCTACTTTAAACAATATTAATTTCAATTAAAATATACTATTATGCATAATACATGACTTGAAAGCATTAGTACAAATTGACATTGACACATCTCGATAGTATTTAAAATTGATGATGAACCGATTGAGTACATTCTTAACTAGTCCAGTAATACTCACCACAGTGACGTAACCATTCGAATAATTTGGCGGGATTATTGAGAACCGCATTGAGCACATTTGAACAGGAAGTTTAAAAATACCAAGCGATGGACCCACTTCTGTATTCAAATTGTGTAAAAATAAGTCATTTCTATAACCCCACCAATCACATACACGGCTGAATGACAATGAGTCAACAGTCGTCACCTATAGACTTTTCGCTGACCAAAACTGCGGTCGTAGAATTACTAATCAAGATACACATCAATTATTAAATTTATTCCATCACCGATCGTTTCTAAAAATAGCTTTACTGTTAAATACAAGTGCTATAAATCTTAATCAGTGTGCACACATATTGATTTTATCACTAGTGATTTTTGCTTTAAAAAATGCCAAAATGATGAAAATTACCATGAAGCTATACATGTTTATGTATTCTAAGAGACTATTTCATCTAAATAAAGTCATTTTATAATACACGTTCAATAAAAATTTGAAGATTAATTGGTGTAAAATTCAATGTATAATTAATATAATTTTAGTTTCACGCTTTAAATTCTAGAACAGTACAGACAATTGTGTATTAAGATATGATTCAATTAGATCGTCTGAATCTTTTGATTAACTTACTGAGTGACTGACTCATATTATTTTATAATGACACGCATGTACTGTTAGCAGTTATGGCACGCAAAAATGATATATATTCTTTTTTTTTTTTTGATATAAAGAAAATATTTGCAGACAGACACATGTCATTTCTAAAATAGTCAGGCTCGATTTAGCGAAGGTCAAAAGGAATATTTCCGTATAAGAAAGTAAAAATTATAAACTTACAGTTTAAACTAATTGAATTCATTTGAACTATAAACAACAGATTGTGCATAGAAAATATTTAAAACTAGCGAAATCTACTTAATAATAAAAATTTTAGTAAATACGTGCTTTATATTTTATGTACACATTTTTTACCATGTAAGAATTATATCATATGCGCCAATATAAGTTGTATTATTTTGTTTTGCTATGAATTGATTTTCGTATTAAAATAAATTTTTCGTAAATGATACATATGACGTTTTCTCTCCGTGTATTTGTTTGTTTGTTCAAACTTTGCCCGAGAATCGTATTTCATGGCATTATTACGGCATGGTGACTCAACTTGGTTCAAAAGGGTGCATAACTTTCGGGAATGCACAAAAAACGAAATATTATAGCGTTGCATGTGCTTGTCTCAATTAAAACGCATATGAAATGTTTTGGTTTTTATTTTTTCGGTAATAAATCATAAATAACTGAACATCTAAATGTGTCTCTTATAAACAATTATTTTCTATATCACTTACAAAACTTTTAAAATGACCTAAATTTGGATTACCCTGAATACAAATTTTAAATAAACTATAATTTATTTATAAAATACAATCATTAGCAATATATGTATATAAGCTCAATTTAATTTATTAATAGTAATAATAATCATACAAATAGCATTATTTTTGTTCGATTATGAGGATTTTAATTAAAAATATTAAGAAAGAATGCATTCGAAAATAAAATCTTCATCTGAGAACTCGCTAACATCCAGGAATGCAGTAAAAATTAATGAACGTATAAAGATACGAAGCAGCCCAGACAAAGAGAGTGAAACAAAATAACCGATAGGTATTCCACAGGTATAAAAACCCAACGAATATCCCTTCTTAAAAATAATGGTACGGTTCCGGTATATCCCCTCGGGGGTCGAGGACCTAAAAGCGCCGAAAAATCACACAAACGTCATTGTTTGTTTAATGCAATCGGCATTTTTGTTTGGCAACGCACAAGGGCGACTAAGACACAATGAACGAAAATGGCGCCTAACAAATGTTAAGGTTCTTCTTAAAGTGCAGGTAAACATTTTACAGCGCAGTATAAGTTTTTGTGTTATTTTCTACTCATTATAAACACTAATGCTCGTTGTATTTTATCCAAATGATTTCTTTATTACATGACATTAAAATATGGTACTGTCGGAAAGATTAACTAGCATATTTACAGGGTAATATCACTCAACGATTATATTTCAAACACTTGAATTTGTTTGTCAACATTGTACACTTTAACTGTTTTAATTAGAGTTATTTGAAAGAGTAATGATATAAAGTACAAGTTCAAAACGTTTTTATTCATGTAAAGATTTGTAATATGAGTATTTCTTTATTTGTTTTATAATTATTTGGCTAATAATAATAATTGAATGTGTGTTTGGAAATGAATGATGAAATTGTTTATTTTTGTCTTCTACAAAATTTGGCACTAGGAAAATCTGAATAGCATACCACAAAATTATATTAAATAGTGAAGTAATCTGCGGATTGTCTGCGGTAAAAGTTAATTTGGGTCATGTTCAAGGGTATGAGATCATAGAAGGTTTATATAGAAATTTGATTGTGGTGCGTTTAATTGTTTACACTATTCGTCATGTGCAATAAAATTAATCAGAAAAATATAATATGTTAGAGAAAAGTTATTTTTATACGAAAAGGATGATTGAATTCTTAATTTAAACATGATTTTTCGCTCAAATCTCCAAAATCGAGTTGGGTTTTATTTATTCCCTGTTTATAATTTTAATTCTTAAAATATCAAGCGTAACCACAATTTTGGCTTTATTAAAAATTGTTTAAGAATAATTATAGACTCACTATACTATGAAATGGTATTTTATATTTATTGCTACATATTTAATACGATTAAATTTTTGATTTTTAAAAACGAAATTTCTATTCCTCCTAACAGTATCATCAATATAATACAAAAAAAAACGTAAGGTTATGACCTTAAAATTCTTCCTGTATTTATAGGAGATAGCTAGTGATGACGTAATTTACATTTCGACTCCATTGTTTCGACGAGTTGTGTACGTTGAATATTAATCGTGAACCGTCAAAATGTGTACGTGACGTTTCCGAAAACAGTTTTGTCTCGTCTTGTCTTTATTAGCAAAGTTCTGAGCTCATCAATCCTAATTTTGATTTTAGAACGCATTTAAAATGTGTCTTGCATTTATAGTCAAATTTGGCGGCTCTAAAATATAGATGGCCATGGATTTACCCCTTATGGTACACAGTGCACTTTTACTTATGGAGTGTTGGTTGCTTACTTTAGACATGATGCGCTATTACGATACAAACACTTAAAAAACATATAATGTCATATTTATTTCAGGATAATCCATGACCATATTTAACTTATATAGTGGCGATTTTTTGGCTGTGATTTCACATGAATTTTGATTTAAATTCACAACATAAATTTATGATTTATTGAAATATAAATAGATTTATTAGAAAGAATAACTTAGTAAAGTTATACCTTGTGACATTTTATGTTATTTTTTAGTATAGTTAAGGTTGCTTAGTAACTATTGTTATATAATTTAGCGGATTTGATTGTTCCAATTATAGCATAAAACTTATTTACTACATGTAACTCCTTGAATAAATATTAGATAACATTTGAACTTGCACTACTACGTGTTTATTATTATTATTATTTACATGTAGGATAATAATAAGAATTCATACAACTAGTTTTCCCAAGGAGTATGACTCCCTCAATAAGATATTTATCAATTAATTTAGTATGTTCAGTATAATTTTACTTCTAGGCATGTTCATTTACAACCATTATTAATAGTGTTGAGAATCGTATAAATTATTAGTCAAATAATGTAATTTCCGTTCTATTAAATTGATTGGATATGTAAACAACAAGCCACAAGTCATCTGAGAAGCGTCTCGCGTTGCAGCATCTAGACATATATTAATATGAGAGATAAACCGCGAAATAGTAAAACACTCAAAATATATGACAACCAGGGAAAACTACTTCAACAAAATTTAATTAAGCAGTTGTAGTAGTGTCGTTAATTTTGACGAATATTCGCTGTTAGTGTTTAATTGTTAAAAAAAGATTAATAAAATGGGCAAGTTTCAAATAGATTTATTTCAGCTCAATGACATCACAATTGCTTTACAATATCAATTGAAGCGTACACAAGATTAGACCTTTGTCCTCTAATTAAATAAACTTATAATAATCTAATTATCTCTCCCAACGTACTACATGTGTCCCAGTTAGATTTTTTGGTGTATCTATGTGCATCGTATTGCACTCAAACAAACATTTTTATAGTTTATACTTTCTTATACGAAATAGAAAAACAAATCGTAGATATTTTTAGGATAAGATTTATATCGAAATTATGATTTTGATTATAATCACGATTTAATCCTCATGATTAGTACTCAGTGCGCGCAAATTCGCAATGTGTATTTTTTTAATGATTATTTTAATAGTAATGTATTGCCTAACGGTACCTTAAAAGCTTTGCATATGCAAATATGCGTATCAAACATACAAATCAAAATCACGTTGATATTATACAGCTGATTGCAAATTTATAATGTTATTACTTATGCAAATTAATTCATTTCATTTAGCGACTATGCTATTATTCTATTTTTTTATTGTTTTAAATGTGTGATTACAGGCAAGTATATATTTTTACAGTACAGACAATTTCTATATTATTAAATAAATCTATATGAATTCAACTATTTGCATTTGTCGACTCGACTGTATTTAATCAAATGTGTACCACGCGTAAATCAGTGTCTTCCACTAACAAAAGTCGCATTTCACTAACGAAACGCTGGACGAAGGTACCTTTTGTACATTGTACCACGTTTCCTGCTTCCGGTTTCATGTCATGTAATATTTATATAGTTTTTGTTTGTATAGCTATACATATGTCGGAGATGATACCACAAGCCATTCAACATACATATACGATTTATCTTTATCTATCTGAGCACAAGACGCATAAAGCCTAGGTTTTGTGAAATCGCTTAATGTAATCTCAAAACGTGAACATATGTGGTATATTGTTATATTATCAAAGAATTATTACTCAACATATTTTATGACCAAGAAAAATGTTGCGTTTACTAACGAATGTCTATCAATAAACGACATTTCTGCAATTACTGGTAAAC
This sequence comes from Nebria brevicollis, assembly GCA_944738965.1. NCBI lineage: Eukaryota > Metazoa > Arthropoda > Insecta > Coleoptera > Carabidae > Nebria > Nebria brevicollis. The sequence goes on from OX122899.1 coordinate 5,228,112, forward strand.
TCTCACTATACCGGCACTTCGCCAGTCCAACCCCTTTTAGACGAAGTGTGTTAAAAATGTCGTTTTAGGTCAAGAAACAGACGAAAATTGACTGTTTTTTAACTTTAATAGAATTGACATAATAAAAATATTTGATTTTAATATTAAGTATTTTAATTTTAATACATATTTCGAATTTTTTTTTATATAAATTCAATTTTGGTGCATTTGATGTGTTTTCATTATTATCTTCCAGTAATCCGGTATTTTTTCTGTTCCGGTCTGATATATGCCGGATTAGTGAGCGTCTACTGTATTTAGAGAACGTTGTGTGAGTTTAAACGTAAAAGCACCCCCCGAAAAACCCGCATTATTTAGTGATGAGTACTGCACGATCTGGTCAATTGGTACATGAAAGATTGTAAGCGACTGCCCCTTCTGTTACGTTAATTGTAACCATTACGTTACATCTGTCATATTAGGTATAATGAATGTATCTCGCATTGAAGACAGTTCTAAAGCGACTTCACATTCGACGCGTCAATAATCTTTTAATGTTACGTGTAAGGTTAATAAAACCATGAACACCGCGCTTTTTCTTGCGACTTGTTGCTGTCTAGTTCCTTTAAATTTGTGTAACGAGTTTAAAAGTGTACCGACTACAGTAAAAACACATCAGAATGATACTGTTTTATTGCCGTGCTACTTGGATAGAACAGGTAAGTCACATTCACGAAAGTCTATGCTTGAAATTTGTTAATCATTTCAATTAATTATCGCTGCGAATTTTTTATAAGGGTGATGTTATATGTAAATAATGTCGAAATTAAAAATCCCCTTTATACCTAATACATCTAAAATGTATAAGGCGTTTCAAAATAATTTAGTTTCTTATGGAAGAATAAAAATTAGATATGATTGTTTCATTAAACGCTGACGTCAATTTCAATTCTGGGAATCGAAATACAACAAAATTATATTAGTACCCATATGTATGGAATAATTACTTGCTATTTTGTAGTGAATGAGTCTTTGTTTGTTACTTTTTCAAAGAGGCGAAATGAAAATGACCGTAAAAGATAAAGCGTTATTAAAAAAAAAGACATTCCACTACCCGTTAAAAGGAAATTGTATCGGAGCAATTTGCAGCTGCACAGAAATTCTTATTCGGATATTAAATTTTTGAACTGAATTGTAAATGTTTGATATTAGTTATTATTTTTACTTTCTTATACGAAGTAAAAAGATAATATCGTAATCATGCTCTCAAGATTTTAACATACCTTTTGACCTTCCCTGAATCGAATCTGAAAATTGTTTTACCCATTTTATCGCTAAAAAATGTTTATCTCTTGATTTAACAACGGTTTATGACGAGATCTCTATTTATGGTGTTTCTAGTATATCTAAAGAGGGTTCATTGTTTATCAGGTTCTGAAGAAACTGGTGGTGAGCCAGAAAGCATAAAATGGTTCAAAAATGGGAAACAAATCGTCGATAGTTCGGATCCAGAACTAACCACTGCATCAGAGCGGATTAAATTGTGGCAAAATGGATCGCTGGAAGTGTCAAATATCCAAGATCCGGATACTGGAGAATATATGTGTGAAGTAATTCGCAAACCACCGTGGTCTAGTATCAAGCAACTTCATGCCATAGAAGTATTATGTAAGACTAATTAAATATTTTATCAGTACTACCAGAATTAAGTTCTTTAATAAAATTGGTAAAGTATTTTTTTTTAAATATTTTATTATATATTTTTTTGTGATTTAACACAAAATATTAATAGAATACGTATGGTATTAATTAGATCTTAGTCGTTAATTCTAATAACGACTAATAGTAATTTAACATAATTGGTTATAAGTTAATTTATAATTACCGGTAATTAACCACGACAAAGAACAATTTCGTAGGCGGCCACGCTAACTATACTTAGTTATATATAAATATATATAGTAATTGGCTTTTTTCATATAGTAGTAAATAAAAAGTTGTAATTACGATTGCATCATCAACAAAATGATTCTTATTCGTAGAATTTAAAAAAAATTAAGTTGCTTTTGTGCTAAATATTTTTAAAAGAATACCAAGGGTAGAATTTAATATAAGATTATGTGTAATGAATAACTAGATCCCCCATCAATTGAATCTACACCGTCTTCTGGATTCCTCCAAGTTGAACTTGGAGGAGAAGTTCAAATGTCGTGTTCAACCAACGGAGTTCCACATCCATTAATGACATGGACTAGTAAAGTATGTCCATACAAATTTACGAATAAGTCTTCTACAAACATTGCTAATTTTGTAAACAACACAATTAATAAGATTCCATTCCATAATACATAATTTCGTAAACAAACACTAACACGTATGACTCATTTATTTCTTCATATTATTACTTTAGGGAGTAGAAATGCAGCTACTGGACAACCGACAATCTTTAATATTTCCAGCAACAGATCGTCACTTATCAGGCATGTATGAATGCGTAGCATCTAACGGTGTCGGCAGTCCAGCACGCGCAAAAATAGAACTCAATATTATATGTAAGTACACACAATAAAACGAACAATAGGCCAATCATTATAAAAAAAAACGTGAATTTCAAAACATAAAATACAAATACCCGTCGTAACCTTGTACCGCAATAATAACTATAAGCATATTTGATTTGCATATAAATTATGCATTGTGATTATTTTGCCAATGTGGTTATATACGCGAAAATATTTCCTGAATCTAAATCCAGATTATTACAGCATCGACGCTAAAGAACAAGCCAAAAATAAATCACAATTTTTATGCGTTTGCTTTGGCATCTGGAATATTAGTCCAGCGAAACGAAATTTCAGAACATATTGTTTCAATCATAAATTGATTTACGAGTTTTTTTTTGTTTTCGTTTTTGTAATTTCAACGGAACCTATAAGGCATTGTGCCATGTTAGGTTATATGAAATATTTCATCTAATGAATTATTAGTTACGTTCATTTGAACGTTTTGGTTAGGATTATTATTAATGCACAACGTGCAAATTGAAATGATTGTTTTAATATTGTAATACGAAATAGATCCTCCAGAAGTGACGACCGAAAAGATGTGGATACATGCGTCGCCTAGTTTGAGAGCAACTTTAGATTGTACCGTATCTGCAGATCCGCAACCTATTGTCAAGTGGTTCAAAAGTAATATGTCCGTTGCTTTAGACTCACGAGTTATATCATTAGCGGATGGAGAGAAACATGTTTTACTTATTCGAAATGTACGAATTAGTGATTTTGGTATATATACGTGTAGAGCCTTCAATGAACTTGGAACCGCCGAAGTTGATATTCAACTATCAGGTATTTTACTTTCTTATATAAAATAATAAGTGTGTGTATGTATATACAGAGTGATCGAAAAAGACTGGCTGTTATGTAATCATCTTTTATCACTGTTCTTATCAAAACTACCTTCTTTTTTTAAAGTTACGCCACTGGTCAGTTCAGTTTTGCGCTTGCGCAGTAAGTCTCTTAGCAAAATGGAAGTAAGGTTTTCTTTTCTACTTGTTACGTAACAGCCAGTCTTTTTCGATCACTCTGTATATTTGAAACCCACGAACATTTTGATTAAAATCATGAGATTTAATGTATGAAGGATCCAGATTATATATATATACATATATTTTTTAGGTGTAGCAAATCCTGGTGTATTTAAAGAAATCGAGCAAAAAACTAGTGACATAAGACACGCATTTACTTTAGTTTGGGAAGTGGATAGTTACATACCGATTATCGAATATAATCTGTGGTTTCGAGCATTCCAAGCGTATAATATTATTCGTAAATCTGATTGGACAAAATTGACAATACCAGCGGAACACAGTACCGGGCCAATGCATTCAAAAGCTTATGAAGTCACTGGTCTAAAAGAAAATACTGTCTATGAAGCAATGTTGTTTTCGCGAAATCGATATGGATGGTCAAAACCATCGAAAATATTACGATTTTCGATAGATGGGACAGGTAACAATAGAAATATAAAATATATTTGAAAAAGGATTCAAAATACCATGAAACGTTTAAGTATTGAATTAAAGCAGACAACATTCGTGAGATTAGAATCCTTTTCGCATATTAATACTTCAGTCAAGAATCACGTAACTTTTAATTTTATTAATTTTAGAACTCAACGAGGAAGTTGTTACACAATTAAATATACAAGAAAATATAATTACTGTTGATATAATGCCAGCACCAATCTTAAGTCAAGGAGATACACTTAAATCAACGTTTTTCCTATTTTTTATAAACGTATTTATGTATTTATTGTTAAGGAACTGATTAAAACTGATTAACAATTAAATATGTTCAATTTGCAAATCCATGAATAAATATACATAAACTCAACATTTTAATTAAATTTTCAATTCTTAAGACTTGATGGACCAAAAAAATAATTGAAATTTTGAGGTTATATATAACCTAAAATTAAAATTTCACACTTTTTTGTCTAAAAATATGCATCTAAGAGCACTTTTTTAACAAGAGATATATTTATGGTTTAAAAATATGCTTCTAAGAGCAGTTTGTTGACGGAGGTTTACGAATTAATCAAAAGAATTTATAAATAAATGTGCAAATAATTTATTGCTCAATTAATTTTACAGGAGAATCATATACTTCATTCACAACTAACGAAACTTTTTCCACATTTACAAGATTACTACGAACATTTCCTTTTTCATACAGTTTCCGTGTCCACCTACAGAACACAAAATCACCTAAAAATTGTAGTAAACTACTCACAAAACCTGCAAAAAAAACAATGAGTTATTTCATATATTGAATAACCAGCATTTTGTATTCCGTACCAGAACAAACATAAATGCCTCCAACTGTTGCACATAACCTAGCTAAAAATGTCATAAAATTATCTCGTTCTTGTCGCACAGTCACTTTTAATGCAGACATATCATACTTAAAGAAGATCCCAGGCATTCCATGACTACCTTTGTGATGATCAATGGGCCTACTTAGCTCTTTGACACTGTATTGATATGTGTTTATTGAGGTTAAAAACGTTTTCACATTTGTCGGTACAACTTCGACAAAGTATTGGAAGAGCATCATATCTATAAGATAATTGTTTATTTATATTTGCTAGTAAATATAAATTAGCTAAGTAAACCATATGCTAGTATAGTAAATGAGTCGATTCTCGAGTAGGAAATTATAATTTATTAAATAAGCGCATAATGGTGTTTACTTCGTTAATAATACTTACTATCATCAGTAATTTTCTCGTCACCGTCTAAAGGGTGTATAACACCAGGACTGGCATCACCGAAATTAAGTCGATTTATTCTATGTGTAAAATTATAATCTTTTTCTGTCATAAATGCACTAATATGTATATGACCTCTGGGTAGAGAAAGACTTTTACCTGCGGTTATATGAAAGTTTCCCGCCACTTTATTTAAAACTAAACTACCATAGATGCGACACGCGTCATAGGGCAGATCGGGTGTAACGCTACGTTTCGGCATTTCGTCATAATAACTGATTTGCGAACTCTTCCAAAGTAAGTCCTATTAATATATATATATATATATATATATACACATAATTGTATCAAATGCCGTAGCATTACACATTTTAGGTGTCTAATGTTATATATCATACTTAATATCGAAAAATCGAATTTATAACAAAACAGTAACATTTAGTAGTATATGAAGCTCATTAATTATATAAATATTTCTTAACATACATACATAAAATGTTATTTGTGTATACATTTGCGAATTATATCAATAATATATTTGTGAATATTTATGAATTAGAAGCGACTTACTTGGATAGCATGAAATTCTTCGCGAAGATACGAATTAATATGCCGCATAGAATCAAAATATTTACGTTGATTCGGGCTGAGTTCGAACCAAGTGTCTTCTTCTTCTAAAATCCCGAATTTATACGCGTTCTGATTTGTTGAATCTAATATATCAGCACCTAGGGCTATACGTACAAGTATGTTTAGTTTTGATTATGGAATAAATAAATACATTTTTTGTTAAATGAAACTTACTTCCGCATGGCATTGCGACCGTGATATCTACATTTATTTTTAACTTTGCATCGTAATCGGTGTCCGGTGAAAATTTGAAAATAAATTTGCTATCTCTATAATACTGAATTTCGGAATAGATAAGCCAAAATATTAGCGCAAAACTGAATACTGATACTGAAATATATAACATAAGCGAAGTTCTTAAATATATTAGAGTAATACATACGTGTTCCTCCGACCGGAGATGTTTGGACGTATTTCTCTGGTACTTTTGGAAAAGCGTCTAATTCTTTAACTTTTCCCAACTTAGATCCCCTGTATCGCAATATTGATACCTTATTACTGTCCATTTTAGTTAGACTATCACATATAACTGTTGAAATGCATTCAAAATATTTTATTGACGTTTAACACGAACTGTCAGTGCATGGTTCAGTTACTACACCACAATCGCGAATACTTGTTTTTGGTTGGTTATGAAACGTAAGGAGAACGCATTTCATACCAATGACCTTGATATTCATCAGCAGGACTAAAACTAAGCGGTCATGCCATTCCTTTAATTCGTGGTTTTGTACAAGCAAATAAGAACTTGTTAGTTTTTATGATATACCGAATTAGTCGCGAGAAAATCAACGTCGTACAACTTGCAGTCATGTTCTTTTCTTCCATTTAATTATATAAGTTCGATACATAGTTTATAAACCTATACCTAACAACTACAGCCAATCATTTATTAGCGTTTTTTATTCCAACTTGACGAAATCAAGTAAAAGCGTCCTAACTGTTGCATATTAAAATACATTTCTTTCACACCGTGGGTCAATATTGACTGTAGTTTTATATACAATATAATTCAATTTCGCATTCTCTGCCACTTGATTAATATCCGTCAGACATTAATCATCTTAAAAATTATATATTATAGATATAATTCAGAAATTATTTTACAATAATCAATTTTTATTTAATAAAATATAGTTTTTTTTAAAAAAAAATTATGTAACATTTCTATTTTAAACTATTTGTGATAAGAGATTACCAACCGTATTCATAGAAAATTCAAAGCGCACCACTTAAATTAATCCATTGCAACAGTCTGATCGAAATTCAATTATAATTTTATGAATACAGCTGTTAATTTAATTAGTTTTCTAAATATGACCAATACAACTTAAGCATAGTAAATAATATATATACGTGTAATAATTTTAAAAAAATGAAATCCAGATTAAAAAATAAACCTTTTTTCCTATAAAAATCACGGACCGTGCAAACATGTTATACGGAATACTCAAATTTTCAAATATCCACTTTTTGAATGTATGCATATTTGATTCATTCATCGATTGACTTCTGCGTGTCTAATTTATCTAGGACGGGCCGATTGCTAGCTTAATAATTGTCGGATTTCTTTGTGCATGTGACACAAGAAATCAACATAGCTCGAACTGCCTTCTTGGCCACGATCCTCCACTAGGAAATGTCTGAATACTGCTTCTAGCTTATCTCTTTGACGCAATAATGTTAACTGTAACGACACCAAATTTCGATTAATTTTAAATTGAATACAATCGTGATGAAAATACATACTCTCATGCAGCGATGTCTTTGTATTCGTACTTGTTCTATAAGATTTCGAACAGCAATTGATAAACTATTATCAAACTCGGGCAAATCGATACGATCGGTGGATACTTGAGCAGTGCTTGCAACACCAAAGACTGATTGGATCCAATCCTGTTTTGCATTTTGACCAATCCATAAGAACATATGAATACCATTTTCTGAAAATTTAAATCAATCCTTTCTTAGTTGTATGAATACATCTGTTAGTTAGATGAATAGCGATGATATAAACGCGCGTGAACACTTGTATATGATATGTATATTTACCTAATAAATAGACACCATTTTCGGCCATTTTCTCAATAGTACAACGTATGGGATCCGGTATTTCTACAGTTTCGGTGCCGTTCAGTATTTCATGTAATGGTATTAAATGAGGATAGAAATAAGCAACTGATGTCGGTACATCCATTGTTGTAACACATTGCATAACGAATGATCTTTCATCTAATGTCATATCAGAACCTAACAAAACATTTCAAATTAGTTTACTATTAAATAATTCACTTGAAAATAAAATTACCGCCCGACATTGCGTCGCTCTTTAGCAAACAATTGACATAAAGCGGCAATAATTTCATGCACTCTGGTAATATAAGTTGTCCAGCTGACGAGGGGCTCGCACAATTTTTACGATAACATGCTAACATTTGTGCACAACGATTAACTAGAGAATCTTTCACTGATTTTGGATTGTTTTCCAACAAACGATAAACGCCTAAAACAATACACACAAAACGATTTAATATTATGAACGAGATCTGTTAAATAATAAAATAGTTTTGCAAACGGTTCAATCGTAAATTGTACCCACATTGTTTTGAGAAGAAATTTACAATTGTATCTAATTCACAACTTCTGTATAGATCGGCCATTTGTGAACAAGTTTTTAGTGACAAATTTAAAATACGTAAACGCCGCTGGCCGGAACACGAAGTATATAACAACGCCACTTGTATATAAACTCCTTCTTCCTCAGTCAACTTGTCATCATGTTTCACTTCAATCGCTATAGCTTTATCGCAATCTAAAACGATTTTTTTTTAAATTATTACTAATTATTGATTGTATTTAAATATCAACTTACCAATAGCTGCAAGTTCCATATCCGTTGTATTCGACATATAAAAATGACCATAAAATTCCGTAGGTCGTACTCCGGTAGAGGTTCTTACACGCATTATTGAATCAAACGCAATTGGGCGACTAATGTCTGTGATTACATCGCCGATTAATCTCGGACCATCCACATCCGCCTGAAAAGAATACATTATCAAAAATACTTTTCTATATTCTACATAAGTGTATTAAATGACGATTATAATATTTTTTTTTTTTACCTGGAAATACGTGTATTTAAATATCTCTCCTCCGGTCAATCGGGCAACTTGTCCAATAGTAGCAATATCAATATAGGAATTATTTGTAATGAATAAATCGACGCAACAACCAGCGGCTACACAATCTTGTCCAAGTTGATTGTAAGCTTGCGTTTGAGGTACTAAAACTGTTCGTTCCTTTTCCGTGCCAAGTAGTTTACGTTCGTCACGATTTTTTAATTGACCAGGCGCTGCTGATGTTGGAAGTGTGGAATGGAATACTAACAATTTGCCAGCACACTCAGATGCCTAGAATAACAAAACGTTATTAATTACACAATTAGGAATAGTCGGATTAGAAATTTGTATATAAATGTATAGCATGTATTTAACGCATTTATTTATTATTTACCTTAAGAGCTTCAAGCCCAGCTTGAATAGCTGGTAAAAGTACAGTTTCAGTTTCACGCGTTTCACCAAACATCATTGGGATTTGCACCATTAATGAATCAATAACAGCAGCAGAATCCTCCACGTCACACAAGAAGCCATCAAGTAGTGGCATAAATATTTCTTGTGTATCACCGACAACCATCATTTGTGGTTGAGCTAAATTGCCCTAAAATTACAATAAATCAGTCATCCATAAGTTATAAATTAAAACAATTTCTAGTTATTACCTTTATATTATAGAAATGAACAGTATTATTGTATGTGATGAACCCAACTTTCATTTTTGACCTTTCGTGACCTTGATCAATTGCCATATGTTTTAAAATGTCCTTCATCTCTCCACAGAGTAAGTGAACTAAGCCTGATTTCACATTATTATAAGATACATCAATGACAAATACGATCGCTGGTTCTTTTGGGTAAACGTTATTCCGGCAATAATCTTTTGTCGCGACAAACTCATACGCGCCTAGAATCAACTCGGGTCTGTCATATCGATCCACCCGATTGCCAGTGTGGTCCAGATGCTGGAAATAATCAGCTGGCACTGCAAACAAGATATTAAATAGCGTTGCCGTTGTAATATCTTTTACGTCATATATTTTGCGTACCTTCTGTAGTAGCTTTGCAGAATAAACATTGAAATCGTCTGCCGGAATCGATGAACTGCATGAATGGACTCATGTAGGCTTTACAACGAATACATCTGACTGGACCCATTTCCCCGAAGTCGACGATTGGCGGTGGATACTCTTGGTCTAGTGTTCGAGCTAATGGACTGATGACGAGACCGAAAGGAACAGCTGTTTGTTTCATCATGTCGGTTGTTGTTGGAACGTTGTACATTGTAGAGCGGATATATCGAGGCCCTGCGTTGCCTTGATCTTGAGTGGTGAAATTTGTTGATACTAATGGGGGTACTAATCCTTTTTGATTTGTACAGAATACACCTGAACGCGTACGTTGATCGTCTAATGTTACTTGGATCTATAACACAATTCAAACAATGCATACATGATATTCGAACGTACCTAATTAAAAAAAAATTTATGAGCGCTAATATCCAAAGGCTCTGGGTTCGATCCCCGGCGAGGCCCGATGAATTTTTCTCAAATTCGTAATCAACAATTTAATATATAAGCATTGAGAAATTATTACAAATCGTGAAATAAATTTAAATTGGGATAATAAAATAATATTTACCGGACTAGGCATCTGATCCGGATCAAGTCTTCTTGCTTGTTGTGGTTGTTGATAAGATGGTTGTGGCGGATACGGACCACCAGGCATTTGCCCTTGTTGACCAGGCATTTGCCCTTGTTGACCTGGCATTTGCCCTTGTTGCCCAGGCATTAAACCTGGCTGTCCAAGCATTTGTGGCGGTTGTTGACCAGGCATTACTGGTGGTTGACCAGGCATGGGTGGATGTGGATATCCCATAGGTGGTTGTTGTGAAACTCGATTTGATGCACCATTCACATAACCTTGATTTTGTCCTAACGGTGGAGGCATATGCGGTGAATTATCCCCGTTCAATAAAGGTTTGTTGGCGCCTGGCTGACCATAAAGACGAAGATCAGACATTTGATTGGTTAACTGGTTAGGTCCTACAGCCATCGGATTGCTAGGATTGAATTGTTGCATTTGATTCGGTCCTGGTGGTCCTACTGGTGGTGGCATACTTTGATAAAGAGGTGCTTTATTCTGAAACTGTCCTGGTGGCATTGGTTGAGGCATGTTTTGTTGGCCCTGTTTCGGTCCTAATGGCATTGGTTGAGGCATATTTTGATTCGGATATGTCAACGGTTGATTCATTTGAGGTTCAGGCGCTTTCGCTGGTGAATTTTGCATAGATGGTGGCAATTTAGAACCTTGAGGAGGCATCTGATTTTGCATAGGGTTATTCTGATTCATAGGTAAGGAACCCATCTGTCCAGTGGGTGGGGCGCTCATTGGTCCAGGAGGTGGGCCTAAATGGCCAGGGCTCCCTTGATTTGTGTTTTGCCCATGTGATGGAGCAAAATGCCCAGGACCAGATGGTCCTAAGTTGTTTAATTGATTTGTAGGTGGCATTCCCATTTGTCCAACTGGTGGACCCATCTGTGTAGGTGGGCCAGAATTTGGTAACATGGTCTTCGATGGGCCCATGTTACCAGGCATTCCCCATGATGGTGCTGGGTTTGGACCAGGTGCACCCATGGGTCCTTTATCAGGCATACCCCACTGCGCTGCTGGGCGACTCAAGGGCTCTTTATCAGATGAGCCCATAATAGTTGGTGGTGGTCCAAAACTTGGTCCATTTTTTATTTGTGGTGATGTTTGCATACCTGCCGGTCCGGAAGGCATTAATGGTGCCCCATGCCCTGGCGAATTGAATGCACTCTGCGGTGGACCTTGTGGATGACCAAGCTGCCTCGTTTGTGAGCCCATTTGTCCAGGCTGCATCTGTTGCATTGGGTTGGGTGGCGCCATTTGTCCGCCGGGTAAATCATGTTGGATTGAAGCAGATGAATTGGACATCATAGATTTTTGTGCGACAGGTCTCATTTGTCCTGGACTTTGATAAGTCATTGGAGTTCCAGGTTGCATGTATCCTCCTTAAATATATTTGCTGTTTTATATAACTTATTAAACATTATTTTATATTCATTTAATTTAAACATTTGTGTTCACCTTACCACATTTAACTACAAACGTAACCAAAAGAATTAAAATCACCGTTATTATCATACTCTAATAAAAAACACAGCGAAAAATCAAGACTTATGACAGGAAACAAGTGGTAAACAATGAATCATTTTTCACTAATAAAATATGTTGTTTTTGTTGTCAATGGAGATCGACAACAATAGTAGTAAACAAACCGATATCCATTTGAAAAATTGAATACACGTTTACTCGCAGCATTCAAACGTGTACGCTCGAGGCGATAACAGCTCGCACAAAATTATTCCTCTACCTTTTACAAAAGATAACGAAGCTGAAATATTATTCCAAAGAAAAGGTCTCTAAACATCTATTATAATGATTTCTACACATTAATCGGCAAAATAATGTAAGTTTATCTTTTTCATTATTATTTTAAAATAATTCGAACTCGAAATGCCTCCAAGATATTCTCGTACATACGGTAGTTCCATTTCATTGCAAATTAATATGACATTCTAAACAAAAGATGTATATCGCTCATTTATAAATAAACCTACCCTGTGGCGGTTGGGTTGGGGCATTATTCATTGTAAAAGCATCAGTAGCTCCTGCTGGAGGCATACCAGGCCCAGGGTTGACTGGTACAAATTCTTGGGGCTGTGCCCCAAATTGCTGGTGTGGTAAATGTTGTGGATTCATGTTGACTATAAAATAAAAACACACTCATTCAAGACTTTAAGAACAGTCTTTTACCAATCAATTGCATCTTGTTCTTATAATCTATATTATTAAACTGACATCTGACCTAATTAAAAATAGTCCATATTTCAAATATTAAAGAATAATGCTTGTTATCAGTGCCTTCGAATCTAAACCAATAGTGTGGAAAAGCATATTTAAAACTTACATGAATAAATTTAACTAAATCAAATACTATTTTATCGAAAATAAGGCATCACTTCAATATTTTTGCACCACTCACTGCTAATGCCACGTAAGGCAGTTGCGCGCATGCCTCGACAAACTCCACGTCAATCTTTTGATTGGTTTAGATCAAGATTTAGAAAACATGAAAAACCAAATGTCAAATTTAAATATTCAATGCAAATTCTTGAGCTTGGGTTCATATATATATTCATTTATTAGATATTGACTAAAACTATATATCCTATTCAAAAAATAATGAAAATCAACCAACGGGTCATTGTTATTGATATTAAAAATAATGGACAATGCTACCAAGTATATGAGCATTAAATTTGTTGAAAATATATATATTTCATGTATTATGTTTCGATATTTTATCGATTTTTTCTGCGAATGTTTATTTCTAGAACATATATTTAAAAAAACAGAAAAAAGTTAGAGCATGACATTTATGAAAATGTCGGGCGTAATGACCAATGTGTTTGACAATTGTGTGATTTATGCAGCAAAGTGAACTGATTTCCATACTTTATTTGCTAAAACGAATTACTCTTGGAGTCTTATTTTGTGTTGCCTTGTAAAACTGTATTATGATTGTAACTGTTATTTACACATTATTTGTGAATTAGCCGAAGAATTTACTTCGTAATATATAATCGAAATTTACGCGGAGGACCAATTTTTGTTGCACATTAGTTTTACCGCCAAAGAGCGAGTTAATTTCGTTCACGAATTACTAATTCTATATTCTTATAAATTGATCATATCATATTTACTCTATTTTTCTGATTTGTAATATTTTACCAATCTTTGGAATCCCTTTTCACTGAATTATTTCTTACAATAAATATTAAATGTCAAAGTCAAAATTATTTAAGTTTTTTGTTTTTCGATTAAACAATAGTAAAAACTATTAAATAAAACAACATGACATTAAATTATACATATATAATTAAAATATATGAAAACAAAACATTACATTTCAACTTATAATAATAAACAATTTTATATTCAATAATATAAAATATTTCTCTGCAAACCCTAAAACCACAAATCCCCACCATCATCCTCTTCGGGTATATGTGGACCGGAAGTAACTTGCTCGATGGGTGTGAGACCTTCATCATCACTCTCACTTACAGCTAGATCATCATGGATCTTAGCTTCAGGCATGAGGATCCCTATTTTATCATCTATTTGGAGTTTTGCACGTGGTAGTCCAGCCAATAAGAAATCAGAAGGATCGTAATTGGGATCCACGTCCATACTCTCCTCTATAAATATGGAAAATTTTTTAGAAATGTTAGATTTGGTTATATATGAATCCAACCTTTAAACATAACAGGTTCATGTTGTTCTGCTTGTTGGTAGAATCCAATGTTGCCTAGCTGCATCATTGCTTCAGCAGCTTGTTGACTGTCATCATCTCCTGGGATTATTTCTGAAGGTATTTCTGCTGATACTAAAATACTTAGTTTATTCTCATCACCATCACCGTCGCTTAGAGGCACTTCATCGAATTCTTCTTCGCTTGAGAATTGCAAATCTATACGCAAATCGTAATAATAAAAATATTTTATATTCCATAACAACTAACAAATTTTAAGAATATTTTCTTACCTTCTTCTAGGGTAGCACCAATTTTCTTCTTGCCTCGAGGTTTTATTGGTTTGATTTCAGATAAACCTAAAGCTGCTTGCTCTAAAGCAGCTGCTTCACCTTCGACATCTACGAAATCATAATCGTCGTTTGGTAGTTTACCAAAAGATGTGTCCGGTGAACTAGCACGACTCTAAACAAAAATTAATTAACAAAACCTATGAAATATTACTGCCAACAAAAATAACTAAACCTCGCGTGAATCAGGTTCAACTATAGTGTAATTCTCATCGTCTGGGCCTAAGTCCATTTCGGCTTGTTCTAAAGCTCGTTCTTGCACCAACGAAATCTTTTTCTCAAGTTGCGTTAAATGATCGTCATACTAAATACGAAAAATTCTTTATATTTATTTTGTCTCTTTTTAAAATGAAAAAATACCTCTTCCAAAGTGTCACGACAAATTCGGACAACAAGTTCAGCTTTTTGTGTAAACGGAGATTCTTTCCCGTTGTATAGTTCACAATTTTTCAATATTTGTTCTACGTCCATTAAGAACTCGTATCTTGTATGATATTTGTGAGCTGAATTATAAAACACAATATATGACTGTCGTTATCCAATTTATCCTCTACCCAATTTATCCTCTCTACCCAATTTATCATCTCTACCCAATTTATCATCTCTACCCAATTTATCCCCTCTACCCAATTTATCCTCTCTACCCAATTTATCATCTCTACCCAGTTTATTCCCTCGAAAAACGAAAAATTCTTTATATTTATTTTGTCTCTTTTTAAAATGAAAAAATACCTCTTCCAAAATGTCACGACAAATTCAGACAAAACAGGTTTAGCTTTTTCTGTCGTTATCCAATTTATCCTCTACCCAATTTATCCTCTCTACCCAATTTATCCTCTCTACCCAATTTATCCTCTCTACCCAATTTATCATCTCTACCCAGTTTATCCCCTCTGCCCAATTTATCCTCTCTACCCAATTTATTCTCTCTACCCAATTTATCCCCTCTACCCAATTTATCGCCTCTACCCAATTTATCCTCGTTACCCAATTTATCCTTTCTACCCAATTTATCATCTCTACCCAATTTATCCCCTCTGCCCAATTTATCATCTCTACCCCGTTTATCCCCTCTGCCCAATTTATCCTCTCTACCCAATTTATCATCTCTACCCAGTTTATCCCCTCTGCCCAATTTATCCTCTCTACCCAATTTATTCTCTCTACCCAATTTATCCCCTCTACCCAATTTATCGCCTCTACCCAATTTATCCTCGTTACCCAATTTATCCTCTCTACCCAATTTATCATCTCTACCCAATTTATCCCCTCTGCCCAATTTATCATCTCTACCCCGTTTATCCCCTCTGCCCAATTTATCCTCTCTACCCAATTTATCATCTCTACCCAGTTTATCCCCTCTGCCCAATTTATCCTCTCTACCCAATTTATTATCTCTACCCAATTTATCCCCTCTACCCAATTTATCGCCTCTACCCAATTTATCGCCTCTACCCAATTTATCCTCGTTACCCAATTTATCATCTCTACCCAGTTTATCCCCTCTGCCCAATTTATCCCCTCTGCCCAATTTATCATCTCTACCCCGTTTATCCCCTCTGCCCAATTTATCCTCTCTACCCAATTTATCCTCCCTACCCAACTTACCAGCAACTTTTTTCGAAATTGTATCCAAGTCCATAGGTCTCTTAATAACGTTATAATAATCTTTCACCAATTTCTTATTAACTGGTTTCAAAAACGGCCAAGATTCAGACATTGTTTTCAGTTTAGTGTTTACAACATTATCCAAAATAAACGTCAATGCAACTTGATCGTTATCGTCTAAAAGTGGATTAATCGCTTTTTCCAAGCGCATCAGTCTATCTTCTTTCTCTCCTAAACGCTCAACGCAACGGTGCAACATCCGTTGAGCAGCAATTGTTAATGAACTTTTAGCACCTATAAAATCGATAGTTTTACTTAATATGAATTACCATTACACTCAGAAGCAATATACCGTTATATAGATTAGAATTTTCCACTATTTGATTAACGTCCGCCAAAAACTCTTCGCGACTTTGATACTTTTTTTGGCGCAAATTTTCGCGAATCGATTGCAAATCCATTGGACGTTGCACGATTCTGTAATAGTCTAACACTAGCTGCAAATAAAAATTATGTTTGTTATATTTGTAGCGCTGGAAGTGCCAATTTATATAATGCCTGACCTTAGCGTTGACTGGGAACAAAAATGGTTGAACATCCGGTAAATCACGCATTTCATTCAATATTGTTTCTAAGATCGTAGATAGTACAACTACAGGATCAGTTCGTCGTCGATTCGCCGGTCGTTGGTGTCGCTTCAAGTAATCACAATGAATATCGCTGTTGGCGCGTTTTCGTCTACGATTCATTGCATCTTTGGGGACTTTCAGCAACAATGTTCTACGTTTCATCTCTTCAGCATGTTTGATCAGTTTGCTTGATAACTTAACTTTAGTACCATCCACATTTACTAAATCTTCATCGTCTGCGGTTAGTTGTTTTTCGATTTCTTCCTCCTGCTCTTCCGTCATTGCTACATTCATCGGCGGCGCTGGACCAGTGTTTTGATAAAGTGGACACGCTTTATTTGTTCTAAAAACGAAATAAATATTGCACAAATTCTACAACTAAATAAAATATTAAATACCTCATGTGGCCAACATTTCCACACGCGCCACACTTGAGTTTCAAATCCGGTTTAAGTTTAGTCTTCCTCCTTGACTTAGGTGGCGAAACCACTGTGCTCTTTTGAGTAGGGATCACTGATCCAGGCAATTCCTTCATTGATGTAACATTCTTTGCATCACTTCCTAAAAACATAAATAAATAAAATAACACTACTTAAAACCAAAAACCAAGATGAATTACTTTTCGAGTCGTTTCCTGAAACAGAAACAATTAATTTTAATAACAAATTTTAAATGAATTCTTCGCATTTACCTAGAAGACTAGTGTTACTGCTGCGATCTAAACTCAAACTTGAGGCAGCCACAAAAGGACTAGCACCCAAGTGGTTACCTTGCAAACGCTCTCGTTCTTGATTTCGTTTAATGCGGCGCAATTGTTCTTGAATACGTCTTTTTTCACGCTTCATTTCTTCTTTTTGCGCTTCGTCCAGCGTCGCAAACTGTCGTATAAACGCTTCGTCTTTAGTTGTACGAATTTTTACGTACGCATCGATCACAGGAGTTTTACGCACGATTTCAATTCGTGTGAATTCTTTACCTTCCGGATTACGGAAAGTTCGATAGATTTTTAATAATCTTCCTGTAATATTACATGTAATTCCACTTGAAAGCTAGTTTATTTATGATTGCACACATAGTCAATGCAGATATTTTTTGTATTAATTTACCTTGTTGGGCGTTGAATCCTTGATCAGTAGTTTCATCATCTTCTTTATTCTTTTTATCTTTTCCTTTACGATCTTCACCACCTTCCATAATCATTTTGCGGAGTTCTTGTCGTTCCTGCTCTTCGCGTTCCATTGACAACTAAATACAAGCGGATTAAAAACCTGTTCATCACACAATGTATACATAATGTTGTGAATCATTACCTGACTGCTAGTTTTTTTATTCGATAACATGTTTTCAATATTCTTCCCCATTTCCTCAATATCAGAGCTATCTTCATCGGAACTTTCCCCTTCGTCTGTACTAAGAACTTCAGCACTAGCTAATACACGATTTTGTAAATCAAAAATACGCTGACATTCTTCTTTGTAACGCTCTTGATGCTCAGCAATAGAAAACCGATTGCCACGTGAAAACTTCGTCATACCTTCTTCACCAGCTTTTGCCTTTTCCGTTGATAAAGTTCGGACTACGTCAATGACTTCCCAACGTGATAATTTTTTAATCTACCATACATTACATAGTTAATTAGTACCGGATAGGACCTCTAAAATCATGTACTAATATTATCAGTAAGGATAAACTTACTTCTTCTTCTGGTACACCAAATTTCCTAAGTAGAGCCTTCGCGTTATTCAAAGACAATCTCCGAAGATCGGCATCTGTACCTGTGACAGTTCTTTTCGGTTGAGATTCTTGTTCCTCTTTGCTTTGCTAATTTTACACAATATAATATGAATTACGAATACAACTTCATCTTGAGAATTAAATACTTACTGTAGGTTTGTTAGGAACTCGTACATACGAAAATCCTTCACCGCAACCAGTAGGATCAGCAGGTCCGGTTAATTGAAGTAAACACTTCCCTTTCATAGCCTGAATGTAAGCACGAGTAGTGTTCCAAGGCGCTACTTTAACTTCATCGTCCATTTTCAATTGCATTTCTTCATCATCGTCTTCCGCTGGGGTGAACAAAAACTTCTCCCCGTACCCAGCGTCTTTCAATCGCTGTTCAGCAGCAATCATACTAAAATACGCACAGCATTGTTCCGGTGACACCATGGCCCGAATCTCCTCTTCAGTTGGTAACCGGAAATCTGGTTTTATAACCCACCAATTCGAGTCCATACCAGTTCGTTTGAAATCAGCACATAGCTTCAACCTCTTCCGAATACTACTCTCCGAATGCGACGGAAATGCTTTCTTAATATCATCCATTTTAATTCTTCGCGGGTTATCTCTGCTTTTCCAAAACAATCTATAAATGAAGACCTACCAAAACATACTCATATAAATACCAAAACTTTTTATTTGTCCATTTGAAATTCACTTACTTGTAGAAAGTCACGAACGAAGTTATTAGCTCGTTTGGAATTCGGTCCAGGAACTTCGTACAGTGGGCACAATTGGCCAGCGCAGAACAGCGAGTCGATTTCGCGAATGAAATATTGTTGTCGAGTACGTATGACGAGAAAATCGGTTTCAGGGATTTTCTGCTCGTAGATTGGTGCGCGATACATGTTATTTTCTACAGCTTGAATAGATTGTCCTGGGTGCAAAATACCCAAAAATGGTGAAGTGTGCGCGTATGCTACTTCACCATAGCGGTACGTCGGTGGGCCGGAATCTTTGCCTGCTTTGCGTTTGTAGTAATTTTTTACTTTTGAACACATACCAACCTAAAGTACATAATATTAACAGTTACGAATCAATTCTAAACAAATTTATAATATCTTGAAAACCTCTACAAATATTTCCTTTCCCTATTGCTTGCAAATTTCTATAAATATAAATATATATATATATATTGCGCTATTTAGAGCGTATTTAGATAATACGAATAGCACATTCGTAAACGAAATTAACATCTCGCTAATATACTACAAAAATTGATCCTTACGCCGAATATTAATTAACCAATCAATTATTTATTTATTTCGTGAATTACGAAGGAACAACGATAATATCATTCATGAATTCTGTGTAACTATAAGTTTCAATCTTACTTGGTTAACTAAAGGTGGATGTTCTTCCACGAATTCCACCAATATTAAATCTCCATCTCTGCCTGTTAAGTCTTCGGCAGTCCTCATAAAGAACACATCACCACCACCAGATGCCATTCTTTCTTGTTCTCGTTGCTGCAAGTTAAACAACAATTCATGATATTTCAAAAAATTACAACAAATAAACAAAATGTATAATTTACTTTGGCCTTTTTACGAATGTGTTTCAATAACGGCATAACAGTGTGTGGTCCCGGATGAGCCAATGTGCCATGCGAGAACCTTTTCATGGGCGGGCGATGGAAGTTTCTTAGCCGCATAGGGCCCATATGTGTCTGAATAAACGGTGATCGAAGTTCCACCACAGGAGTTGAATGTTGAATCAAATTTCCGCCGCCAACTTTAAGTCGCAAGGACGTTTCCGATGAACGTGGTTGATAATAAATATCGTTGGAGATATTAAACGGATCTCTATCAGGAGATTTAGGGGGCGGGGGCGGTGCATCTTCTTGCAAAACATTAATAACACCCGCTTTGCCCAACAGAAGCTTGGATTTTTTGACATGAGGATGTGGAATTTTAACTTTTACTGGGGCTATTGAATCTAGAATTTATATGGGCATTGTATGTTTTGTCAATTTATGTGTTTGTTGAAAGTTACCAGCATGTTGTTTAGTTAGATCAATATCATCTGGAATGCCTAACACAATGTTCTCATCGTTTGGATCTAGAGTTAATATTTTGGGTTTCGGAATTTTAGTCATATTCTCTGCATCCCAAATCACTTCATCTTCCCACTGGCCGTAAACTAGTTCTTCATTTTCCACAGGGAAAATCGAATACCAAGTATCGTCGTTATCGGCATCATTACGCTGTTGAGTCTTTGGAACTAATCTAATAATGGTGGACACAAAAAGTCTATTCATTCCATTTTTTCTTACTTTATTACTTAGAGTAAATTCGAATAACTATTCTACTTGGAGACAAACGAAAAGTATAAACAATCTACCCAGAAAGAGTAACCCTTCTACTCTGTCTTTACTACGTAATAATTATAGTATGATTATTTAATTCTACAATAATCAGCGTCTACTCATTGATACGTATAAACAATTTAAAATGATTCGTTTTTGTCTGAACCCATTAACTACCAGATTTCTTCTTCTTGAATTTTTTATTGAATCCACTTATTTTCGATTTAAAAACACATATAATATTATAACTATTTAAAAAAAAAATGTTGTTTAAAAGTACGACCACTTTTAAAGACTCCAAAAAAAAGATTGTTGTTTAAAAGACTCCAAAAAAAAGATTGTTGTTAATAAGTACGAGCACTTTTAAAGACTCCAAAAAAAAGATTGTTGTTAAAAAGTACGAGCACTTTTAAAGACTCCAAAAAAAAGATTGTTGTTTGTCGAAGATATCATGTGGTAAAATAAGTTGAGAAAAATGTATTACTTATTGTTGTAATAACATTAAATACATCGATTATGTAGAGATTATTTATGTCATATATCCATACACTCTACATGGAAACCAACATTTCATTTTCCACATTGTTTTCGCTCGTTTGTTTGGCATCGAGCGCATTTTCGCTGCTTTCCTTATTCCAGCCACAAAAGTCAGACAACAACAAAATAATATGAATCTGTCAAAGGTACCTGATATACTTGTCTTGTCAACTTATATTCATAAAAATCGCTAATCCCCAAATGGGGATCGTGGCAGCTAATGGGTTAATCTCTCACGTACAACAATATATTTTGGTTATATATATCTATCAAATGACTTACAATGATTGTTTATTTGGTTTCGGCGGAATGATTGGCGTTGGCAAATTTCCTGATGGTAAACGAAGAGATCCGCCGGGCCCCATGACTGCACCTCCTTTACCCGGTTGACTAAATGCTTGCGCGGTACGATTGCCACTGCTTGGAACCCAACCCGCCGCGTTCGTTTTACTGTTCAATTTCTGTAACACCTATAAATTACAATATCAAAATATTTTCGTTAGTGTTCGATTTACAAAAATGTTCAATGACACCTATTAGTCAATCTAAAGAAATGTTCAACTCAAATGTGTCCTAGCTCTAAAGAGATAATGCCGATATATATTACTTTAATGTGTAGAAATCATTACGCAAAAAAAGAGAAACATTACTATACAAATTCATGTTTCTACTTCTATAACAACCCTTGTCCATGTATGGGTTTATTTGTCCGCCGTTAACAGCTATAAATTACAATATCAAAATATTTTCGTTATTGTTCAATTTACAAAAAATGCTCAATGTCATCTATTGGTCAATCTAAAGAAATGTGAACTCAAATTTGCCCTAGCTCTAAAGAGAAAATGCCGATATATATTACTTTAATGTGTAGAAATCATTACGCAAAAAAAGAGAAACATTACTATACAAATACATGTTTCTACTTCTATAACAACCCTTGTCCATGTATGGGTTTATTTCTCTGCCGTAACATCTATAAATTGCAATACCAAAATATTCTCGTTATTGTTCGATTTACAAAAATGTTCTATGCCATTTATTAGTCAATCTAAAGAAATGTTATCTCAAATTTGTCCTAGCTGTAAAGAGAAAATGTATATTTCTTTGATTTTACTTTTGTTTGTATACAAATACTTGTTTCTACTTCTATAACATGTATGACCCTTGTCCATGTATGGGTTTATTTCTCTGCCGTAACACCTATAAATTGCAATATCAAAATATTCTCGTTATTGTTCGATTTACAAAAATGTTCTATGTCATTTATTAGTCAATCTAAAGAAATGTTATCTCAAATTTGTCCTAGCTGTAAAGAGAAAATGTATATTTCTCTGATTTTACTTTTTTTTGTATACAAATACTTGTTTCTACTTCTATAACATGTATGACCCTTGTCCATGTATGGGTTTATTTGTCCGCCGTTAACAGCTATAAATTACAATATCAAAATATTTTCGTTATTGTTCAATTTACAAAAAATGCTCAATGCCATCTATTGGTCAATCTAAAGAAATGTTATCTCAAATTTGCCCTAGCTCTAAAGAGAAAATGTCGATATTTGTTACTTTAATGTGTAGAAATCATTACGCAAAAAAAGAAACATTACTATACAAATACATGTTTCTACTTCTACAACAACCCTTGTCCATGTATGGGTTTATTTCTCTGCCGTAACATCTATAAATTGCAATATCAAAATATTCTCGTTATTGTTCGATTTACAAAAATGTTCAATGTCATTTATTAGTCAATCTAAAGAAATGTTAACTCAAATTTGTCCTAGCTGTAAAGAGAAAATGTATATTTCTTTGATTTTACTATTGTTTGTATACACATACTTGTTTCTACTTCTATAACATGTATGACCCTTGTCCATGTATGGGTTTATTTCTCTGCCGTAACACCTATAAATTGCAATATCAAAATATTATCGTTATTGTTCGATTTACAAAAATGTTCTATGCCATTTATTAGTCAATCTAAAGAAATGTTATCTCAAATTTGTCCTAGCTGTAAAGAGAAAATGTATATTTCTTTGATTTTACTTTTTTTTTGTATACAAACACTTGTTTCTATTTCTATAACATGTATGACCCTTGTCCATGTATGGGTTTATTTGTCCGCCGTTAACAGCTATAAATTACAATATCAAAATATTTTCATTATTGTTCAATTTACAAAAAATGCTCAATGCCATCTATTGGTCAATCTAAAGAAATGTTATCTCAAATTTGCCCTAGCTCTAAAGAGAAAATGTCGATATTTGTTACTTTAATGTGTAGAAATCATTACGCAAAAAAAGAAACATTACTATACAAATACATGTTTCTACTTCTACAACAACCCTTGTCCATGTATGGGTTTATTTCTCTGCCGTAACATCTATAAATTGCAATATCAAAATATTCTCGTTATTGTTCGATTTACAAAAATGTTCTATGCCATTTATTAGTCAATCTAAAGAAATGTTAACTCAAATTTGCCCTAGCTGTAAAGAGAAAATGTATATTTCTTTGATTTTACTATTGTTTGTATACACATACTTGTTTCTACTTCTATAACATGTATGACCCTTGTCCATGTATGGGTTTATTTCTCTGCCGTAACATCTATAAATTGCAATATCAAAATATTCTCGTTTATTGTTCGATTTACAAAAATGTTCTATGCCATTTATTAGTCAATCTAAAGAAATGTTATCTCAAATTTGTCCTAGCTGTAAAGAGAAAATGTATATTTCTTTGATTTTACTTTTTTTTTGTATACAAATACTTGTTTCTACTTCTATAACATGTATGACCCTTGTCCATGTATGGGTTTATTTGTCCGCCGTTAACAGCTATAAATTACAATATCAAAATATTTTCGTTATTGTTCAATTTACAAAAAATGCTCAATGCCATCTATTGGTCAATCTAAAGAAATGTTATCTCAAATTTGCCCTAGCTCTAAAGAGAAAATGTCGATATTTGTTACTTTAATGTGTAGAAATCATTACGCAAAAAAAGAAACATTACTATACAAATACATGTTTCTACTTCTACAACAACCCTTGTTCATGTATGGGTTTATTTCTCTGCCGTAACATCTATAAATTGCAATATCAAAATATTCTCGTTATTGTTCGATTTACAAAAATGTTCTATGCCATTTATTAGTCAATCTAAAGAAATGTTAACTCAAATTTGTCCTAGCTGTAAAGAGAAAATGTATATTTCTTTGATTTTACTATTGTTTGTATACACATACTTGTTTCTACTTCTATAACATGTATGACCCTTGTCCATGTATGGGTTTATTTCTCTGCCGTAACACCTATAAATTGCAATATCAAAATATTCTCGTTATTGTTCGATTTACAAAAATGTTCTATGCCATTTATTAGTCAATCTAAAGAAATGTTATCTCAAATTTGTCCTAGCTGTAAAGAGAAAATGTATATTTTTTTGATTTTACTTTTTTTTTGTATACAAATACTTGTTTCTACTTCTATAACATGTATGACCCTTGTCCATGTATGGGTTTATTTGTCCGCCGTTAACAGCTATAAATTACAATATCAAAATATTTTCGTTATTGTTCAATTTACAAAAAATGCTCAATGCCATCTATTGGTCAATCTAAAGAAATGTTATCTCAAATTTGCCCTAGCTCTAAAAAGAAAATGTCGATATTTGTTACTTTAATGTGTAGAAATCATTACGCAAAAAAAGAAACATTACTATACAAATACATGTTTCTACTTCTACAACAACCCTTGTCCATGTATGGGTTTATTTCTCTGCCGTAACATCTATAAATTGCAATATCAAAATATTCTCGTTATTGTTCGATTTACAAAAATGTTCTATGCCATTTATTAGTCTATCTAAAGAAATGTCATCTCAAATTTGCCCTAGCTCTAAAGCGAAAATGTCGATATATATTACTTTAATGTGTAGAAATCATTACGCAAAAAAAAGAAACATTACTATACAAATACATGTTTCTACTTCTACAACAACCCTTGTCCATGTATGGGTTTATTTCACTGCCGTAACATCTATAAATTGCAATATCAAAATATTCTCGTTATTGTTCGATTTACAAAAATGTTCAATGCCACCTATTAGTCAATCTAAAGGAATGTTAACTCAAATTTGCCCTAGCTGTTAAGAGAAAATGTATATTTCTTTAATTTTACTTTTTTTTTGTATACAAATACTTGTTTGTTTCTACTTCTATAACATGTATGGGGTTTATTCTCTGTTGTGAAAATATTTTATAAATCTTGAAGTGATTACCTTATGCTTTATATCATTGCCATCCCAAACGACGTCATCTTCCCAATGTAATTGAGACACCATGAGGAAAGCATCATCAGGAAACGGTTCAACATCGGGTTCTTTCTCTTCAACCTAACATATGAGCATATTCATATTTAACCAAAGATAACAATGCTGAAACTATTACACAACACATTTAAATATTTTGTCAAATGAGTTGACAATGCTTTCTAACACAAATATATCGCTCGACTTACCGTTTCCTTGATTTTGAATCCATAATTGAATCCTTCGCCAGTATCCGGTACTTCTAACATATCATACCATACTTGAGCGGGCCCAAAGCGCCAATCTGCTACTTTTGGTCCTGTATCGTTTCGGGAATTCGTTTCTTCTTTACTGTCCGGTGTTCCTTTTTCAACTGCTTTTAATAATTTATCCTATAAAATAATAAATAAACACTGGTGATAAGATTTCTTTTATTGTATAATAATAAATCTATATGGTTGTATTGTAATTGTGGCGGTCTATTATACCTCATCGTCCGACATGCATTTGTCTTTGCCGGGATCCGATGCGTAATTGAATGTCCAACCTTTGTGTTTATTTTTTGGTTTCTCTTCATCAGATTGGGATTCTGAATCATGTTGACCGCCACTGTCTTTGTGTCGGCGTCTTTTCCTCTTCTTACGCACACTCCTCCAAATTTGAGGCAAACTACTTGGTTTGCCCGGACCAAATAATCGAGAAAATCTTAGTACCTATATTAATACAATCATTCGTTTCATTCTTCAATTCTACCAACCTACCAACCTATTCGCCTTATTATTATAAGGTGTATATTTGTATTATTCATTTTTAAACTATGACAAATGTTTGTGGAGAGCGTAAATATATTACAATAAGAGAGGAAATAATTGGTAACATTTTATGGGAACATATTATGATTTTTTTACTCTATCTTACTTTGTCAGGGCGAAAATCCGCGAAGAGCTCTGTAACATCGATATCAGCGTATTTGCTGGGTAGCATTGCCGCTAACGGTGTCTCCAATTTTCTCTTATTTGCTTCTGCCTCATCATTCTTATCCTGCGCTATATCCCCCTCAGAGGGAGCAGGCGGAGGCGGCATCAATTGCTGGTCAGATTTCGAGCCAGGTTCCTCGTCATCGGCATCGTAATCTGTACTGCACCCTTCATGATTCTTGAAATTAATTCAATATTGTTTTATTAAAATATATATGACAAATATAAAGAATTTCAAAGAAACCTTTCGTTCTTCGATCAAATCGTCTTCAGCCAACTCATTTATATCGGAGTAATCAATTGCAGATGGTGATTTTTGTTCAAAATTTTCTAAATGAAAGAAAATCATTAAATCAGACATTAGGATAAAACCGATGTAAAAAAAAAAACATCTATATATCAAATATCTCTATTTTATCAAGCTTAAATACTGTTAAACTAATTTTTTGTTTTAAAAATTTGGACCCATGTGAGCCTATAGTACAATTATGAAGAAAAAGAAAAATGAAGCAAACAAGAGAGGGCGAGAATATAGAACAAGTTACTGTTGTCACTTAGCAACATTTGAAAAAACCAACCATCAACTGTTGCATGATTATCAGTAATCGTTGCCCGATTGCTTTGATACGAAGAATCATCATCACTATCGGAATCGTCATTTTGGATATTGATGCTTTCTTCACCCATCATCTCTTGCAACAACGAGCCCAAACCAAGCCTAACAAATCAATGGAATATTTATGGGCAACTCAACGATCAAGACACCACACGAAATACCTTCCAAGTGATGCAAGATGCCTCTGCGATTCCGAGTCCAAGATATCACTCTCCAGTCTCCCAGATTCGTCAACATTTCCGAACAGGAACCCGGTCAGGTTGACGCCATCGTTGTCGTCGTTTTCATCATCACTATCAGCCATTTTTAACCTAGTGATCATAATAAATAATGGAACTTCAGGGATACACCATTGTTGATTGGATTCAACAACAATTTAAACAATTAAAAGAAAAACTTACGTGCTACGCAACAGATACGATCACTATATTTATACAGCATTTGTTTTCAATTGAAAACATGTGAAGGAACACTTAATGCGTTTTATCACATATAACCACGATTTTCAACCAACTGGATGCCGAATGATGTTTGTTGATGTTTATCAATGTTGCCAACCTCCTGACAATTATATATATAAATGTATAAAAATAAATTTGTTTTCCTCTGCCTCTTACTTTTGTTAAATCATATTTCTGCCCATTTATTGTAAAAACTGTTTAATAAATATATTATGTACCATAATCTATTATCAATAAATGAATGTATAGCATTTTATATTCTGTACCTGTGTCATAAACATAATTTGAATGTATGCAACCAAAATTACATATATGTATGCATATAATGAACATATAAAGTACTATGTCATTATTGCTATTCACGTGCAACAAGTTTCAGTGTGTGTAGTCCAGTTACCAATTCAGTACATTATTGTACCTTACTGTGCCAGTACGGTTTACTATTTAATACTTCAGTTTACTAAATAGAAAAGGTAAGTTCTTTTTATTGATAATTAAGTTGAATCGAGTAAATAAGTTATTTAAATATCAAAAATATGTAACATAAAGAGAAAGTGACCTAAAGGACACAATTGGATGTTATTGCGTTTGGCAATCAGACACTTTCTTTTTTTTATCAAAGTTATGTTAATAATTATGTATATATGTATATATCACATGATTTTCCCTTAAAAACATCCAGTTTTTTTTACTAGTAAACTATAAAGAAACATACATTTTTTTAATTGAAACATATTTTAGAATTATATTAACCCGGTATCGGTCGCATTTGTTGTTATAACATGATCGGTCTTTTGTTTTTTTTAAATATAGACTAAAACTTATTATGTTTACTATATCAAATTTTATTTAATAATAAGGATGTTTTTAACACAATTAGAATATAATTATTAACAAAACATACATATTTAGCGAATGAAAAATTAATATTCTATATTTCATCTAGTCTTATATATTATGTTCAAAAAGGAGTCCCCCCCCCGCCCTCATTCTTTGATATTTCATGTATAATTTTGAAAATATTTGTGTTTTAAAGTGCAAACATAATTATTTGTGTAGTGTGTTGCCGAACAACAAAAAATTGTTTGTTCAAATATACCGGATACTAGAATGCCAGACACGTAATATTACGCCATTTTTATTTATGGGGTAATTAAGAATAGTTTCTTTTTGAATTTAAATAATGTCAATTGCATTTTACTGTCATAGCAACCCGTCATTGTACATACCCAACAATATTGATTTACATTTTTCGTTTATTGTTTGTTATCACATACCACTCGTTGTCTTATCTATCAGTAAATAACATTTTTGTAAAATCTATATTATTAAATATGATTTTGGCAATAATATACGTATTACTAAAATTGGCCAACACCAACCAAATATAATTTATAATTCCTAAAATAATTTAATGTTATATTTATTGCAAAATTTATTGCTTGATCCAGTCTTACAAAATTTAGTTTAATTGAATTTGTATTTAAAATATTAATAATATAACAAATACTGAATAACACATTTTTTGCTCATGAACATTATATAATAAACGATAATATTTTTCCTATTTTCAATTGACGTCAAATTGACATAACTTGCATTCAATATGATAACGAAATTGTTCATGGTGTACTAATACTTATAATTAAAATAATATTTTCGAACGGTGGCACTTTATCTATTTAATTAGTGTACATTTTATATACAATTTATTTGAGAGTTTTTTTTAGTATATAAATGTCTATATAGCAATATTTGAGAATATTTCTAGATAATAAGGTAATTCAACTCGAAAAATTGACTTTTATGTATAAATTCCTCATTTGCAGTATTGTCATGCGTAACAATAACAATCTGTATTATGTTTAAAATGATGGTTTTTTTTTTGTTGTAACCTTCAAAACTGTAATTATTCAACTAGTATAGGTGCAAAGGTCATATCGTAGCATTTTGATTAATTTATAATTTTAATAACAGTAGTTTTTTGTACTTCTTATTATATTTTTGTTGGGCTACTCGAATTTGCTAGAAATGACATCATACTATCTATTTGTATTCTATTAAGATACACTATCTTACTAATACCTGTTTATCATTGTTTGTTAACAAAAAAAAAACATTTATTTTCCGAAATGTGAAACAGAATCATGAGTCATATAAAATTATAAATATTTATTTTTCAATATTATCGTATATATATATATATTAATTGCAAAAGCAAAAGAGGTAATATGAGCTTTATTTACATAACAAATCCAAGTTTGCATTCTGAGCATGCATTACAATTAACTATTGAATACGTGCGTTTGAGATACGTAAGTACAATCTGCACAAAAAGTTAAATCACATTTCTGCAGTGTGTTTTTCGCACTGTTCAAAAGCGATTTTATTGACTGAAAAATTCGCATAAAAGTGTACGAATTATTAATATTTGTTAATAAATAAAATGTTAATTTAAGTGACAATGAGTAAATATCCAGAAGAACCACCACCGTACGGTTTCCAACAGCCGCAACCGCAAATGCAGCAACCCCACATGCAGGCGCAGCATCCCCATCCAGGAGTAGCAACTAGTAAGTAACGTTACGTAAATTACTTAATATTATCTCGAAGCACGTTGATAAATTAGATTTAAAAAAATAAATTAATCGTTCTTAGAAAAATATTATCAATGAATTTGTTAATAACTACAGTAGTTCGCAATCGATAACCATACAAACAAAAAATAATCATAGATAGAGAATATTGTTCGGAAACTCCGATTTTACCCGACAATATATTATAATAGTGTACCTTTTTTTTTGGTCAATCAACATTATTCATTTCTAGTTTACCAACAGTTGATAGTAGAAATATCCTAAATGGCGTCAACAAGTAAGATTTATTTTCTAATAATTTTTAAAATAATTATCAATATTGCAATCGAACCAAAACATTATTTAACTAATATCCGGTTGCATAAATATACGTTATTTATGTATAGACATTAGGTCCTTGTGGACCTGTTAAGACAGATCGTTAATTTTTGTTAATAATTTGCCAAAATAACGATTTTATTATAAAATATATCTATTACGTATAAGAAAGTACAGTACAAGATATTGCAGGTGTTTTATAACTAGCAGCTAATCTAGAGATAACATATGTTACATATTAAAATCAATTATTTTCTTATTGTTGTTTTTGAGAAATTATGTATAAATTATTTTATTTGTTTATGCCATCTTAAATTTGATTTAATTCTAGAGAATCTCTAAATGATTTGAGCGGTTTTTAATTGATTTGTAAATAATATTTATTTATTAAAAACATGTCGAATATGATTCTTGAATTGTTTACTTTACGTATATGAATTTTTTTGCAGCAATGGTAGTCGTAGGGGGAACTGGTGGAACCCCCGTAGGACCCGCTAGTCAAATGATGACATGTCCATCATGTCACCATCAAATTAGTACAAGACTTGAAAGTGAAGCTGTAACCAAAACTCATTTGATGGCGTTTCTACTTTGTATTTTTGGGTAAGCGATTTTTTTTACTGTGTATCTAAACGTACTATAGAAACTGTTGAGATTCATTATTCTTGGAACAATAAAAATCGAAGTTCAAAACATGTTATCTATTTTCTATATAACTTTTCATCACTACTTTCATATCTAAATCGCTTATCAGTCAGAATTATTTACTTTGTAAAAGATAAAATATCATATTTCACCTTGATATAAGATTTCATTTGTACAATATATGTTTCGTATCTTAAGTTTCATATTTTCCTGGTATTCCTCATTAGTTCAAAAATTCATACTATAGAGTAGAAAAGAGCGATGTTATAATGCTGTTTTGAGTTATATTAGATCTTTATAATACAGAGTGATCGAAAAAGTCTGGCTGTTACGTAATCCTCTTTTATCACTGTTCTTATCAAAACTACCTTCTTTTTTTAAAGTTACGCCACTGGTTACTTGTTGTACATTTGTCAGTTCAGTTTTGCGCTTGTGCAGTAAGTCTCTTAGCAAAATGGAAGTAAGGTTTGCTTTTCTGCTTGTTACGTAACAGCCAGTCTTTTTCGATCACTCTGTATAACCAATCACTAAAAATACTCAATTATGGAATTGAATACCATATTGTAATAGTGATAAATAAATCTAGAAACTTAATCATTCATTTTTTGTTAATATTTTATAATTTTTTAAGGTTTTTCCATAATATTTTCTCTACCGGTTATTTTACATAATTAACTAA
Organism: Nebria brevicollis; assembly: GCA_944738965.1. NCBI lineage: Eukaryota > Metazoa > Arthropoda > Insecta > Coleoptera > Carabidae > Nebria > Nebria brevicollis. The sequence goes on from OX122899.1 coordinate 5,260,272, forward strand.
TAAGCAACACCGCTTTTTTTAATTCAAAACATTTTTTATAATAACCTTGAATTCTGAAATATGTATTCTTCGTTTGCCATAGTTTTATGGATACCTAACAGTTATTAATTTGACCGAAATACAAAAATAAAATGTGTGCCTTTTTGTTTATAGATGCTGCCTGTGTGCGTGCATTCCATACTGCATGGACTCTTGCAAAAATGTTAATCATTATTGTCCGAATTGTAATTCATTTTTGGGTACTTATCATAGTTAGACCAGATATATCCAAAAATATTTTTTTATTTGACACGTATTATTATTTAATCATATAAAACTTATTTTAACAATAAAATTACATAAAAATGTACTAAAGTTAGATTTTCATACGTAACTTTACGTAAAATCATAACATAATATGAAAATCTAACTTTAAGTCTAATTATAAGAAAAATGTGCTTAGGCTACAGATAAAATTAGTGTCCCTCCTGTATTGGCAATTAATGTTATCATTTTTGAAAAAAAAAAACCGCTAAACAGGAGTCATTTAATGTTTTTCCGTATTTAAAATTTTTAATATACTTTTTGTGGATGTTGCTTCCTATAATAATTATAGGAACCAATAAAAAGTTTATTAAAAACATAATAATTCCAATAAATTAATCAATTTGTTGGAATTATGTGCCGATTTTAAAGGAACCTATCCTATTTTATAATGAGTGAATATTCTGATTTTACTTTGTAATTAAACTAATCTTCAGAAAACTATTTGTAATGAAATCGCTGTCACAAAAGCACAATATTTTAATGGTTTATTTTAAATATATTTTTACTGTATTATTAAATCAATAAATGATTATTTTAAAAATGTGTGAGCGCTCTACAGTCTAAACGGTAGAAGGTAAAATTATGAAACTTAACATTTTTTTTTCAAAAAATGTGCCGGTAACAAGGAAATTGCTTTTGAACATTTGTATTGAATATCCCTCTTATCTAAACAAAATGTGTATTAGAAAGTTCAGTGCAAACCATTGCGAATATTTTATACATTTAATGGGAATAGACAAAATTTGAATTAGTATACATAGCGCCATATCACAATAGCCAACTGTACTTTGAAATTATAGCTACTGCGTTATAAACGCTTCGCCTGTTCATAACTTGCGCCATCTCATATCCAACACTTGAATTATTGAGATTGTTCAGTTAAAATCTAGCTTTCTACCATAAATAAATAAAACTAGTTCTAGATTTCTATACTAGATGTCATACACACTACAATATAGAAATGCGTTTGTGAAACCGGTTGCAGCATTTGAGGGCACTATTTAGTGTTAGTAGTTTTTTTTTATATTGAATATTACCGATTTTTATGTAGTATTTTAAATAAATAACTATTAGCTATACTCTTTTAACATTAAAACTCATACTGCCGTATTCATAGTCAAGCGTTTAATTTTAGATCAAAATTAATCTTGTTAAAAAAAGGATAATGTAGTTGTACATAAATTAAAAGAGGATGAAAGTTTAGTATATTACTTTAGTATAGACTTATAATTTATATTGTGTTTGTATTTATAACGAATAACTTTTTTAAAATTAGTGTCTAATTATATTTATTATAAAAATCATCTCGTGAGCCACTTCGGACACACGTGCCATACCGTATTATAGATTAGCGACACATTAATTTTATATTGATGTGCGCTCATCCCAGTTGAGAAGTTTATAAAGTAGCCGTTACAATTTGTTAGCAATAACTTTTTCAATTAAACTACAAAATCTAATTTAACTAAACCCAAACTTGAGTGCAAGATCAAAATAATATAGGGAAAAAAAAAAAAACTTTGTATAGAATACACACACAAATCTAAAGATTACACGGAATTTTTTACTCAACAAAGGAAATCCTGAATCCTGCGTACACACGAAGTATACGTCTTATTCTACCACCCCCTGCCCCCATTTCAATCCGAAGTGAAAGGGTGTAGGGGGGTCGAGGTAAACGATGCCACGTGTACGAGGGCACAGGATCAATATTCGTCCTGACCCAATTGGCGTCGGGGCGGTGGCCATGTTGGACGACGATGCTTGCTCTGTTGGTAAGAGTGTAGTGTGTGAGAGGCATTGATCGCCCTACTGACCTCATTTCTAATTACACAAACATCTATAAATACTTGAGACTAACACACACACACACATACAAGTGCACTAAACATGGTACTCGAAACGCACTAATACACTACTGCTGCTTGTGCAATGTGTGCGTGTGTTGCAATAAACTATAATGTTCTCGGCGCTGACCATGCTGTTGCTGACGTGTGGGTTGCCTGCATTTGACAATACTTTTTTAGCTTGTACATTCGTCGGCTTGCTTTGATAAATGTTCATTTTATCAAATATTCCGTAATTTATTTTGTCTCTACACATTTTATGTAATTTTATACCAAAAATATAACAATAATTCTCAATTTTAATCAATTAATTATATAAATAAAAAAAATACGTAAATTTGTAATGAACTTAAATATTTTTGTAATTTGGAAATTTTAAATATGAAAAAATATATATATGGCGTAAAATAATGTCTATTTCTGTAAAATATATATGTATATAAAAAGACTTGCCACATGCCTATTAATTTAAGTTATTAAAAACTAGAATGATTAAAAGAAGTCGTTTCATCTTTCATAAGATCAAAAAACAACTGAAAATAATCATTTGTCAGGTACGTAATCCCAGCGTCTTCAGAGCTTCAACAAAGGGTGAAATCATTATGACACTCACCGGGGAAACCCAGAACAATGCGAAAGGAGTTTCCCCCTTACGCCATTTAAAACTTATGACATGGCATAGAAAGAGACGCTGTGAGCATTTCACACTGGTATGTATATCGATTTAACAACTTTGTGTTCTATTTCTATACGATTTATAAACAAACATTTTCAGTTTTATTTATGGAAATAAAAAAAAACGATCGCCTGTATTTATCATTTCCACGAAGTCGATCTACAAATATCCGCAGTGTCTTGCTCTGAATTTCCTTATATGTACGTATTTTATTTACAAGCTTTGAATATTTCAAGAAAATACAATTATATTTATAAAATGAAAAACAATTTCAATAGCAATTGTCAGACAAGTAGATACCCTTTTTAAAAAAAAAACACACACACGTCATAGAATCGAATGTTCATCAATGATAAATATTCAAGTGTATTTTCTAGTAATATAAATATAATTATGTATATAAATATTCAGTACTTGTAAATGATGGGGAATTATTTATTTAGATACGATGAAACATCTGTTTATCAATTATATAATAAATGTGACCTTGTTGCTATATAATAAAGTACATTGTGATGATTATATTATGTAATATGCATCAGGCACTAATATAATAATTATTTTAATTTTACATGATTTAATTAATGTTTTTACAAGTTAACTTAAGTACGTGTTTGCACTTCAGTACAGTTATATTTATTTAAACAAATACATGATATATTTATTTTAATTTGAGTGGGAACTAAAAGCTATTTTATTTTGGAAAGGTATCATATATTCCATTAACTATCATTAAACATATAATATATGGTAACATGAGTTCATGTTAAAAGCCTCTATTTATTTATTTATTTGCAATTATAACATATTCTAAATTTTGAATCATGACTTCAAAATTATAAATTTTGAAAACGTTTTAATAAACTTTACAGGTAATATAAATTATTTGAATTTGAAAATATGTATTTACATAAAAAAATGTGCTATAACTGAGACAATTCGAAAATTAACGTGTAGTCTTAGTTTAATATTCCGAGTCCGGCCCTGGCGACGATGTGTATATGTAAAGTTAAAATAGAAAGTATAAAAATCGATTCCATTAAAACAATGACATTATTACAATCAATAAAGCACAGTTCGCACGCAAATAATAGTTTTGATTTGTATCAGAATTTCAAAGTGAGCATCTATATTTTATGTAGAACTTTGCAACTCGTAATCTAGACAGTTTAATGGATACTTTAATAAAGTAATATCAATTATTGATGTTTAGGAGTTATTTTTACATTTCTATAAATTTATATTCTCAAACGATTTAATTGGATATTTTAAGCTAGATGACTTTTACATATTATAAATCGCGCAATCTAAACTAGTATATAAGGTACAAAGCGTGGGAAGTGATATGTTTGTACTAGTGAATGTATTTGGATCAAATCCAGTAGGCCTTGACCTGTCATCAAATTCAAAACTCGTCAAATACAAATGGACCGCTTTATTTATCACCCAACGCATGACAAATTGTTAAGACGATCCATTACAGAGTAAAAAAATAAAAGTGAAAACAAATCTGTTTAAGATCCTTTAAAAAATTACTCTTAAGCTATAAATATTGATTTTGTAATATAATTAATAACAATATTTATTTTTTACCATATCAACTCAAAGCGCAAGTGAGAACTAGTTCGTCGTCTCATCTTAAATCAGCTCTATTTATTATTCTATGACTCATTGGCCCTTAACATGAAATATATATATACAGGAACAATAAATCTCTTATAAGTATAATAATAATCAAAGATAATACGTATAGACACAATAAACATAATTAAAGATTAACTTTTGTATTTATTCTAATAATAAAAATGTTAAAAAATACTTTTTAACATACATATATAAAAAAATAGTGCGTAAAACTGTAGGCTCCGGGTTCGAGTCCCGGCGACACTCGCTAAATTTTTCTCAAGTTTCGACTTTCATATAAAAAAATATTTTTTCACAATAAAGAACTAATTGTTAATAAAAAGTATAATTTTCGAAATAAGTAACATTTTCTGCAACTTTATAATATATGAAAGTGTAAAAAAATAATTTAATATAAGACGGCGTTTGTGGTATTATGAAGCGAATAGCGAACATAACCCCCTATAATTTACTCATCTAAATATTTCATCAGTTCGGTATGAAGTCAGCGCAGTAGTACGTTTGATGGCGGATATGATGTTGCATATGCTATGAAGCAAGGAATTTATGCCAAGGTCTCTTCAATTCTCATCACAGCATACATATAGTTACTTCACATAAATAAGGAATATCCCACATCATTAAAACATCCCACTCACATAATTGAACATTAAAAAAAATACACTTTTCTATTTTTTCAATCAACCTAATTGTCACAGATCAAATTTGTGCAATTGCACCGACATAAAAGTTAAAATACATGGTCATAATTTATAGACATTTTTCATTTCCCCTTCCAATCAACAATACAGTATTAATTTATGGTTATTTTTCGCTGTTTTTTTTATTTAATCAGTATTTCTAATTGATATGAAACAATAAAACGAATTGAATCGTTAAAAAAAAAAGTAAACACAGCGGTCAGGTTCAAAAATGTATAAACAACATATATTATTTTGAAGTAGGAAAGAATTTGAACTATTTCAAATCCATAAAATCGTTATTTCTTTGTGGCTGTAACGTGCATAACTATAAATTAAACTGTACAATAGAACAATGTAGGTGGTTTACAATATTATTTATATTCAATGTAACAATAGTGCCTGACATGTGAAATATGTATGCCGTAAATTAAATTTGCATTATTAATAAATAGGTCATATTTCGAATTGGTTTACATATATCTATAAGTATTTAGTTTAGTGCTAGTATTATTTAGGAATATATTTGCTATTAATAAACATTTCGAAATACAGTTCAAAAATACACCTGATGGTTGTCTGCGATTATTGCGTAAATCAAACCAGCTATTTTTAGATCAATAGGTAATACCTTGAACGTTCTCATGTGAATAGGATACTTGGAAACCGTTCACCTATAATGTCTAACTATAAATCGGGTTTATTTCCAAATGTGTTCCAATTTATTTTCGAAATTTGTTTAAAATACGTTTTTACACCCACAATCATATTAGAAATTGAATGTACCAAGCAACAATTGACATCAACAGTTTATATTGTACATAAATGAAAAACAAAGTTATGACGTCACAAAATAGAAATATATCTGTTTAATACACTTTATTTGACTTTATCGTCCCACGTACATTATTTACTTATATACGGAAAGTTACATAAAATATATGTTGTTATTGAGATCTAAAACTATCAATAAAAGCATTTTTTTAAACTAATAAGGGTCCATGACCATTATAAATTATTCAATAATCTGATAAAGGAGTGGCAAACACCTCCCAATCGGATAATCGGTAAATTATTTTGAATTATTAATTTAATATTTTGGTCTATATTTGATTAGTTTTACATTATTTGTATATACATATGTATAAGCACGTGTACAAATTATATAACAATTTGTGAATTAATAACTATGTCAAAATACATCAATGTCTAATCATTTTTAATGTGACTCTTTCGTGACTTTGTACAATTATAAATTACTATACTACAATGTGTAATTTTAATAGACAAATAATGAACTAAAAGTTACCAAACAATCAGTTCTTTATATTGGAATTCGCGCAATTGATGAAACGAAATATTAATTAACTGTGTGCAAATAATGTTGACTGAAATGTCGCATCACGTCGAATAATAATCTGTGAAAATAACCAAATGGATTTTATTGTAAAATTTATTTTTTCTGTATAGATACTGTTAGAGTAAGATGTTTTTATTAGCGATGATTACGAACAAAAAGCAACAGTAATAAAAACAAATTTGTCTTCTGGCGAAATATTTAAATAATGCACATTCCATTTGTGAGTTGTCTGTGTGAACAACTTTACACGTGTGTTTGCGAATTGGTACGTATATGTATGTATGTACATATACCGGTACGCTGCCGAGGGTAGTACCGCTAACCCCCAAGGAACCAGTGGCATAGTACGATCGTCGTGGTATAGTGGTGTATATATGTATGTATGTAGCTGTGCCATGCTATGCAGTCTTGGATCAATACAGACCGAAAATAGGCCGGGCTAAGCGCCTGTTGCCAGGCAACACACCCGACACTCATGTGCTACGGTACGTATACGTACAGGCGCACTGCGTGTGTTTGAGTGCTCCGATTTCGCGACCGACATACTGACACCCTAAATTATAGACTACTTTCAGAGGGCCACATGCCATGTGATTTCACGAGAATTTTTGTTTTTTTTTTCTTCTATTCAAAACAATAATCATTCAGATTGCGATTGTTTTGTTTTAGAAGTTTATTTTGTTCGGGCGAAATTAGGTGAAGGCTTTATGTTTAAGATTACTTTGTTTGTTTGTAGTTTGCTGCAGTCAAATCTAATATTTTATACGTATGTATGTGTATTTTAGATTTTTTATCGCCTTAGCTATTAATATTTTTTTATATAAACAACAAATGGAGCGAACAGTTTACGTTCTTATTTACTAATATATATTTCGACATTTCTATACAATAACAACAAATGTTTTCTACCATTATTTTCTATACATTGATACGAATGTGTTAGGAGTATAATTTAATTCACAGATTAAATTATTAACGCAAATACAGAACTCTATTAAACCTACTTCTTACAGATACTTTATATAGCTTATAATTTGGGTTTCATACGAATATAGTATCAAACGATCGCGCTCCTGCAGATTATTCTATAATTATGGAAAATCATTTTATAGATTGACGTTATATATTTAGAAAACTTTACATCTTATTTTATATTACAATTAAATTTTATTGCTGGAAATATGAATCATGATCGGTTTATTTATTTGTGTTCTTACATTTATGAATTTCAAACCAATACATATCGTTTCCGCGAATATACTTAAACATTTGTTTCCATTAAATATAAATTTGCAATTTAAAGGAGCTACCTGCAAATAAAATACTTAGAATTGACTCATAAATGCAATTCAAAAATAAGAATGTCACAAATACGCTATAAAAAAATTACGATTTTTGACAGATTGTAAACAGAAATATTGCCAATTTATATCTAAGCATTAGCCTTCAAAACTCATTCAAAAGAACAAATATTTCAATAATTGCAACAAGATCTAAATCCGCATACTATTGTAAAAAAAATTATTAATTTTCGTATTAGAGTTTTTTTTTCTAAGTGTTTTAAAATACTATAAGCTAATTAAAAATATATTGCTCAAAAATAAAAAATGACCTTCACATATAAATTAACATAAATAATACTTCAATCTAGTTATTAATAATTTATTACAAGTTGGTTTTAAAACACCTGACGTTAAATATAAATATTATCGGACAATTTAATAAATGTATTATAACATTTACAATGACACACCTAACAGTCATAATGTCTACAATTATATATTTATTCTTGCACTTAAGTTAACTCAACGAAAAGGTCTAAACTATCACTTAAAAATACGATATGCATTTTCACATTTCACTTACATAAAATAAAAATATTGATCAACAATAAAAAGACAAAAATGCCCATTATTTATCAGAAATGTTCACTCAACAAATGATTGAATTTGTTTAAAAAAATTCACAAGAAACACAAATTTAGAAACTAGTTTTGGCATTTCAAAAATTAATTCATTTCTCAAAGCTGTTATATTTTTCATACAAATGTAGAAGCATGAAAAATTATTTTAAATTAAAAAAAAATACGCTAAAAATAATCATGACCAGAATTACGTCATGGTTTTTCCCTTATTCTACCCATTCGAATCATGGGCGTAGTTTTTCCCACTACGCTCATAAAATTACAATTAAACCTGAAAAAAACACCCGATAGATGGTGGGGTGGTATACACTGCAGCTTGTAATGACGTCATGCCGGTGACGTCATCACAATTATTGCACAGCTTGTGTAGGAGGAAATTGTCATATAATCCTTACAAGGTCCTTTGTTGTTAAATGTAAGTGATTGCATCATTGCAAATAAGGTTCTTCAGAAAATATACTGTCGTTATTTAAATATGTACGATTTTCTAAACCTTTAAAAATGTTTTTTATTTCTATACAATTTTAAAACTTTTATTCGTAATTAGTACTTATAAATAAGATTTAGTTTTTCTAGGGCGAGAAGAAAAATGAAGAAAAAATGTCTAAAAACTGTATTTTATAATGTTTTGAGCAACCCACTCATTTTTGCTTGTAAAACTGTCCAAATGTCAGCCACCTACATTAATATTTTATTTATCTATTTGTGCTTTATGAATAAATTATCAAATTTTATAACATGTTTATTTACTGTTTTTTTATCGTTTTTATTTATATATAATTTAAAATGCCGGTTATATATTATTGCATAACAGAAAATTCAGGTAAAATACAAATAAAGCAGTAAATCATTGAATTTTTTAACCATTCGTCCACTAAAGCCGAGAATAATTTAGAGTAGCGCGAACATAAAATAGAGTGGAATATGTAACGTATTTTAAGCTTAAAACCCAGCCTACAATTGAAAAAAAAATTAAAATAAAACATTCATATCGATTATCGAATATAGAAAACCTCTACAACAATTTTTATTTACGCTACAACTGATTACATATATGTAACTAGGTATGCGAAACGGAAGTGGTGCTTGCAACAGGAAGAAGATTATGTGTAACAAATAAAACATAACATGTGGCAACATGTTTTGTTTTATTTCCCGCGTAAATGTACAAGGTTCAGTTTAAATATTGGCAACAGTGCACCAAAGTACGCCCGGAACATATCTCAAGGTCTTCGCGAAGAATTCCACGAAGATTACGTCCGAATGTATGTACCCGGTACCCCGTTCATCCCACCTTATGTTCCATCAATTCATCTTCGCCCGCGAACACAGGAATACAATATTGATGTTATGTAACACAGAAATCGCGATATACAATCAAAAAACATTGAAGAATATTAATAGCTGATGGGCTTTGATGTTGAAGTCGTTTGAAATTTGCACAAATCCATAATAAATAATGAAAATAAACCGCGTTTTAATATTCGTAAAATGCAAACACACATCATACATAACATAATTGAGTTGGGCCAAATTCCGGTTTCTTTTCTGATGCTCGTTGTCAAAACTATTTTCATATTCAAGGTCATTACGGATTTTTGTTGGTAAAAAAAAAGTCGGCAGAAAAACGCGACAGTAAAGGGGAACGCATTATCTAACTTGCAGTTTAAGTATCACGATGCCAGAATATGTTTGAGTTCACATATGGAAATGAGTTTTGGGCTTTTACCTACTTATACATACAAGCATTTTGTTTGATTGTTAATCGTGAGATCATTGAAATTGGTCGTGTAACAAGTGTTGTGTGAATGTTTGTTATTTTCAAATCGCTTTTCTTTTGTGTTTCAAACCGTAACCGTTGCCCTAATTTACGGTCAGCGATTGCGTTTGCTTTTGTTTACAAACGAACCATAAACATAAATAAAAACGTATAGTAATCGAGAATTTTACACATTTTTGTTTGGAAATATATTTTATAATCGATTACGACTTTTTCTTACCATCTATAGAATCTACAAACTGCAATTCTATTTACAGATTTTCACTTTTATACTAAATACATTTTTTTGGTAATACCTACATATATACATACATAAGTTCCTTCCTATTCCCATTATATGGGGGAGCAGAAAACTCTTTAATCTATTCATTGACAATCTTATAATTCGATGCTGATATCAAATTTGTACAATCTAGAATTCAAAAAATAACAAAACAATAAATTTTATTCATATAAAATGAATATATGCTATTCGTGAACGAAATTAACAAATCGCTCTCTGGCGGTAAATCTAATGTACTACAAAAATTGGTCCTTACGCCGGGCATTAATCAGCTGTTTATTTGTTTCATAAATTTCCAAGAAACAAAAGATCTATCATATCTTACGAAGTAAATTCTTCGGTTAACTCACAAATAATTTGTAAATAACAGTTACAATCAAAATACAGTTTTAAAGAACACAAAATAAAAGATTCTGACTCCAAGAGTGATTCGTTTAGGCAAAGAACGACGGGAATCAGTTCACTTTGTTGCATAGTTCACTATGGTGGACTTCGCGTGTCCAATCATAGCCCCTATCACTAACAGTCTAACACATTGGTCATTACGCCCGACATTTTTATTAATGCAACTAGCGCCGCCAACGATAATTTCGTTCACGAATAAGAAAATATATATTTGATGTAAAAAAATGTCATTTCTGCAAAAACATTTTTGCCTTACCAGATATTAAATTTCTGTTATTGGAAAATATTTCCCGGTGACACAAAATGAATTTCTGGTATTACGCAATGCCAAATTGTATTAATAGAAATTATAAAATAAATCTACAGTTAATTATATATTTGCGTGAAGCGACTCTTCAATTAGCCCGTGTGACGTCATCATGCTTCTTATTCCGAACAGGGAAAATTATTTCTTTACCAAGAATTCATACTCGTGGTAAATACTACTATTTTTAGCCTAGCTCAATTTAATATCTAATCTAACAGATAAAATGATGAATATTTGCATGAAAAATATAAAAAGTCGCTGGCATTCTTTGATGTTTCCCTTTTTCAGCCAGTGCTGTACTCATGTATGAAACTAAAGCCTATGCTAACGGTCGTAGTGTCTCAAGGTGATAGAGATAACAGCTGATAAGATTATGACAAGTTATTCTCTAACATTTATTTTTGTATGGTTATATAACTAATGACTATCACAGCCACCTGTGTGGTTTCTGCATGATCATGGACCTATTATAATTTAATTATGTGAGAAATTATAGCTTACGCGATTTTGAAAGTGTAATATCTAATATTTAACTGCGTTCGACGTATCCACACAGCGTTTGCCCACAAATTGACAATGACGGCTGATTGTGAATAACATGTTCAAAAATAACTAATAATTTATGATTTTCTCTGGAACGTATTTGCAGATTTCCACTTATATAGCATTATTTACGATAAATATATAGGGATGCAAAGCACATTTGATATTCTGGGAATTCAGACGTGATTTTGTCCATAAATTACTTTGACGCATCAACATTTCCACGAAGTCGGAACGGAATTTAAAAAAAAAGTACAGTGAATCATATACATAAACACAAACTAGATGCAAACTGCATTTTAGCATCAATACCATATATTCACCATCACACATTTGAATAGTACAGACAAAAAAACACAATTGCAAAAAATTAACTATTTCACATAAATAATTATTACCAAGGTCAAAATAATATCGAATGAGAAATATATTTTTTACTAGTATGGTACATTAATAGAAACTATAATTACATCAAATTCCTAGTAATTCATGATTACTTTGATTATACATTGAATTGCATTTTAAATAATACACTATTTAAAAAAAAATATCTGCAATATTTTGCACTTTCTTATCCATAATAGGTATATTTTATTTTGAAACAATACTTACTTATTACTTCATATAAAAAAGTAAAAAAATTCCAGAAAATTTTAGACTATATTAGTTTTCAAATGAACTTAAAACCTAACAAAATACTTATTTAATAATATATGTTATAAATATGTTAGGTAGCCATTTTGAACAAAAACAATATAAGTTTCGCTAAAATGAACTTTGCGCAGTATATACAATTGCGTGCCAAACATAAAACAACATAACGATTAGTATAATTATAATTCATACACACTAAATCGCTTGCATGCGTTACTTTACTAAAGTATTATACCCTATTATATGCACGATTACGCTCAACACAACTAGAGTATCGATTTCTGTAATATAATCTTTATACATACTTACAATGCACTAGAAAATATATCACTTCCAACCTTACACTGATAATTTCATTTTATACAATAAATTATCTTGCGCACCAGAAAATTTAGTGATTATTAAGAAATGTATGCGACCTCGATAATTTAAATAATAATTTGAAAAATACTTAAACTATAATACGAATATATGTTTAAAGTACAATAACAATAAATATTGAACATCTGCTGTTTTGCCTAAGCACAAAATTTCATTTGAATACAAATACAGGTGTACGGTAAGCAAATTTAATATACACTAGAGTAAAGAAATATTGATAAACCATAACCCTGTGGTATACTTATATTCGTGATTTACGAGCACGTTATATTATTATTTCGTTTGACAAAAGACAATTGTATGTATGTATATGATTTAAATCATATTTCATGTACCATACAGTGTACACCTGCAATTCGCATTTCAAATCAAAAACAACCTCACATAAAACATTTTCCACCACCACAAATTTAATATGCAATTTACATCGGAAATAATTAATAAATAAATACACATTTTGATGTTTACGTATTTTTAATCGTGAGTGTCGCCACTCACCCGTAATTTTTATTAAACATAATTCACTACTTACTAGGACTAAAATTTATAATGTTTGGGAACTTGTGCTCTAACCAATTGCAACGAACATAACTTGTAAAAGTAACTAGTTCACATATGTAACTAAAATAAAACAACAATAATATCAAGTGTATATGTAGACGTACAGCAATAAAAGTTTACTACTCGGTGAATTTTTATTTTTTAATCATTTTTTATTCGCTTAGCGAAATTGATTCCATGTTTCGAATACTGTTAGAAAAACTATCTGGATAAAATCATTTTAAAAATAAACGTAATTTTTATTCACTCTTTCATATTTACCTGCATATTATTTTATTGTGAATTACTTTTTACGTTTATTTATTTACAATTACCATAAGTATGTTTTTAACATCTGTGGTAGCTTTTTTCGAAACAAATATAAATATCTGCACTTGTTCTTATACGTAGTAAGTATATATAGAAATGATAATCGCCGAAGGATCTTTAGTTTTTAAATGAACTTGAAACCGAATACATTTTTTATATATAATATAGATTAATATTTTGTTAACCTTTAAAATACTTTTTCATTTTAGACAGCAGATGTTGAATGTCAAATAATTTGGGTCTATGTTGTTTTCTTGTCAAACAGTTTTTGATTGTGATTAATTTATTGTAAGTGTAGCCAGTTCCGAGATAATGCAGAAATTGTTGAAAATTTTAAATGTTAACAAGTACTTCCGGTTTGAATATTATTGTTAAAATTAAGAGGTTCTCTAATGAGGCATATGTAAATTTTTTGACTACAATACTTATTACTTCGTATAAGAAAGTACAAATAAAAATGTTGGTTTTGTAATAAATTTTACTGCAACTTGAAGAAATTTTAAATTATAATAATTTGTGATTATTGTTGAAAAACAAAACACTGAATATTATTTATAACCACGGAAATCAACATAGCATAAATTTCCCCTAGGAAATGGTTAAGAATGCATTTATTCCTTGTATGAGGCACAGACATGCAACAACAATTAGATCACTGCAAAATGTGCAAATAAATATGTGTAGTAGTTCAGTGAACTTGATAGTAACGACAAAATATTGTGTAACCTGGAAAAATTAAATCTCTTATTATTTTGGTTTTTTTTATAATGAAATATTCAACATTCCGTTCGAATATTCCTAACCACTCGCCACTGGGAATATGGAGCATGTATTTTGGGAGCAATACGTTGAAAAGCGCAGTGCACATGTCCAAACATAAATAAATTCTAGTCAAATATGTATATATTGGGAATTTGCGAAACACTCTGTTTATAATAAATTTCATTACTAAAATATATTGTATCCCTTAGAGTAGGCGTGGTATAAATGAGGGTAGGGGTATTTACTAGGCCTGCCCCTTAAGTCTTAACTATTTCTATTTTCTCCCTAACCTTACCGTACGAGATTTTTATTCACATTTTAAACCAAGACAAAACTTGATATAAAAAAAATCATAGATAATTGTACATAAAAGAGAATGGAAATGTAGTATTACTTCTAGGTTTATTTTTTCTATGAATACGAGAGACAATGTACAATACACAAAAAAAAAATAGTTTATATGTGAATATTGCCTGATTTTCTCATGTAGCAGTCTTCATAAAACCAACGCGTTCACAAGTACATGAATTTACAGTGTAATAACGATAAAATAATTAGAATATCCGTTCCATTTTCGCGTAACTATGTATGTATGTATGAGTTGAACTGAACAAGAGATGACATATTTGGGTTATGTGCGCTAGAGTTGAAAGATTCTTAAAACAGTTTCTGCATCACTTACTACATTTTTATTATGACTTTTCTTTTCTTAACGCTTCACTTCATTCAAATATCGTATATAAGTACATTCATGAAAAAAAAATAATTAAAAACATTTCATGAAAATGCGTTAGGATTTGTATGTGTGTATGTTTATATTTCTTAGAAATGGATATAATTTCTTTAGTATATGATATGCTGGTGCACAATGTGGCAACAGTGTGGACAAATAAAAATCTAGCATGGTGAACTGGCTAATCTAACTTCGATTTCTTTACATTTTCCGCGGCTGTTCGGTTAGAAACAGCAGTTCCTGCATTCACCACTCGGAGCGCTTACAACAAAACACACTCTTGTTGGTGGAATAGCACCGAGTGGATGACGACGGTTTGCGGGGCACAGGGAAGGAAACGACACGTGCAGGGCCAAGGCGAGGCCGCATTCGTTGCGCATCCAATATGGCCGCCCCGCACCGTTTGTTGTGTTGTATACCATTGCGTCATAAATTTCCCTTTCTCTTGCCTCCGCAAACACAAGCAAAACCTAAACCTCTATTCACTCGATGTTTTCAGCACTCATAGTACACAGAAAATTGCTCATATCTATTATATTTCTGTGTTCAAACTTTCAACGTTTATTAATCAAACAAATATTTCAAATGCATCTAGTTTCACATAAGTCTTTTGTCTATTTAGGTCTCATTGTTATATTTATTCTCAATTCATTAATTGCATCAAAAGACAAAATTAAGATTAGATTTTTTACCTTTTTTAAACATTTCTAATTTAATAAACTGTACATTGGTGCCAAATACTATTTTGGTGATGCCAAAAACTTAATTAGCGAAATTAAATGTCTGTTTCGATTAAAAATAATATTTAATAAACTTTAATTTGAAATAGTAGACCGACATTATGTGTTTGAAATTGTAGCAATAAAATTATTTATTACCCCAACAACAAAATTATATTACATTCAATAAAACCCAATATTTCCTATGAATCACAAAACATTTTTCACATTTATACACATATAAAATTCCTTATTTTTAATACGGGAATAATTCAATAAAAAAATACATCATTCAAGTTTTATTTAATATTAAAATATATTAACTTGGTTTAAGTGCGAGATGTTTTTATATAGCATACACCAAACATTGGTGTTTTTTTAAGTAATTTTAGGCCTAAGCCTAGAGTAATCTTTGTTGAACTTTAATTTTGTGGCTAAATATATATTTTCACAAAATTAAACATCCAATCAATAATTTAACTTGAGATTTTTCAATAGTTAGACAAAGAAATATGCTATTTAAATCGAAATTAAGCACAATGGCTAAATTCAAACAAATTGCAATTTAAAATTAATGCTTTTTTATATTGCACTATTTTGTAATTTTAAGACCACGTTTTAAAATTTGCTAGAAGTTATAAATTTGTTAATAGCTGATCTTTAAATACGCTTTTAAAACAAACAACATACATTCTAAAATTAATAAATATAGTTCATGGCTAAACAACTTATTTACCTTGTGTGTAGGTACACTAATAAAACTATTAATTATTACGAGTAGGCAATAGCTCAATAGTGATTCAACATTACAAAAACATATAAAACATAAATACAATCACATAAATATTTGTTAAAACACATACCTTGATGCCTTGAATTCAGATTCCATCTCCATCCAATATACTAATGTATATTTGATTACTTTTGCACTGTGTAACCACTTACATTATAAACAAAACTATAAACTACTATTTGCACCATATTTAAGCATATATTTGTGTGATACGACTAATAACTGACACAGTTTGTCGTTAGCCGTTTATCAAAAATGATATGAGATGATGACGAATAAATAAAACTTAATAATATTTGATTTCACACGTCAATAACATTAAAATATCTAAAGACGAATTTAAACAGGCTTTATTAATTATATATACATATAGAATAGTTGGTAAAAATAAAAATAAACAGGAGTGTACAGCATCTAGATTTGTGTGAACGATTTAATTTAAAATAAATACGTATTATTAGATGTTGATTATGCAAATGTAATTTAAATTTTAATCTTAAGTAATTTAGATTGTTATTTTTAAGTAAAAGTAGGTCAAGATACTATGAGAAACTTTTGAAATAAATATATATTTTTATTCAACACAAAACGCAATTTAAGCATTAATAATTATTTGATTTAAGATTATTGTGTAAATTTATAGTGGGCGTAATTGATACATCATTAAACAGATGTTTTCATAATTAATGCAATATAAAGTTTATAAACAATAACTTTTATTATCAAAACACAAACGAGATGATTAATATCTTATAGAATTATAAAAACAAATAATATTTAAGCCTTAACTACACAAATATATACTTATTCATTTATGTACAATTCTTATTAACAATTACATGGCGACATAACATTATTAGTTTACAAACTATGGAAATATAAAATACAATTAGTACAGTTGCAATAATTACTTTCCTATACGAATGTATTTAAGCATTTTCGATATCGATATTACATACAACTTTTGACCTTCCCTGAGTCGAGTCTATTTTCGGCTTGATGTCTCTATCTCTCTCTGTCTATGTATGTGTACTCACAGTCTAAATGGTTGGAAGTAAAATAACGAAACATTGAAATAAAGCATAATAAATAATTAATTATTAAAAATTTGTATTAATTGTATTTATCTACACGCATTGGACATTGTTAACAACAAATTCGAAATGATTATTTGATCGAAAATTGCATAAGTTATTTAATATTCGCGATGTTTCATCAAAATTTAATTTAAAGTTAAGGCACTCTGTTGTCATATCGAATCAGAATAAGTTCTCACTCGAGAATGCATTGCGGAAGTGTAACTTATTTAATTAAATTTTAAATCTGTTCCACGATTATCTTTGGTTGGATAATTTCACATGAATATAACAAAGAAATCATATAACAGCGAAACAGAACACTGAATAATGCTAATTTACTATCATATAATTGTTAGATCTACAGATCTTGATAGACATTGCAATTATATTCCATGAAGAAAGAAAACTGCAATTTTAGAGAATTTGTTCAAATATTTCTAAATATATAAAATTTTAATTCGAAACAATTTCGTAGATTTGCATAATATTTAATTTAATCGGAATTAGCTTCGACAAGTACTAAAGTTTCATGAGCTGAGTCATCACAGTACTTAAATACCGCCATTTTTCCAACAACTCACATATGCTGCAATATATGAGAGCATACATATTAGCGATTACGTAATGCGGCGTTGCCAAGTCTGGCACGTGTAAAACTAATTTATTTTTGGCGTTTCTAAATTCAGTTTTACGAGAAAACCGCTAGGCGATTTTCCCATGAGCATGAGAACAACCTACTATTTGATCTACTTCAGCTAAAGCTAAATATAGTCAAAATAAAACCGATTATATTGAATTAAATAAATTGTTGTATTTATTTAACTGACACGATTGATACTGATTTATAAACAATAACAAAGCATATGGGTTAATATGTCACCAGAAGCGACGTCATGCTGCTACTAAGAACAAACTGGAAAATTATCATTTCCTGATTTGAGAATTTATAGGTTTTATTTTATTTATCTGAAGAATGGTTTTTTTTTATATAGTAGATAACGTCTAATTATCATTTAAATGAGTAATGTATTCATTGATTAAATAACTGGTGTGAAACATCTGCGAAATATTTGGCGGGAATCTAACTACCAATAGGTTATCAATTTTAGTCGAAACTAACTTCCAAATAGCTATGCTTAAAATATTAACTGCAAGGTCAGCATATAAAGAATAAATATTACTATTTCTGATATATATTTTGCGTTTTCTGCAATATCTCTATAACGGGTACGAAAGATATTAATATTTCAAACAACTTTTGTTTGAAAAGTTCAAAAAGTGTACCAATTACAAGAAAATTACTGTTGAAGATCTTAATTGCCTTACTTATATTGCCATAGTTATAAAAGTTCAGTGCAAGAGACTTTTTTAATGGAAATTCATTTTGAAATGTGATAAACACGTAATAAATCATTTTTAATATTATAATTAAACCCTGCTTATACATATTTTTATTTTCGTATAAATCTATTTAGTGAAGATTGATATCAAAATGTTTATTTATAATAAATCAATTTCGACATGATGCCCGGTTTATACATAATAATTATCGTATGGTTTGTGTAAATGAATACACCAAAATATATACTACAATAATAAATTTAACATAAAGGTCGGTTTATTATTCAAACATTTCTTGTAACTTGATAACAAAATTGTGCATTTTTATAATGGAAATGTTTGTTAATACGTCAGCGCTTTGCGTAACTATAATACGTAAAATATCAACGAAAGCAAAATTGCAAATGGCCGTATGTATCGTGAGCAGATATAATCTAATTTATGCTCGGCTCGAATTATGTTAGACACTAGACATGGGAACAAAATTCAATGTAACTAAACCGGAAATTCAGTTGTAATATAATCAGATACAATTCTAACACCTAGGGTGCCCAACCAATCTACTAAAAAAAACAGTTATTTTGTATTGATCGCCAAAAATACTGGAGAAAGGGTTAAAATATCGTGGGTCATTAAATAAAAATTCGATCAAAATATGTATTTTTGATGTTGAATGGTATTCCCTTGTAGTTTAGGCATTCAAAACAGATAAAACTGGGTTGGATTGTAACAGGAAGTTGAAAATTCGCAGCCGGGCCTTGTGCGTGACGGTTAGCTGTTGCCATGGAAAGTTTCGGCAGCTGGGAGTGCTTCATTTTGGCCCGCGTTCCTATTGGTCGGAACCAAACGCTGGTGGGGGAAGGGCTATTTTCTAAAATAACGCTCACGAAATCCCCCATTTCCTATCCGCGAGAATGTTGCAACAATCTAACCGATACAACTCAAACAAAGGAAATACAAACTTTCGAAATTCAAACGCCACAAAAAGGCGATATAAAAATTCTAAAATATCACCAACGAATTTAATAATGAATAAACAATACTAGTTCATAAATTTATTAAACAAATAGTTCTCGGCTCAACTAACAAATTATTTAATTCGAAAAGGTTTAAAGGTGCTTTAAATTAAAGTTTCGTGGAAATAACATCGAGAAAAGCATTGTTCTTAAAAAAAATTGCTTTATAATGTAAAATACTATAAATGTTGTTAAAATGTTAAATAAAGGCTACCTAAGATAATAATTGTTCACCTCAATTGTATAAAAGACCAAAATTAATAAGGCTACCCTAGTCTAAAATCTAAAGATTTTCTAATCTAAAATTATTCTATGATTTTGGGTCGTTATTGTGTGAAGGGGAGTAACTATATTATAAAATGGAGAAAGTTCTGATAAGGGATCATAGAAGGGACTTTTCTAGCTGGTTCCCGCCCCCTAGAATAATAAGCTAGTCACGGTTGGTTTAGGGTAGGGTCTTACCAAACCCAACCCAAATTGGAGGGACAGACTTGCCGAAAGTTGATAGTAAGTACAGTAATATCAGTAACACCAATGCTGGTTTAAAGCACAGCAAAAGGTATTCCCGTTTTCACTGCGAATTTAAGCATAACATAAAAATGGTGAGTATCTGAAAGGATGTAAAGACGATCTCTTATGTTGTTTTGCCCAATAGGTAAATAGGAGAGAGAAAAAGACTGACTAAAACAATGTAAGCCAAAGTCTGTTCCTCTCCCCGGTTCACAAATCAGATGGTTGAGTTCTTGTAGATGTAGCACTCGCTATTATGATGAGGAAAAAAAAGCTTGCAATGTTGCATTGAAATGTTGGTACGGTGTAAATTTCCTGCTTGGTGTACAGGAAGTTACGTAAAACGGACGTAGTTCTAAGAAACTTGAACACCGGACAACGCATTATGGCATCCAGTTTAATTTAAGAGCCGTCACTATAATTACCAATGATGTCATCCTGATTGATCAAAGCAAGCACTCCCACGGACGATTCTTGCATTAAACGCGGGTAAAAGTGCAATGAGATGCATTTCGACACATAGCAAAATTCCACGAAATGTTTTATTAAAATTTGAATTGAATATTAGTTCGAATGACTATTAAAAAATGTATAAGCCACAAATAAAATCGCACAATTTTAGAAAAACTAGCGCAATTTTCACGAAGCGCGATTACACAACGGTAATAATCCACAAATGGAAAAAAATACAAAATGAAATGGAAAAAACAAAAACCGTGCACAAAATGAAAAAAGGTAAATATTTCGAAAAATACAGCGAAAACACTTGATTGTCGCGAAATTCTTGGAAAACTAAAAAACCGTTAGTCTTTGCACTGTTCAAAGTAAAATGAATAGCCGTGAGCTATGCTGTGTTAGCAGTTGCAAACGTTCACAAAATGGCGGCCTCGTTCAACAATGCGGAAGTCGAAAAGTAGGTCGCGAATTAAGACACAAATTCACTAAATCCACGCGTTATTTCTCTTACCAAATAACTGAAAATCCGGTGTATATATTTATATATAAAAACTAGAATATAAACCTATAATGTAGGTAAAACCTAAATGTAGCTACTGTAGCAAATATCACGAGTAATGTGAACTGTTAGCGAACGATGCACACACGAAGACTGTCGGTTGTCGATTGCCAAGAAAAGGAAAGAGCGCAGGGCCTGAACAGTTTTAGTTTGCCCAATACCCCTCCCCTCCAGTAACGTCATGATTGTGAATGCGCGCGACTACTCCGCATTGGCCAAAATTCTCTCCCCACTCTGACGTCACTCGATTAGACTGTGCCACAGTCGCGCAATGCAACCTCCCACCCTCATTGCGAAGCATCAAACTTTGAACCTCACCCGCGCGCGGCACCACTAGTCATAGCCGTCGATTACAACAGGATTAAATTTAATTTCACCCGCAAAGGACACAACTTTCAGGAAATAACAAACAAACGCCCATTTTCTCCCCAAAATTCTACCCACCCAAATAGGCTCACATAGAAACCCGAAATCAGCTCTTTAATAAATCAATTTTGCAAATATCTCAATCCTCTTTGTTTGTTACAAAGACGAAATGAACAAATTCAAAAAAAATTCAAACGAAAAAGACTATTACTAGTTGGTAATATCAGTTATTATTTCACGATGACTAGAGTACAAAAAGTAATTTTCATCGATTCATAAATACCTTTAGCGTGTTTATGTTATTTGCAGGGAGCAAATTGCAACGAATTGAATTTATAGCATGATATTTCGATGTAGTGAAATTGACGCCGCTTGTTTCGTAGAGGCAAAAGTGCGCGTTCGTGTGAGAAAGTTCCCCGAGACCCGCGCGCGCGCGCTCGCGGTACGCGCAACGCATTTTATTATTACAGATATACACGAATGTGGGCCTCCGGGGCGGTGGGGTTCAGAGCGCGGGGTGTGAGGTCGCGAAGGGGGGCACGTGGAGCGAAGCGGGTTACTGAACCGCGCATCTTTCTCTCTCACACAATGACACGTGTAGCAGGTCGATGAACCCCATACACGTGTCTTATTCTCAATATACGCACAATGCAATCCAATGCACAGCACAGCACTGCACTGGCTCTTTAGTATGTACAGATCTACAGATGATATTACCTTCGCGTTTACAACAACAATGTTGTGCAATGCAACAACGGAATGTTTGTGTTTTGACTTCCTGGTGTCAAGACACCAGATCAACAACAGTACAATTTGATAACATTCTACACATTTCTCAAATATCTATATACGATTGAAATGACTTAAATTAACAATATATAATAGTAAACTACCCCCTAATAAACACAAAATAAAATTGAGCCAACATGTAACTTACTCATGTAATTAATATTTACATTATACCTACAAAAGGCACTTGTGCAGCAAAAAAAAAGTGGTATCTGAACACTTCGCGACTTTGTGGTAGCAGTTACACTAGAAACGCTGATAGTGACACAAATTACTTTTACGTTTTAGATGAATACAATCTGCAATCATTATTATAAATAACCAACTAACGTAAGAGAACAAAGACTCTGAGATACCGTCATGCACATAGAGCACGACCGCGTATTGATCACATTCGTTCGACTATATTCGGGTACGTTCGTTGTTCGCAAGTGGGTCACACGTGTCGCGTTTAAAACGGCCTTGGCTCACTTGGTCGCGGCCCGCGCGGTCCAGGGTATACCCACTACCCTATCATACAACAGCGCAACGAATAAGCGCACATAAAATGAAAGTAAAAATTTATTCCAAGGATACTCGCGACTAAAATATATACTCTGAACAAGACATGCTAAAATATGTTTAATATGCATTCAGAGTTCATTTTTTACTTGTTCGCTATTACGAAATAAATTAGCGACAGGATATATTGCGGTAACAGCTGAGCTAGAACATCGACATTGAAATCGATCATTCATATTTACACAATATCTAATAATAGATATTAGCAATTAAAAATAACAATTACATATTTATTTCCGCGATACTTCTCATTTTTACGAATATGGAAGTTTGCTATAAATATATTGTAAAAGTAATCGAAAAATAAAATAGTTTCACTAAATAGAAAATTGCTTAAATATTATTTTATCTATTTGTATCACCCAGAACAATTGTATAATAAAAGTAATTTGTGTAAAAATGCTTGTAAGTAGAGATTACAAATAACTTAAAAGTGTATTCTTGTTGTACACTATTTTCCAATAATTGTTTACAAATGTTGTAATCAGTTTTCACTATTACGAAACAAAGTGTATGCAATCGAGTGTTTTAGAAATTTTTATTTCGAAACCGAAGCGCAAACCTATTGAGTGAAGTGGAAACGGTTAGATAAAAAAAAAACAACTACTTACAATATTTAAAGTTCTGTGAACTGCACACGTTTAAAATTGCGACACATTTCAAGAACACTATCAATAATATACAATAGTCAATAAAATGAAAATTCTACATCACCTTTCTTGACGAGTCAAGTCGAACACTAAAACACAATCGCCTCCTGTGAACTGACAAATCATAATGTTGCTTTCGAAATGGCGTAGCGTACCCGCGGGGTCATATGCACAGCATCTAACACCGCGTTGCGGTGAACAGTGGAACTAATAGTGATTTCCTCCTTATACTCATAGATAGTCACAATCTAACAGCTATAATGTGCGGTGTTCGTCTGCGCATTGTAGATTAGAATGGGTGTCATTTTAATCTTTGTAGAAATCAATATATCACACTGCTGTACGAAACTTCTGTGACCGAATTCATGTTTATATAGGTCTAATTTTTAGTTGGCCTGCTTCTTTTTAGTATATTTACCCATTAAAATATCATTAGTACTGAAATTGCTTTTATGCAAAATAAGTACTTCACAATTTCTCATTCCAAAAGCGTAATTAGGTAGCATAAGGGGTATTATTACTAAAGACTACACTGGAATAACATATATAATACAACGATAATCAAAAAAAATTTAAGTTGACCAAACTATAAAATTTTATTTTTCAAATAATTTTACTCACCTATAGACTCATTTATTTTGTGTTTTTGCGTGCATTATTTATCGTGATTTTCGAATTTTACGACGATGTATGATATTTCATTTTAGATTTAAATAAAATTTTGTTCTTTTTCTAATCCAAAATCAGAAAAGAAATTGACTTTCTCTAAATTTAAAATTATATAAAAAAAAAACTAATTCAAAATGGCTTTCTTCTGCAATATTTATTTCAACTTTCTAAAACATTTAATTTTCGAATCCGAAAATGTTAAATAGCCCTACTTTTAAATTATAAGAATTACAATTCATCATATTTGTCAGTTCCTTATTAACCGTTGAAAGAATAGAAAATATATACTTTAATTCATTTATAACAAAGCTAACCGGATATTATATAATAACACAAATTCTATCATTTTTAAAACCAAATCCGGTTACACTAAAATCTTATCCGTTCAAACAGGCAGCATTATCATTCAACATTGAAATAATTAACGTTGCACTATCACAAAGCATTTGTTACCCTTCAGAAAAGTCACAGTCTAACATATATTACCTCATGTGATTGCGTCACGATATTAATATAAACCAGAATGAACAAATTTCTCTCATTTCACAACAAATTCATCGAAGTTAGACAACAATTTTATTGTTTAAATAAAAACACATTCACATTTAACTAAATGAGGATCATACATTAATCATTAATGATTAAAGGGAAAAAAAAGCAAAAGCTTTATTTGTATTTGTTTTGACAACTATGACCTTGGATTTAAATAAACATCACAGCTTTAAAAATGCGATTTTATTCTCGTTTTTTAAATCAATAACGCGTTTTTTTATTTATTTTCTAATTCTATAGATATATTTAGCGCTTGTAAAGGCAATTCCATCTATAGATTCAAGAACTATTGGATGATATTATAAAAAGTGATGTGCGTATGATCGTTCACCCGGTCGTCACACTTTCACTACGCACGTGTCAGCCTTTCATATACGCGTATGCGTGTGTATATGTGCGTGCAATGCCTCCACAACTTGAACCTTCCTAACAACTAACAACTGTTGTTAGGATTGTTGTTGTTTCTATTATTCTGTAGTAATTCTGTTTTTAGATCATCGACTGTACTTTAGGCGTATGAATATGGGAAAATAATATAATCTATACTTAATATAGGCAAACATCATGACCCTAGAGCTATTTTAGACTTTTTCTAATTGAATCGATTAAATTGTGTGTTTAGATTTGTAACGTTTTAAAATAGTTATTTATAGCTTTAATGTCCCATAAAAGCAGCGGTCGAAATTTATGTGCGTGGAATATAGAGTAAAAATTGTATTTAATGGCATCTCATATAGAATGATTGATTGTGAAGTCCTGCCTGAATTTTTGCATATTCAAACGTGTGCTGATTAAATTGACGCCTAGTGACTTGCAATCTGAGTCGCAGGTATGCTACTTTGGTGCACATATTATCAAAGTTTGCTCATGAAATATGAGTAAATCATTATTAAGTTAATAATTGTTAAATTTGAACAAAATAAGTTGTATTTTTTCAATAAAATATGTTAATTAGCATTTCTAAATATAAATAAACCTTGTTTTACAATGTTTATATTTTTTACAACTATATTGATTTTAGAAATCGGTATGGTGCTAATATTAGTAATAAAAACTATTTTGTTGTAAAAGCCAGTAAAATAATTTAATTAATAAAAAAAAATCATACTTAAGTATATATTTTTAGCTTATTGACTATGCAGAGATCAAAAATCCATTTTAGATGTTGTATATTAGAGCGATTAAATAATTTCTATAAATGATAGGTACTATATACTGTAGGTGAATAAAACACGCAACGCATATTTAAAATTGTTATAAGTATATTGAAATGTGATTATTATTAACGATTCACGAAATATAATAGGAGTAGTAAATATATTGTAAGTATTTAGCATAAATCATTATATTAGCCTGCGAAATGTTTGGAATTTTATATAAATGTTTCTATAATAGACAGATATATGCTGTTTACGGAATAAAATCCGCATCATGAAAAAGAATTCATTTGGTTTGAACCCTGAGAAGCACTCGTTTACATTCAAGTATATCTAGTTTGACTGCTAGCGCCACTAGCGTCGAATTTGTAAACTGAAATGAAATTCAGCAACCCAAAACATATGCAAGTAATGCGGATATGCCTACTACGTGCTACTACAAGGAATTAAATAAACAGGGGTGTAGAAAAATATTTTATTCTCTTATAACTAGGATAACACAATTATAATAACATTGTAGTTCGTATCCACGTTTCAAATACATTTAATTTGGTATAAATTCCTGGCGTATCTTTCTCACCGCAACCCAGTCCAAAACTAACGATCCCTACTTGATACCATTGACCTGTGTCCTCACAAACGAGAGGTCCACCCCCATCACCCTAAAATTCCATAGAGTACGAAATAAACAACATATAGCTATTAAAAGTCCCTAAATAATAATCAATGATTAAACTAAAATGAATTGTAGTGTAGAGAATTTGAGTTGAAAAACATGCTATGTAGTACCATCTATTGTTGAACCGTTAAAGTAAAACTTACATCACACGCATCATTTCCTTCGGCGCCTGCGCACAGTACTGTATCCGGTATACTAGAGTAATTTGTTCCGAAATGTGATTTTAGAGCGTAATCACAGCGTATTTTCGGCCATAACGGCACCTCAACCTCTTTTAGGATGACGGAGTGTCTATCAGATTGTTGTCTTCGGCCCCAGCCCGTGACAAAACAATTGCGCTTCGCATCAAAGTCCATGGTGTGCTTAGGGACACACACGAGATCAATATTCGGTTTGCGTTGCACTGGAAACCGAAGTTTTAGCAGCGCCAAATCGTACCAGAGTGATCTGTTGCTGTATTCAGGGTGCAGATGTATTACGGATATGTCGTATTCTTCGTGTCGGTGAAATTCGACGTTTGTACGTACGTCGTATTCGCCCATGCGTGCCGTTATAGTGCGGACACCGTTATCCGATATACTGAAATCAAATTTTGAAGGGTATAATTTGACTTTTATGTTATGGTTATTCAATTGCTGTAACTATTGTTACTACGGTATTTGAACACCATTCAAATCGTTCTTGTTGAAAGATATTGTCATATCAAAACGAAAATTTTTTTTGTGTATAGTAATAAATTACAACTGCAAAATTAAATATCCGCAATGTCTTGCACTGACTCTCTTATACGTATTTTGTATATATGTGTATATATAATTCAAAAATAAAAAGTTTTCTTGTCAGGCAAAAACAAATCTTACATTTTTAAGTTTTTGTAATTTTACCTTCAACGATATTTATTATTGTATAGAAAATTGTTGAACAATATGAATACGCACTTTTTCTACGCACATTATAATCATTTTTTGTTGTTGTGGGCCTTAGAATTTTAACGCACAGTATTTGTGCGTTAGTAAAGTAACAATTAAATCAAATTTAAACTTAATCAACGTTAACAAAACAGCAACTGTAATTTAATTAAAATATAATACAATCATAAGAATAAACGTTATGATCCAATGATTCTTGAAATTTAATCCGAAATAAAGCATTGTAACAAAAGAACAATCAAATGTAAATGTAAAGAAATCATTGCAAAAAATCTAGAACCATCGAAATTCTTATTGTAATCTAGTTAGTTTTTGTGAACGTAGTTGTTTTCTCACAGAAAATGATGAAGTATGACCCAAAAAAAGAGTTGCTATCTACATAATCTACTCCAAAACATTACGCGCAGAATATTAAATGGTGTATGATATATATCTGTCTTCATACAGAGGTTGTGCTACTCACGGGTTTAATATACCGTAATAGTGTTGTTTAAATTTATTGCTTTACTTTTTCATAAAGATAAGTAATATATATATATTTGCTAATTTATTAATCTTAAGTGAATCATTTTCTAAATCGGTTTTGGTACAAATTTTAAGCATGTCTGTAAAAGTGTATGCCAAGGCAGAGTATATCAATGGACATATAAGGGATATATTTTGGTAAATTGCGAACCCTTTATCCTAAATATTTTATGACCTTACTATGGAATATAATTATTAATTATTTACCACAGGATCTGTGGTCCATGCACATCAAATTTGGTGTCTAAATACTCAGATTCTATTCAGAGACGGTCAAAAGGTATATTTCTGTTAAAATCTCGAGATCCAATTTTTTCATGATTACAATATTTACTTATTACTTCGTATAAGGATGTAAAAATTTTTAAAAAAATCAACAATACTTACAATTCATCGACACAATGGGCAGCTGTCAATATCCAATTTTCATCAATAAGTGAAGCACCGCAAATATAAATATGATTTGCTTT
The DNA here is from genome assembly GCA_944738965.1 of Nebria brevicollis. Lineage (NCBI taxonomy): Eukaryota > Metazoa > Arthropoda > Insecta > Coleoptera > Carabidae > Nebria > Nebria brevicollis. The sequence goes on from OX122899.1 coordinate 5,289,247, forward strand.
CTCTAAAATAGCAACCTACCAAAATGACAAATAAGCATATTGCACAGGATATTCTCAATATGCCACACATAAGAAATGATTCAAAGGAGCCTTACATGCCAGGGCCACTCGGTGGGCTCAGCAAATCCAATGCGGCCGGTGTCTTTCCCCTTTTTGCCGCACTTTGATTGAAGCGATCGCATTTTATTACTATTATCCAGATTAGATCTGGCCGTTCTGCAGCATACTTCGGATTCATCGAGGCCACAATAGCTTGTAAAATTACCGCCACTGGAAATGTCCATTATAACAGTACTCAGGACTATTGATTATAAATTGAGACTATATCGCGATTTAGTTTCAACATTTTTGCAACTCATTTAACTTTAGACGCTGATTTTTGCAACTAGATTCACCTCTAATAATATGTGAAAGGAGGATTTCACCGAACGTTTGCTTTGATAACGTTATATTTACTGCGGAAGCAATGTAAAACTATTAATTTATAGATCGTAAGATAACTTATTTATTGCTTGCTTCGTGTATTTTTAATTTATTGCCCTAACTAATCATAACATTTAAATGATTAGTGGTCGCTAAATGTACGAGTATATGCAGATGGGAACTCCTCTAGCTACTTACCTACGAAAACATTCCCAATACTCCATACAAAGACATCGATCGCTGACTTGTGCCGCGACTTCCGTGCTATCTAACTTTAAAATCGCAATTAATGCTATTATCACTTGTTTTCGAAAAGCCATCATCATCTCTCATGTCTCACCTTGAATCAAACAATTAAACGAATGCTATTTATTATACGATATTTACAAATGGTGACAGCTGGTGCATAAACTTAATCTAACGATTCGTTTCATAATGCAGTACCAACAGTTGTAATTAGTTACTTGAGATATTACAGTTACTATACTTACTAACTTACTTTACGCACGTTCATACTACAAACATACATAGCATTATGTCGTTTCAAATAAATTTTGCCTTTCTTCCTATTTATAGTCCAGCAAACTAAATTCGTATTTTACTCATTTAATATCAAAATACAACACTTAATACTAAAATTGCTCAATTTAGTCAAAGACTCACAGTTTAAACATGTCTGACTGTATGAATTGCTTTGTAGACTTGTAGGTGATTTTTAGCAAATATAATAAATAATATTATTTCAACTGTCTATAAAGTGTAAAGCATGAAGTAACAGTCTAAACATGTATGATGTCCATCACTTCAAATTACACTATATTTAATTAAATATTTATCGCTCGTTCTTGTCTTTAAAATGTATGGATGCAACTTACATTTGCGTTTAATAAATTTGGGTATCAAAATATTGTAAATGTACGTTAACACTGTAAGAATTTCTGAACACAACTGTTGTTGTAAACAATTGAAAATTTCCTTCATAACTTTCATTTTCTTTTTGCCATGAACATGGCAACATACACCTTGACTTGTGCAATTTTCGCACTGTATAAGAATTATTGTTCAACATTCGTAAATCCTGTTACAATACTTCTTGTAAGAGCTTAACATTGACAAATGGTTTAGAAAAATATTTAATAATAGTGACGAGGCGATTCTAAATCAATTTGATTGCCTGGTTTTTAATCAGCCAGGCATTTTAAGAATTATATCTCTCTGAATTTAATAACAGTTAACATTATATACGAGAATGTCGGTATTTTTTTTATTTATTATTCGATGTAATGTTCATCTAATTGCTGATAGAATATCTTCATTAGCATTACATTCCATTTCTTTTTGTCGTCCTACTTTCAATTAAAGCTCTTTGTTCTATTTATTTTGTATTTAGGAATTACGACAAATTTACAGTTTATTAACAACTACATTTTTGTTTTAACATAAAATATCTACAGGGTCTTGCACTGGTCTTTCTTATACGTAGTAGGTATATTAGATTAGATAGGAAGGATACTACAATATAATTTAAAAAAAAAAATCGATATTGTATGTTTACTCTATGGTGAATTACGCAACCTTAACAATTCTCATAAATAAATGTGTTATAGAGCTCTAAAAACATAAGCAATGATTGCTCTATATTTTGACCAATTTGCGACCAAAAACGGTTAATATATTATATTTAAAAGTAGAATGTATATATTTAATGTATATGTTAAATTGTCGATGTTTTCTGTTAAAAATAAACGCTTTTGTTTGAAACGACAGGGACATAACTTACAAATTGAGTCTCTTGAGTAACTGTTGTTGTCTTTTTGCGTGCCATATTTTCTAATTCATGCACCATTCTTAGCGAAGTTCGTTAACCAGTTAAAAACGAAGATTTTTCGGTTCGGTGCCTTAAATAAATTGTCAGAAGTACTGACCATCAGAGAGTTAGCGTTTTAATATATGTTTTACCGCCACATTTTTAGTGTTATTTTTGTTAAAATAGCGTGAATAATTGTTTCGAAGTGATGTTATGTCCGGTTTTACAAATAAATCTCAACTAAAAGACTAGATTCTATTTATAACTTACAAGTTTTTTTTAGATCTCAATCACACTTTCGGTCAATTTAATCACAGTTGGAATATGTGGTTTTGGATTCGTACGAATATTATTGTTATATTTGCGTTGTCTAGTTAAGCAACATGTATATTCTATGTCCGTTTTCTACAAATTAGGTAGCTGAATAAAAATGTCGTTTTGCTTCGTCGGATCTTAGTTTAAAAGATGTGCGTCTCTTTCTGTAATGAACTGGTATCGATGTAATATAATGTACCGTAGTTTTTATATGTTGTTTGTCATGATGCGACATACATACATACATATATGTACACCTATTGACAGTAATCTCTTGGTAATGTTTCGCAGATGCTACGGGGATCTTAGTGTGAAATAAAACAGTTCAATGTTTCCACACAGTTATACGTTTTATTTGCAAAACAGGAATTACTGGTTTCATCAACAAAATATGCATTTTTTATTTCTATAGTTGATTTTTAAAATATTTTTGGTACACGCGACAATTGCAACTTCTGTTATTTTTTTAAAGGTGAAGAAACTTAAAAAAAATTATCTGACACAAACGAGGCATAACGCATACAGTGACAACTTAAAAAAAACATATATGTATAGTATATGTCCTGTAACTTTGTACTACTTTTAATATACGTTTATTTTTATGTTAACCGAACTAAATTATACTGTAAAAATTTTGAAAAAATTTAACTATCTCCATGACTTATAATTATAATCTCATCTAACAATGTGCAGCAGTTTTAATTAATTAAAAAGTTGGGAATGTTATGCAGTTTGAGATACCCGCTAGCGTAAGCTCGTTACTCACCTAAGCGTCAACAATTTGACTGTGTTGCTATAGGCCTAACAACATTGCTAGTTTATTGTCAAGCTTCGTATCAAAGTCATTTTATTAAAAAAAATCAGGACTATTTTATATTAAAGGACTGTATTGTCATTTGAACACTCAAACACACACACAAAGGGAGAGATATACTCCTACTCATTCATCCAAACATTGTTTTGTATTAGAGCATAATTAGATATATTGACTTTTAGAACTTTAGAAATTGCTAACATATATACGTTCGTATGTATTATATATAATGTATGGTGTGGTATATTTCTAATTAGTAGCTATTTGTGTAAAGGGAAGAGACGACATATGTAGCGAGACGTATGATTGGTACTATCAATGAAGTAATTGTATGTAAGGTACTGTAATATTAATTGTTAGATCAGCATGTCGATGTAAGTGAAGCATGTATGTATGCTTAACATAATGCATATAATATAGTACGTGGATCGTGACTGTTGCACCAGGAAGCGATGCAGTGACCTGGACATCGGTTACGGTGGCTGCATGATAACGCACGTTGAACGTTCTGAGATGCCGCACTCTTGTGTGTATGTGCATACTATAGTCTACGTGCATTGCATTGCATACATAACAAACCGTCACTTTTAATTCATAAATGTACATATACATAAGTATGCTAGTAAGGTAAATCATTTTAATTAACAACAATTTACGATAAATATAGCTATTTGTATAATCGCCCATCAGTATACGTATACGTCGCGCCGCGCTGTGTTAACAACATCCATACATTTCCATTACTACCAGTGTAGCCCGTATCCTAAATTTCGTTGGGGATCTACAACAACAATTTTTACATTTTCAATCACCTACTCTATTTTTATTTTCTTACCTGCGAGACAATCTTCTATTTCTGAAAAAATATTCAAATCGTTATCACATGTTTACTATGCGTTCATTCGCAAATATACATACATACATGTAAAATTCGTCAGTTCAAAATGATTAATTTACGTTTTTCTTAATCTGGAATCCCAGGCAATACAAGTTTCCCGAAAAAAGGACCTGGTGAATCACCGGATGGAAGATGCTTGCGCAACTTTTTGTTTATAAATATTTTGTTATAGTTTCCGGTTTACGTGCAATGAATGCTTGAATTATCGTGTTTTTATCTATTTAAGTATGTTTCGAATTATAGAGTATACTTACGCATGAACATGTTGATGAATATGAAATGAGTAAGGTATGTAAAGAGAACACATACCATATACACCAATTTAGAAATTAAATAATTATTAGTTATATAACTAATTTTGCACCATAAAAAACCAAACATCTCAATAGTAATATTCAAATAATTGGCTATTTAAAAACGAATAAATGTCACCATGATTTAAACCTATTACTTCGAGTATTTCATAGATTTTGAAACTGTAAATACATAAATAAATAAATAAGAAGTTAAACTAACAGTATTCCCACAAGTTCTTGCAGAAAATGTCAAAAATAATTTTAATTATCAAATTCGACACTGCAAATAGGCTAAATAGGTGTCTACGCTTAGTTACATTTGAAATGATGAGCATTTACCGTTTTGTAGTTATAGTTTTTACTCGGGAAATCATTTCTAAGAGGAATGAACTAAGCAGGAGCTCATTATTGGTCAATTAAGCTTATCATCATAAGTTCCATGTTCGTTCCAGTCAATTATTAAAATATATTATGCATTTTAGAAATATATCCAAAAGGATCGCATCAACTATTTTGTTAGTTATACATCAAAGAAAATCATATACTTTTAAGTCTCCCGCACCGGACTTTCTTATACGTAGTATGTTTGTTTAGATGAGATTATTAAAATACAATACATTGCTGTATTGCATATTTGATTGTGTTTATTAAAACGGTTAACATTGTACTTTATAACTTTCAATTATTAACAAAATGAATTCGAGAATGAAATTTGTACGTTTGTGCAGCAAGCAATGCGAGAAAATAAAAAATTAAAAAGAAATTGAAATTAAGATGTACAAGCAACGGTATATTCAGTGACTTATTGTAACGCGCACAAGTACTCTATACACGTACGCAAAATTGCTCTAAAATAAATTGCTGGTGTTATAACGGTTTTCATACACTCATTAAATAGATCACTTTTACGTTTTATACTAATTGGCTGGTTATTCACACTTTTAGTTGCGATTCCGAGAATATTATATCATTTCGGCATTTACAAGTAAGAAATAAAATATAATCTCCCAATTAAAATGCAATATTAGAAATATAAAAAATGTACTCAATAAATTTAACTTATTGTTTTAATATTATTTATGTGGATATAATAAAATTACAATTAAATCGTCATTTAATACGTATTATTTATTCGTTAATTGCAAATAGAATTTCGTATATAATAGTTATATTTAGTACACATAAATTTCAAGGACCAAATATCACTAAAAAGCGTAAAAGTCCTCAGTTAAAATCCCCGTTAGTTAAAAGTCCGTTAGCAAAAGGCACACACCAGTGATATGTTTAAATCACCATATCACTAAACTGGACAACCTATATACTTACAAAACCAATACTAAATAGCAATTATTTCATTGTTAAACTAGCCATACCGAAATACTATCAATTGCTGAGTACAAATAGATTTACTAGAATGATCACATGAAAAGTGCAGCACTCACAGAAATTGTAACAGTACTACATGACTGCTTGCCGGGGCATATCTTAAGCACGAGGTAGCTCTTGCGCTGAAGAAGTTACCAGTCTTCAGTTTCGCGTCCTCCACTTCACAGACTCGACGGGTTTTAAACTATTTTTGCCGGCTTTAACAAATACCTTAGACATATTTTAACAGTGGTTTATTTTTATTAATTTATCGAAGTATTTTTTTTAAAATTTATATCGTAGACGTAGTATTTTTTTTTCATAATTACCCAATTGAGGATTTAGTGTTTGGTGATTCAAGTGTAATGTTTTATTGGCAATAAGTGTTTTGTTGATTTTAAATAAACAATTATGTGCTTAACCTACAGTATGAAGTGTTCGAGGATAATTACTGTTTTGATCATTTTGTTAAGAACGGTAAGATTTTTATTTAATATAATGTTTGTCGTTAAAGTTAATAATGTCGACCTAAAATATAATAAACATTCAAGAGTTGCGCTGAACGATAATGTACCACAGCATCTAGGCAGTAAACTAATTGATGAGTAAATAATAAATTTATTGAAATAACATGCACTTGGTTTTGTCCACAAAATTATAGTTCTGTGAACAAACCAAGTGCATTTTATTTTAATAAACGCTATGTTTCACCAAGTGCCCACCATACAAACCTTTAATAAATCAGTTAATAGCTAAGTCAAAAAATGTTTTGGATAAAACTTTCATAAATATCTTTTAATTATTTCTGTGATAATTCTATTAGTAAATTTATCTAAAATACAAATTTAAAACCGTGTTCTTCAAACTGACATACACATTGTAAAAGTAAATTAACAACTATATAAATATTGTTTAAATACAAATGAAAATAGATTTCCTCAGATGACATTTTCCTAAAATTGCCCGCAGATTATTAATGATTTTTTTACATCAAATGATAAAATAGTTTGATATTAAATTCGTTTATATATGTAACAAATTTGTAATCTAGATTTATGATTCCATTTTTACTTTCTTATACGAAGTATATTTCAGTATAATTTTAATACGTAGCCATAATTCGCCAAAATAATTACACCTATGTCAATTAAAATGAACGTATAGACGATTATTGGATATTGTGACGATGTTGGGTGCAGAGACATTAAGGATTGGGACTTAATTTTGCATGCAAGATTGTTTGTAACCGTTTTTCACACTCTACTTGTTCTCAACTTTGAAAATGATCTTCCTGTTTTGACAAATGACGATCGCACACCGAAACGAAATCACGTTCAGCGTTTAACATGAAGAAGAGGATTAGTATTTGACGGTGCTCTTGACATCAGAGCAACAGAGGACAAAAAAGTGACTTATATACCACAGACCCAAATGATTTGTCGTCGGTATTCATGGAAAAACTGAATGGTCCTAAAATTACTTTTTAAATATCAATGAGCAAGTTTTTTTATTAAAATGCAAGCACTATAAAATTCGAGAAGGTCCTAATGACATTGCTGCATTCTAATCTATTTGATTTGAGCTCTCAATTATCACCATATAAATTGTCTTATAACAGAACTCGATTAACTGTATTGAATCTGATATTCGAATGACTACACATGCAGGTATATATTATCGATGTAACTAGACCACGATAAATCTATTGGATTATGTCTATATATTTATGAATTAAGACACACGTACACACATATTTGATTCCAAATAACTGGAACTTCAACATTCACATATTTATGATTTTATACAGTTACTAATTTAAAAAAATAAATAGATGCTCAATTCGTTTCGACTTAATGATAATCACTTCTGCAGATGGTTCAGATGACATTAATTGTATTAATCTGGACGTTTCCAAGAAATTGACTAATAAACAACCTTATTCAAATTTTTTTTAATATAGTTCCAATCAAAATTAAAATAAATATTTATTGACCAATATATTCTAAAGCCGTAACAACTTAATTCTATTTCTATAGGAAATACGTACTTCTATAGTAATACTGTCAATTTATTTTCTGATTATTATAAAAAAAAAATCATTTAAACGAATTGGACATTGTGATAATGTAGGTCTATATTTATACAAAAAGCGAGACATTATTGATTTTGATCTGTAGATCTATAATGAGATAAAATCTTGACGATGAAAGCACTATACGTCGTAGATTTAGTTAGGAAATGCGCAATTCACACTAAAGCAACGATAAAAATCGATAACTAATGCATGAAGACAACGTAAACAAAAAGCAGATGTTTTCATGTATCAGTTATGTCCACAATCGCGTATGAGAAGTGTATTATTACGTGTAACTTTCTGCATTTCCTGTAACTAATATTAAACACCAATAATGAGATTTGTTAGTATAAGGAAAAGCCCTTATCGTAATAAACGCGAATAACTGCAAAATGTATTTTTTTTTTGCTGTTACCAGATATCTGGAGATAGGATTTTATACGATGCATTTTACTATGCCAATACAATAATTTATTAAATAACGGTAGTTATATGTGTCTCGTGCTCTGTATTATATTATAAAGCAAGTGTAACAACATACCGGTTGTCAGGGATACGATAAAAGTAAATAAGCATATGTCCGCACACGTTCTGCAGACCAATGTATGTAGGAGGAGTTGTTGTGTAGCCAGGATAGGTAATTTGTTCGCGCAAAAACTAGGTCGAAGAGTAATTCATTATTTTGTCCATTCTAATCATCAAGATCATTGCAGTGATGGCTACTACCGTTATAGTTTTAATTTTACTCGTTTTTTTTAAAGATTATTATCTACGGTTTTGTTAGAAATCATTTATTTTATAAAACACAAGCTATAGAATAAATGGCGATATTTAATTTACGAAATATTATATTTATTTAATTATTATAAACCATTGAGTCTAAAATGTTTTATTTTTATATTAATAGAGTAGGTAACTCGACAAATAATGACTTCATTATTTTAGCAGAAAAATTACGTTAATGTACTTCCTGTTTTCTGTGAAAAAAAAACGAAATAAATTCTTATACCATTAATATTTATTTGATTGTAACTGTCAAAAACACAGTTATAACAATGGTAAAAATGTGAAAAAAGTCGCACAAATAACTAACACACATTTGTCGAATGAACACTATTTTTATTTTTGCTAGTTACTCTACATCAAATAACCCACAATGCAACGCAACGCCTAAGAAAGTATCAGATCGAAAACACCGTTCTCCATAATTTTGCATTATTTATTTTTTTGATAGAAAAACTCACTTATATATGTTAAATCTTATCTAAAATATACTGTTTTACCTGACATAATAAATTTAAACATTTAACTGTATAGTATATTTACTTTACTTTAAAAAAATATATAAATATATATATATACAATTGTAAAATATATAATGATAAAATCAGTTCAAAAAAAACATCTGTTTCGCATTTATTTAATTCTAAAATTTGTTTACAGGTTACCGTTCACTCTCAAGATTACGATGGTAAGTATTTTAATTTTTAAACATAATTTACGTCATCGAATGCTTTTTACTTTCTTATAGGAAGTATTGTAATCTCCTTTTGACCGTCCCTGAATTGATTGACTATTTTTGGAATGACGTGTGTGTGATGATAAATTAACTTAATCGCAAATAGGAAACATGTTTGCTAAAATATGTTATATTTATAAAATTACTGTTAAGTGGTCCAGTTTTCATTAATTTAATTACCATACATAATTTTTATTATGCATTAATTAATATCCATATCAAATGAACATCAGATATATTAACTGTAGTCGTATTAGGTGTGATCAACATTAATTACTAGTTTAGATATACATATAATTAATTAGTATTTATTAAAAAAAAAAAAAAAAAAAATATATATATATATATATATATATATATATATATATATATATATATATATATATATATATATATATATATATATATATATATATATATATATATATATATATATATATATATATATATATATATATATATATATATATATATATATATATATATATATATATATATATATATATATATATATATATATATATATATATATATATATATATATATATATATATATATATATATATATATATATATATATATATATATATATATATATATATATATATATATATATATATATATATATATATATATATATATATATATATATATATATATATATATATATATATATATATATATATATATATATATATATATATATATATATATATATATATATATATATATATATATATATATATATATATATATATATATATTATATATATATATATATATATATATATATATATATATATAATATATATATATATATATATATATATATATATATATATATATATATATATATATATATATATATATATATATATATATATATATATATATATATATATATATATATATATATATATATATATATATATATATATATATATAATATATATATATATATATATATATATATATATATATATATATATATATATATATATATATATATATATATATATATATATATATATATATATATATATATATATATATATATATATATATATATATATATATATATATATATATATATATATATATATATATATATATATATATATATATATATATATATATATATATATATATATATATATATATATATATATATATATATATATATATATATATATATATATATATATATATATATATATATATATATATATATATATATATATATATATATATATATATATATATATATATATATATATATATATATATATATATATATATATATATATATATATATATATATATATATATATATATATATATATATATATATATATATATATATATATATATATATATATATATATATATATATATATATATATATATATGAATACGATTGATAATAATAAGTCAGGTATTGATAGAAAAAAACAATTTATTATCAAACAAACGGGAGGCAACAAATTAAAAAAAAACCCATGCAAGAGTGCGTGAAATGCGTATATCCAGTAAATTGCACGCGATTCACAGAGCATTCAGTATATCGTGTAATCCTGCACGTCTCAAAGCACACATGCAAATCATGTAATACTTTTTGTTTTACACGCGCACGCTTTTACAGTAATTGATATTATTTACATTTGTGCCAATTGTTTTACTCATTTTATATTACTTTACAGTAATGTTATATCTTAAAGATACAATAATAATATGCGTTTAAATCGAAGTTATTAATTAATCGCGAAATATATTTGATTAGTAAAGCATTAATTTTTATTATTTTACTTTTCATATAATGTCACAAAGTTAAATAAGTATTTCGTAGTAGTAATAGTATAACTAAATATAAATATTATATTCGGTTTTTAAGTTCATTTGAAAATTAAGAAACACCAATTTTTAAACATTTGTATTTTCATATTCTTCCTATCTAATTAAAATATACATACGATGTATAAAAACTGCAGATGTTTTAAACATTAAAAACCAATAACATTTGATTGTTAACTTGACCGTATCGTATATCAAAATATGTTTTATTTAAATGTGTTTAGCATAAATAGCATGCTCTAGAAATATCGATAAAATGGGAAAATAAATGACACAATAAATCGTAAAACCGTTAAGAATTCTCAATAAATAAGAAATTCCACAGTAGGTATACAAATAAACAGAAATAATCAACGCGCAAGCCATGTTATATATAGGTATTATGCATAATCATTTGTTCGATCTGCGGAGAACTGTTACATTTCTATTGCACCAATAAATGAAACCCCTGCAGCTAGTTGCTAATCATTATCTATCTAAGATTATCTTATTTCGCCATCACTTAAATGCTTTATAATCACTCCCGTCTGTGACACACTTCACACACAACTAGGTAAATCGTATAAAATAATTTTGGTCCTTTTACAGTAACCGATATACAGTGCACCTTTGCAAACAATGGTGTACCATCATTATCATCAATAGTTCGGGATTCGATAATGGCCCGGTTAAAAAAACCGGATGGATTTAAAGGAGCACCACTATTCGCGGATGATAGAGGAGTAGATCCGGAATTGGACCCAGCCTGCCAAATCCGGCCGGATCGATTAGATCAAACGGGATTGGCGTATAATTTAAAAATCACCGATTTTGGACGGTGTGGCGTTTTAAAACGAAATGTTAGTGTAGTTTTTTTTTTTTTTTTTCAAACATATAAATATACTCCAAATTTGTATGTGAGTTTTACAACTTTGAATATTATAAAATAATTTTATATTTGTTTATTGTGTTGGAATGTAATTTTAGTTTGTTGTAAATGCAATGAAGTTGAATCTTGTTTGTTTGAAATGTGTGATTGTTTATGATTTTTGTGAAAAGCAGGGCTTCGTTCATGTACGAATTTGGTTTCCGCAATTTCCCGGCGTCGTCATGCAATCCGATCAAGAACTCATCATCATGTGCAAGCCACCGGAGCCGACAGTTATAGAGAACAAAGCTGCAGGTTTTGCCGGAAGCTTGTATGTATCTAGACTTATCCATCTATATCTACAACCTACAGTTCACACCGCACGACACTTTATAAATAATGGTCAACTTCATCTTGATCACAAATTACTTCAAAAATAACAGTAAATTGTAATCAATATTCGCGTTTTACGTTTCAAAATCGTTAGAAATATTATTCACCCTTACACAATTTGACAGTTTGGTTGCCTAACACACTCAAATTATCCAGAATATACTAACAATATTTCAAGTGATAAGAGACAATTTGTATACCCCTGGATATATTGAGCAACCCGTTATACATATCGCAATTGACTGTAAAGTAATACATCTTTTATAGTACATTTACATGATAAATTGCAGCAATATTTATTATTGTAAACTCGTTTTTTATTTATGTTTAATAAGAAATGATGCTTCTGTATGAATTAAAATAAATTCATTATTTAGAATTTTCTTTGGAAGTTTGGTTACATATATTTAGAAACTAGTCCATAATTAATACTCATGAGATAGACGTGCGTAATAAATAAAAATATATTTTTCTAAGTCCTCATGGAGCCCGAGTATCAGGGGTAGTTGAAGAAACCCCAGGGCGCCTCGAATATGAAGTGGCTCTGTACAAGGAGGCCCCTGCTGCCCGGATAACTAACTCTTCCACGAGCAGTGAGTTGCCTGTAGATCAGGCGGTGCCTATCGGCACCAAATTACAACTCAGAGCAAGGATCAATCCGGATTCGGCGTGGAAGTACGTAAAGCTTATGGAAGTCACCGTAAGTCCTGACCCAGATGACCCACATATGGCGGGTAGCGTGGCGTTAGTCAAGGACGGGTGAGTGATATCATATTATATTTGACCTTCTACGTCATGTCATTAGTATTTTTTTAAATTATATACGCGAATGGATACTTCTGTTTCTGGCTTATATTAATTAATTATATTTTAATTTATAATTGCTACATGGAAATTAATTTATTAAAGAAAATCCAGAGGCGTTTTTCGATTTTTTTTTTGCTTTAATTAGAAATTAATTATTTAAAAATTTCCAACCAATTTTAACACAATTGTGTCTACGTTCGAATAAATAGGTTTAGTATTTAGGGTAGGCAATGCACACTGCGCAAGCCATGTATATTTTACACTAGAACATAGCTTGAGCAACTATGTTTTAAGTTTGTATTTTATCTTAATTTATATTGAATGTAAATGATAAAATCAGGCAAGAAAATAATTCGGCACTTATCTTTGTCTAACAAGATATCATACATCTGATAACATAATTCTATAAGATAAAAATCTTACTAGTTAATTTTCTAGTAATTAATTAAACAATACTACAATGCAAATAATAAAATTATAATTTATCATTCCAGTAGCATATAAAATTATTATCGAGGTTATTAATATAGCATAAAAAAATTCATTATTCAATGAAAATTGCATAAAAACTGAGATAAAAATACGTCACAACATCACCAGATATTTTATAGTACAGATAGTAACACATAAAGAAATTACTAGATATACAAAAATAAAACACTTACAAATCTCAATAGCTTCAACATTATAATTCCAGCGTTTAGCTAATTCTTAACAGTTATTTGAATTAATACATCTTTAAACGTAGCACTAAAATATTATTAAAAAGGCTGGAGAATCAAAAACCAGTTTTTCTTATTTTTGTCATTTATTACTACAGCTGCCGAAACCGGGATTTCGCCTCGATAATACCACACCAACCAGCCCGTTACCGTGAACGTCACAATGAGGTGTTTCTCGATTTTGAGGCATTTCTATTGAGCACAATGAAAGAACGTTCCACGTTGTGGATTCACTCGCAGATCAAGGCATGCATGGACGCTGCAGACTGTCAACCAGATTTCTGTCTGGACTTGTTTGAGCCGTCTGGACATGGTCGGCGACGGCGAGAAATTCCAGGAGCATCCAGAGCAATACCACACACATCAGCCCTCACACAGAAATACAATGACACGACACAGTTTACGAAATTCAAAGAGAATATTGAGTATACGGTCCTCATGCCAGGAGGTAAGTTATTGCGATTTTATATAATGAGTCATAAATATTGTATGACAAAACCAAAATTAGAGGAAGAACGTATAAGAAAGCGAATACTGGCCACAGCAGATATTTAAAATGCTTGTTACATATACAGAGTGATCGAAAAAGACTGGCTGTTACGTAACAAGTAGAAAAGCAAACCTTTCTTCCATTTTGCTAAGAGACTTACTGACAAATGTACAAGTAACCAGTGGCGTAACTTTAAAAAAAGAAGGTAGTTTTGATAAGAACAGTGATAAAAGATGATTACGTAACAGCCAGTCTTTTTCGAGCACTCTGTATATTTCAATATGCTTTATTCATACTGATTGTGAATTGGTTTTAAATATCTCTAATATTATAATCTGCAGCTTTATGAACGGATCATTGTCATTTTGCAAAAATGTGCGTCTCGTAAGATAACAAAGATATTAATCGTTTATTGGGATAATTACTTATTGGGGAATATCCAACAAAACAGTTGTTTATAATTTATGTTATAACGATATAAAATATACGATTGCATCATTAGAAAAATCCCGAATGTTTAAAATTTTATTACACGTGCGTTAAAGTAAAAAAAAACACGGAATTTAGTAATTATTTAACGAAATTAATAATCATTTAAAATAATTACGCACCTCATGGCGTTATTACAAAAAAAATACATGAAGGTTTTAGTTGTTATCAAATTCTAACGATATATTATTACGCCTTGACATTTATCGATAATATGTTATTAACGTTATGTAATCCTTTTTGTTATTATACGTAAACCAACCGGTGCTTAGTGTTTCGTAAATATATTACATGTATTTTATCAAATTGTTGCAGAATTTTATCACCGAACTCAAGCACTAGAAAATTCTTGCAATACATTTTTGACAATCGCTGCAGTCTTAGGCTGCCTACTATTTTTATCTGCGTTTGTTATGTGTTGGCTTGCAACTCGATTACATACTGCTGTGTTGGGCAACGCATCCGAAAAAACGATTGATCGCTTAGTGCGAGATCATTCTAGAAGGTTCTCGTCCACATCTGCCGGACGAGATAATACAGGATACACAGGACGAGCAACCACACAATGACATCCAAATAACAAATTATTTGGCAATAAAATAATTATTAAATTATTCAACTAACTTTACGGTCTTTATTGCTGAATTTTTGCGATATGGCATTAAAGAAAATGTTTTGAATCGACAATTCAATGTATTTTTCAAACAAATTATTTATTTCGGGAACTCAAGGCGTTACCTAACTTCAAATTATTACGAAATTAAATGATTTAAAAGTTATTTTAGCGAATTTTTTATCATTTAATTTGCAGCGGTCAAAAGTGCCTTTGTTTCATTGGAAATTACACTGCACACAATTGGTGTAAATATACATTGGTTTTGATACATAATTACTCATGTAATTATATAAAAAAAATACATGAAATTTAATTGTAATTTACCGAATTTATATACAGTGTAGGGCACTATTGATAGCAAAATCATATTCAGTTTGTAAATATCAATTTATAAAACAAATACCGTTTTTTTTTTTTTAATATTCTATGTACCTTTAGGAATGAATTAATAATTGTTGAAAATAAATATTATTTCATTTCACGTTCGGGCGAAAGTGTTTAGTTGGTGTACTTTACCCGGTAAAAGTGCGTAATTATTTATTTCATTTCGTGAATATAAATGTTTCAAAGGAATTTTGTTTGGTGCATAAATTATAATAAATTTTGATCAAGGTTAAAATGAATTGCGTTTCCGGTAGTTCATTCGAAAATAATTCTATTTACGAATGTTGAGTATTTTTTTTTTTTTTCGTAATCTGGAACTGTAGTTGCTTTTTTGTTTTTCGTTCAAATATACTGGGAAATGTACACCAATTACGCGCTTAGTTGTAACACGTAAATAATAGGGTGGGTAAAGTAAAATCAACAATTCGTGTTTTTAGTATAAGTAATTTATTTTTTATTTAAGTATTTATTGAAATAGTTTTTAATTAGAGTGTATCTAAAATAAATAAATAAATGATATGCATCCAAATGTTTCATCATACAATTTCAAATAATCAGAACTCATAATTCTAAAATGATATTTGGATATAAAATTGCTTTTCACTAAATACTTGGTCTGACAGCTAAAACCCAAATATCATTGCAGATTTCGGTACATAATTCAAATATTTTAACAAGTTTTAGGTCCAAAACATTATATGTCCATCACTCAAGCTGTACTACGGCTAAGTTTGTCTTGTCCTTGAGATTCATCTAGAAATGTATTTAAAATTGTCTAAAATATCAGCTATTGATAAAATAAACATATCTACGTTTTTTATGAGTATTATTGATAAGAAAACTATCTCACATAACCTAGTAATGGCACTTTTATATATTTAATTGCAACTTAGAAAGAGTTATGAATTGTTTACGATACCCGCATTGCCTCATCACGTCTCATACGCATTAAAAACGCGATTTGGCGTTTTTTTTTTGGCAAAAACCAGTAGCATAAACGATCCTAAAGTGCAAGACAAACGAAAAAAAGCGAAGAAATAGACTAGATTGGGATACAAGGAAAGAACAAGTAAATAAATAATATGAGTAGGACGTATTTCAAAATATCGTGATGGCCATATAAGAGATGTTATAATTGTTTTCACTAGTTCATCTTAAAAAGCACATTATTTTAATATAAAAACATCAAATCTAAATATGCTAAAAACAGTAAATGCAAAACTTTTATAATTGCAACGTTGATCCAAGGCAATAATATATCACTACTTTCCAAAATTTAACAAATAAAATTTTAATCATATTTACAGATTAAACACGAATATTTATTTATATATATATAAATATATATATATATATATATATATATATATATATATATATATATATATATATATATATATATATTATATATATCATAAAAATTATGTACACACAATAATATATCTTAATGCAACATAGAGTGTTACTTCGGTGATAGGTAAAGGCCCACTAAACCATTTTAAAAATAAAACTCTCATACAAATATATATGCTTTTTAAATCAATACAAATTTCCTTATTTAGTCTCGATAAATAATCGAACACAACCGTTCGTTACAAGTATGGAGCGCACGCGCGTCTGCAAGTTTGTTTGAAACAAATTTAGTGTGCCTTTAATAGAAAATTGAACTATTTTTATTTATGTGTTCATCACAATTAATAATGCAATAAATAATTGGTGAAGCGGTGACTAGTCAGCTTTTTTTTTTATCATCAATTTTAGTGTAATTGAATATAAAACTCACTTAAATTAGTTGTTTTGCTTTGTTGAGCGCTTCGTAGACGGCCATTTCTTTTTTCTCCTTTTTGAGGTTTCGTTCTTCGAACTCCAGACGGTTGCGGATAATACGTTCGACGATTCTATCCGTAGTCATATCGTTTTGCGAGTTAACCAACTTGAATTTGCCTTGTCGCTTTGGCTCAGTGTACGGATCTTTACCATCCACATCGGGCATTATTGGTGTATGGCCATGAATCACTACATCTACTTTGAAATGTTCCATCAGATCATTCGTCACCGAATACGGAGCACCGATCACTACTTCAGAAACATACTAAAAACCACACAAAAAAAAAAATATGAATAACAAATTATTACAGAGTACAACAGATAACATAGAATAACCACAATCATAGATGAAATGTCGCGTTCATTTTAAAGTTTCTTTATAGACATTTATATAAAACTATGTTTATTTCTTATTTTTTTGCGTTGATTCGGAAATATGAAACTCACGTATAGTCATGACGTCACGATTAGGTTATCCATGTTATGTTTAGAATTCTAGTGATGCATCATTGAGAATGTTTATTATTTATCTTTGAGGTATGTAAATCTGTGCTGATAATCATTAATTATTTTCTTTATTAAGAAAAGATAAGTGAGTCATATCTAGTATGGTATGACTCGCTTATCGTTTGATTATATTGGCAACAATGATAATATTTTTAAAAGTAAATAAATATTTAACGTAAACGTTTTTTTTTTAAGTAGAATCATGTGATATAAACGTATAATAATTATGGAAAATATTGTATTTGTAACTGGAATAAATTGAATTTCTAAAGTGCGTAATATTGTTTTTGAATGTGGTTTGTTAATTACCTTGCAAGCTAAAACGCTTAAAACACGTTCGTGTAAATTCATAATAGGATAATTGCTGCCTTTGTACCGATTAACAACCGGATCGGTGTGTAAGCCGACGATTAGGTAATCGCCGTGTTTGCTGGCCGCTTCCAAAAAATCCAAATGCCCCACGTGGAACAAGTCGAATGCACCTGCGACGTAGATTACTTTATCGCCTGGTTTCGGTGATTTACCATCGCTGAACTGGATGATTTTTTGAGTGGTAGGCAAGAATTGCGAGCATCCTGTCCACGGCGATCGAGCCGACGAGTCTTGGCCCAATTTTGAGGAATGTTCCTTGCCGACATCGTACTCTAGGGCACCTCGTCGGAAATGTTGTCGTGTTAGCAACAACATACGACCGACTAGATCCGTTGTGGAGACTCCTGCTGTTCTTTGTACTTCCCTAAATATGGTTTATTAGTTTTTGCATCCTTTTAATACTTCGTTTAAAAAGCGTAACGCCGAAAACAACTTATTTTTATTTCGTACTATAAAACGAATTAAATAAAAGCGAATTTATATTTCCTTTAGAAACTATAAGTACGACCTTAACCTTGGATAGAATTTATAATTTTTTAAGTAATAATTTTTTTATGCGATACAGGATAGTATCATATAATTTATGAAGGGAAAATCTATAGCACACATAAAGAGTTATACGAAATATTAAATATGAGTCACAGATTGTTTTTTATTGCTAGAACTTTACGTATTTATAGTATCATAAATTATTTAGAATCAATTCATGGAATTTCTTGCAATTGTATCTTTTAGTAATACTACACTGCATAAACATATAATATGTACAAATTGTTTATTTTTTTATTTTAACAAATTTAAAATAGGAGTTTATTTTTCTAATTATTTATTATATACAAAAATAAGCTTTTTATAAGTCTAATACGCAAGATTTTTTTGATATAATTTTGTTGTTTTTAATATTGGACATTTTATTATAAACATAGATTACCAACAAATCTGTGCACAAATATTAATTTCGTTTTATTGATTTTCAATATTTCAAGATAATATATTTATAAAACTATGCATTATTGACAAGTTCTCGCTTGTGTTCGTGATACCCGTTAATCGTTTACATATATACGCTAAACTTAGGCTAGAAAATGTGTATTTTAACGTGTTTTAGTTATAATTCGAATTCGTTTTGAGATTAATATAAAATATGTAGTCAAAAAAAGAACAATAAATAAAATTCGAGGTGTAATTTAATAAAAAAATATATATATCTAATCAACAATAGATGATTGATTTTTAAATGATTTAATTCAGTTTGAGTAATAATTATTTTGATTAGTTTAGCCATAGTTACATTAAGCGCTTATTAGTTGTGCAAAAGTGTTTAAAACTTACTTGTATCTTCCTGCAGTTTTGACTAGATGATAAGTATCAACGCCATCCGCAGTCATCGTGATGTCATCTCCGTGCACACAAAAATCACAATTATATTTATCCAGTGTGTCCAAAGTGGTGACGTAGGGAGCGCCTTCGATGACTTCGTCCACCCATTTGATGCCTTTGACCATCTTGTAGCGTTCTTCTTGCGTGAAGACCGGCGGTCCTTTGTGTTTGGAGATTTCCGCATCCGTGTGAATGCCGACGATTAAGTAATCGCCGAGAGCTTTGGCCTGTCGCAGTGAATTTGCGTGGCCAAAATGTACCATGTCATAACTATAAACAATTCATTTGGCATTGACATTTATTTCTATAATTAAATATATCAATTTAGCTATTCTTTTTTTAAATTGAAAACTAATCTTGTAGATAATTGCATTTATTTACAACCGACATGAAAAATAAGTTTTAATTGCTTAAAAACAATTAGAAATAATTAGTGCTATTTTGAATTGTTCCCCTTTTTGCCACCAGATCTAAGAGGGTGGTTGTTAAAAACCCGCTATTAGTTTCAAACTTAAATCTAGTCATTTTTGAATTGAAAACAAATCTAGTGGATAATAATTGCATTTATGTATAGGTTTATGAAGTATAAGTTTAAATTGCTTAAAATACTATAAAAACACTTATAACAATTAGAAATAATTAGTACTATGTAGACTGTTCCACTTTTTGCCACCAGATCTAGATGGGTGGTTGTTAAAAAGCCACCATTTACTCTTATTCAGATCATTTTCTAATATATATTTAAGAAACTGGGGCAAATAAAGACTAATGAGAGGAACATAAGCGCAATAACCTCATTTCTATACTGACATTTGTCTTTAAATGATACTTATGAATTAAACATTGAAGGTTGTTTCCCTACAAACCAATCAGTAGTAATAAAGTCCTGGATTACATATATAAATAAGTAGTTAGTAGAGGTTAAAGAGTTTATCAGACTTACCAGCCATCACCCCAGACGCGTACAGTTGAATCACCGTTTGGCAATTTCATGTTGCCGTTCATAATATGTTGACCACAACACGGTATAATTATAAGTGAACAGTTAGCGATTGACGTCGGTTTTTAAAATATCAACCGGCGGCCCGTTATCAGTAAACGTGCTCTTATCACCGCCGGCACCGGATTTGAATGAATAGTTGGTAATATATCGCGATATGCAACGCCCCTTTCAACATCACACCACTCGCGGTTCCACCACTCCGCGACGGATTTCTAGAATCGATCCGTCACTGCAGTTTACATTTCATTGGTTGTAAATTGTTGCTGGTCGCGGCTTGACTAGCGCAAAAAATTCAAAATACTCTGTACAAAGCACGATTTCAAAAATAACTACGTTTACTTTACTTTCGAATTGATGAACATAATTCTGCGAACGTTACACAAACAACAATCACTTGAATCACTCAAATTTGACGTTATACGATTAAAAAAAAAAAAATTGTTTCATCCCCACTAAACCAGACTTACAACGCAACACTTATAGAAATATAAAAAATATATTTAAAATATTCCATAAGTTTCCATTAACAATGAATGACTTTAAAATTTGTGTACGAACACAAAATGCCTTGACCTTCTTTGGAACAAGTTTGATTGTTTTAAATAAATGCTTACACAGCATAATTAAAATATGTTTTATTTTAAATATCCTAAATTACACTATAAAACTAATTATTACAATTTAAAATCTTTATAATAATTTTTTTTTTTGTATTTTTCGGCCCTAAAATTAGTATTATCAATTAATCTTTGGCGTCTGATATACCACCGGCGGTTATCGCAAAAGTGGCTTCATTTTCCGGCATATCAGGGCTATCATAAATTTTCGCAATCCTATTTTCGCCGCGGCCCTTCTTTAGCGAGATTCGTGTAGTGGAAGCATGTGCTAAAATATTCCCGCCGATTGGTTTCTTCGGATCAGCTTGAAACGACATGGTAGCCCCTGGATCTGAAGTCATTTGATTAGTGATGAAAATTGCTACGTTATATTCTTCGCTGATTTTCTGCAATCGTGATAGCATTTGCGCGAGTTTTTGTTGCCGATCGGCTAGTTCGCCGCGGCCGGAAAAATCAACGCGAAATAACGCCATTATTGAGTCGACGATTAGGAGTTTAAAAACACCGGCTTCCTCGTGGAATTTCGCGGCGACGTAATCCAAGAGTTCGTATTGGTGTTCGGAGGTGTATGCGCGCGCATATAGGACATTGTCCAAAACGGCGGTTTGGTCCAATTTGAAGCGATCGGCGATCGAGCGTAAACGATCCGGACGACTGGGATTTGGTTTTTTAGTCAAGGAATTATTTCTGTTTTTGTATCAAATGATTTCTAATTTTCCTATAACTATTAAACAGTTCAAATGAACTTAAATAAAAAATGAAAATGCATTCTACAATTCACAAAATACGCGTTTGTCTAGAAGATTATATCTTTTAAACAAATTGTAATTGATTTATAATTTTGTATTGATAATCTAAAGATAGAAATAGTTTAATCATTTTTTTATGCGATCTTAAAACATAAAAAAATGTCATCAACATTTAAACAGTAACCTATATCT
The DNA here is from genome assembly GCA_944738965.1 of Nebria brevicollis. Lineage (NCBI taxonomy): Eukaryota > Metazoa > Arthropoda > Insecta > Coleoptera > Carabidae > Nebria > Nebria brevicollis. Next base: position 5,312,004 of record OX122899.1, read on the forward strand.
ATTTATCGCTAGTGAAAATCATGATTTAAATCAACATATTAATTCTTTTGATATGAAATCGAAATATAAAAAATAAACCAGGTCAAGAATCTCTGCAAATGCAAGCAAAAAGTCTAAATAAACACATGATTTTCATATATGAAATAGAAACTAACAACATACATCAATTATTTTTAAAATAAAACAAAATATGTAACAATTTTAAGACAATAAAATTGAATAAGTTTAAGGAATATCGTCCAAATACACGAATTAACTTAACTCAAGGAATATTGTATAAAGAAGGATACAAAGTATGTTCGGTATCAAGGAAAACTACTTTACCCCCGATATACCCATTAGCACCAGCCATTTGGGCAGTTACGCACAACGTATGGGATAATTGTGTTTTCCCCGTGCGAAATTCACCAAAAGCTTCAGTAATCGCCATAGATTCTATTCCACCACCGATTAATTTACTAAATAAACCCAAAACACCACTCTCAACAATTATTCCACATTAAAAAACCACAGTTGCACAAAAATGATTAATGCATTAAACAATTCAAATGATTCAATCGATTAATTATACATGCAATATGACGTCAATACTCACTCAAGTTCTAGGCTACCAGTGCTCAAACGAAACACATATTTACGTTTATCGCTCACTTCTAAAGCAGTTAAAAACCCATACGTATTAATTTTCGAGCAAGCTTCTTTGATTTTATCAACTTTCGCTTCCGAAAAACCTTTAATACCACACAACTTCTTACGCGTGGTCATCTGAATACCTTTTATGGTACAAATACCAGACGATTTCAGTTTCTTTATATCGGCAACATTAATACCATGTTGTTGTAAAATATCAACATCTTGAAAAAAACTTTCATCTTCCTCAACATCAGATTGATTCTCATCTATCATAGATATCTCCATAATTTGTATTGTTAATAGATCAAACAAATTTATCAGCTTTATTGCGTCCGTTAGCAACGTTTTCTCGTGAGATTTTACAACAATAAACGATATAGTGATTGTTGAACAAATGTTTAAATTTTCGCTACAACAACGTCACCTATGAGCCTGTTAGCAAACTAGTTTAATAAAATTGCGCTAAAATTAAATTACAAATTTCTAATTTTATGTCATAATAAATCAACAATGAATGCCAATTTTTAACAATAAAATGATTTTTTTGGCATTTGTTTATTCGAACGACACCTACAAAACGCAACGCGTTTAAATGGTGGGATATTCAAAATGTTTTATTAATATTTAGTGGCACACCTTTCCAAATTTTATATTTTTAAAAATATTAATGAAATCTAGACGTGATTCTAAGTAGTTTTATGGTTTAAATGTAAATAAAATTAAATATATAATTTGACATTTACTGTCAAATTTGAATTGTCATGGCCTCTACAAAAACGGTAATAGTTTTGGCACCGAATGGGCGAAGACAAAATGTTAAAGTTACACCAAATACTACAATACTACAGGTAAATTACCCCTAATATTACACCTATATAATGATTTATTTCGCTATAAAAATATATGTTAACCTGAAACTTTAAAGATACTTGAAGAAGTTTGCAAGAAACAGGATTTGAAGCCTGAAGAATTCGACATAAAACATCATAATCACATATTGGATGTGTCGGCAATGATGAGGTTTTCCGGTTTGCCGAATAATGCTCAATTAGAAATGTGCACAATACAAAAATTGCGAAGTGAAACTTCAGTCACTTTGGGAGTACAACTGGAAAGTGGTACACGATTGACTGGTGATTTCATCCCGCAGGACAATTTATGGAGTATTCTTCAAACATTATGTCCAGATGATATCAAACCCGACAAGAATCCTGTGGTCATTTATATGCGACAGGAGATTTATGGGCTTCAAAATTTACAGAATACGTCACTAAAATCTTTAGGCCTTACATCTGGGAGGGCCATGCTACGTTTGATTCATAGGTTTATATTTAACAATCCTAATATTAAATTATTTTTAAAATTGTATTGAAAAGTCACTAATCGTAACAACCAATAAGAAATAATAATTCTACTTTTAAATGCTTTTAAAATATCTTTCTTTAGAATCGTTAAATTTATGCGCAAGTGTATATTTTGTGTTTTTTTTTTTTTTGTTAGAAAACCTGATCAATTACATACGCAAGCGAATGTTTCGGCTCCTTTGCCAGTTAAACCAGTTGAAGAGAAACCGTATGTGAGAAAACTAATTAAAATCGATGATGTACCCGAAGTGGTATCGCAAGAAGAACAGACATCGAATAAAAAAGTTGCATTTTCTCCTCCGAAATCACCAAAAAGTTTCCTGAACGATTTGATCAAAAAAGACAAATCGAAAAAATCTGCAGATGGCTCGAAAGTTAAGAGTTCCACCGCGAAATCTGAAACGAAAATGGAAGTTGATCCACCTCAAGAAGCCATCGATCGATTTCAAAGCGAAGAATTTGCCTTTGTAAGTTCAATACTTAATATTTTTGTAAAATTTAATTGTTTGAATCATATATAAAACTTGGTTTTGGATTAAAATGTGTAAACTTGTATCATTTTTAAGTTAGGAGAACGCAATGCGATGGTATTCTCATTAGACATGGCTAGAACGGTGCCCCATGAAGACCTCCCCGATGAGTTCTTCGAATTAACCCTAAAAGACGCTCGAAAATTATTCAACGAACTCAAAAAAAAACGAATAGAATTAGAAGAGCATCCACTACTCACAACATCGCTCAAGCAATTAGAAGAAAACAAGAAAACGTTGCGTCATTTGAGCCAATACAAAAAATCTGTAATCCGTGTTCAATTTCCCGATCGAACTGTGCTACAAGGCACTTTTAAACCCCTAGAAACAATTGAGGTGGTTAAAAATTTCGTCCGAGAATATTTAGAAAATTCATCAAAAGATTTTCATTTATGTGCGTTCACTTTCTCAGTTATCTTAATTTATTTTCTAGCAATAACGAATTGTTTATTTTAGATACAACGCCACCGAAAGCAATTCTAAACCCAAATCTAACGCTACTCGAGTCAGACTGCGTTCCAAGTGCGGTAGTTCATTTTATTTACGAGAAATCTGTACAGGATGATCACCATTATCTACGAGACTCAATTTTGGAACAAATTACATCTCATAGTTTGGCCAGCTTAGCAGCAGCAAGACTTCGGTACGCATTGTGAATAAATAAATACAAGTCAGTGTAAGTTTATAATTGTTTTATTTAGCGGTAATGATACGGTTCGAATCAATTCTGAAGACAATGAAGAGGAAGATATGGATTTAACAACGAATGATATAAGAACAACGAATTCGGAACACGCGGAGGCTGATGCAAATTCAAGCGAAGCTGGCGTTTCGTATGCACCGCGACCGGTGAATGTGAAACCGGCCGGGCCGCCAGAAAAAGTGCCTAAATGGTTCAAGCCCACCAAATAATTTCTTTTAAAGTGTAATACGAATTATTATTGAGTCTACTCTTTTTTCAATGTAATATTTTTACAAATATAAGTTTTGTTCAGGTGTTAATCATTTAGTTATTATTTGTGTAAATTAATTTGTATTTTCCCTGTAATAACTCCTAAATTTTACATCATATCCGTTATCTGTCTCCCACTGAATAACATATATAGTCTCCCCAGATTTGGTAGCAATAAAAAGAGGAGTAATTGCATTATTAATTGATCATTAAATATTTATGTTGGCATTTAATTTCGGAAATAAAAATCTAATGGAAATAATATGCACATAATGACGTAACTATTTGTTAAATAAACAAGCGGCGTTTTTTTTAATTTTGTGGTGGACATAGAACGGATAAGATTCCTAGTATTTTTATGAAATAACATATATTGTTCTGGACGCTTTGCTTATTATTGTCTACGTAACATTTAAAAAAAAAAATTAATAAAACTTCCAAATATATGATAATGCCAATTTGTGATTTTTCTGCGAACAAGTGTACTGATATATTTAGCAAAATAAAATATAATTTCGATTAAATTAATAAAATATAAATAAAATCCAATTAAAAAAATGTTTAAAATATACAAAAAAAAAACTAACCTAAATAATACAAAATTAAATATATATATAGGCGTATAGCGTAAATATTACACTAACTTATTCGTTTCAATTTTTAATTCTACAAACTACTATTTAATATCAAATTTACGAATTATTGAAAAGTGGCAGCACTCAAAATTGGTGTTATCCCCAAAAATGATTAATCATATTTTTGACTAGCCGATGAGGAAGGTTCCAAATGAACACCCATGGGTCCTAACATATTTGATGCAGGCCCGGCTGCGCCCATTTGACTCTGGTAACTCTCCAAAATATTTTTCAAGGCCGTCATATCAATATCAACCGGCTTAAACGTTTCAATATCATCAAAACCATCGTTATCATGTGTTTTTTTCTCAAACGACTGCCCTATAGTTGTTCCAGCCAATTCTCTATCCATTTCCTCCATATATTCCTGGATTTTAGAATTAATCTTTGATGTACTATCCATTTTATCTAGATCCATTTCGGCCTCATCACCGTATTCGCTCATTTCAGATCCTGATTCCAAATCCCAACTGTCATCCGGGATGACCAAATCTAGGATGTTTTGGACTGCGCATGAAAATGTGGTTGGATCGAAGTTGATTTTATTTTCGGTGTTATCAGTGATTTTTGTGTCTTTTGAAAACGAAACTCGTGTTTTGTCTTTGCCGCGTTTGATGCCGCGTTGTGGACGAATTGGAGGGGACTCTGGACGGTTTTCTTGCGGGAATTCAGCGCCGTCGATATCCGATGTGTGATTTAGGAATTGCGTTAACTTTTCAGTGAAGTTAACTGGGTTTGTGCTGCCGTTTACGTTGAAGAACTTGTTTTGCCCGTACCGTTCAACTAGCATCTTTTCGAGTTCGATTGGATTTATATTCAACCATGATTCATCGTCGTCCGGCGGTAAATTAGGTTCATTTCTTTTGAAATCATCGTAATTATACCCTAAGCTTTTGTTTAGTTCTAATATTTCTGCGCCTACTGTTACTTTGGAGTGCTCCTCACTTTTGTGTAATTTAAAATAATCTTTAGCGTTGTTCAATAAGTTATTGTAATCGTGTGAGTGTTCTAATAAATCACGGAAATAATCTTTAGTTTTAAGCGTTTTTAAGTACTGCAACCATTTCTTATCATTCTCTAAGTCTTGAGCTGGTTTCGCTTGTGAAACCAGAATTTCAAAACCACAAGCGATCTTAACACCTAAACTATGTGATTTAAAATCCGTATTCTTCACATCCGGTAAATTCCAACCGATTCTCCGGTCCGGTTGATAATTACTATGACTTAGCATCGCAAATAAACATTTAGTAAATGTGACGCTTGAGTAGACACGATTTTCGGGTGGAAAATATTTCATTGCACGTAACGCTTTCATGTCGATGGGATCACGATTACAAAATGCTAAAATTGCGGGTGCGATCAGTTCTGGTTTTGAGTTTAAAACGGCGGCTACGCCTACAGGAACATAGACTTTCGCTCGATGTAAGTTCTCGATGATTTTTTCGGGGTAATCCTGTATTCGATCGTAAATCGCCTTTTGTATGTTGGTTGAGGCTTCGGTTAATAAGTGATCTCTTCGAATAGTTGCTAAAGCGATGTTAACATCAATTGACGCTTGGCTTGATGGTATCAAATGTAATTGGCCCTTGTATAAATATATCTAGAAATATTTTTCTATTTATTTAAATTGTTCAACATTTATTTTATCATATATGTCCAATTGCACCAATAAAAATTATTTATTTTATAGTAAAACAATAAATAAAGTTATGTTCATATACATAATAATATTTAATAATTTGAATTAAATATTAAAATGAATTTACCCTTTTTTCACAAGTTTCTGGATTAGCCCAAGACGGTAAAAAATTCGCAGCTTCGATTAGCAAAAATTCCCCATCGCTATCAATGACCCGAATAATGAGCCCATCGATTTCTTTCGTCAATTGCAACAACAAAAACACCAAAAACCACTCATCTTCGATATTATCACCAAAATGAGAAACTCCGTATAAATGCGGCGGCAACGTTTCTAAAAAAAAACCCCAAATAATTATTCAACAAAATTCAAGCTTCATCTTCGATTAAAATACCTTTCGATTGAAATTCGTCATTCTGAAGCACGTGCGACGAGGCAGGTTTCGAAATAATATCAAATTTGTCTTTGTGCCATAGATAATCTTTACTCAAACGCTCAACAATTGAATTCACTTTCGTTAAATAATTGTTTAAAGACACATGTTCATTGTCTTGCCCATTGTCGTTACCGTTTATATCAGGAAACAAATAATATTCAACGTAATCATCTTCGCGAACTGTTTCCAATACATTTGCAAACGCCATTCTTGTAATATCACGCGAATAAATTAAAAAAATTCCGGTATTTTCATTCAAACCAAACGTTCAATCGTATTTTTGACAGGAAGAGGTTGACACATTAGTACAGTGCTCACCAACAAGTTAATCAAAAATTTGTCGTTAATTTTAATTCAACTGGATAATATTAAATAAATACACATAAAAATAAATAAACTTGGTTAAATTATACATTCTTATTTTAAATATAAAATAGAACGCTCAAACAAAAATGTTTGAGCTCATTAAACAGGGATGAGCAAAACAAATATAAATTGGCACAATACTAATATATAAATTTAATTACTAATCATTTCTTATTAAAACAATCATTTTATTACGTTATATATTTCAATAAAATTAATTGCATGATCAAAACATTGTTTTTATATTATATATAACATGTTTGGAGCCATGTATGTTTTAAATAAGTTTTTTTTTTTGTGACGATTAATGTCAATGCGATTTCGTTAAATAAATAATATATTCGTTTTAAAATAATCTAATTTAAAAATAAAAATTTGATAAATCAGCAAATCGTACAATAAATTTTGACAGCTTAGAAATGTCAAATGTGATGTGCAACAGTCAAAACTGCTTAACGACATAAAAATCTACTTATTAATAATGTAAAATCAACAATTAATAAATTTTATTGATGAAGAAATACAGTAGCATGTGTAACGCGAAGTTTTTACTCCAATTCTAGTCTATATACATTTTCTATATTGATTTACGATGAATCCTAACCTAAAATCAGCGTAATACTGATTTTTAAACCAATGATGTAATCTTTAAAGTGTTTTAAATAAAATTCAATCTTTAAATCTGTATTTTTCGCTATAATTTTCGTTTAAATCGGTTAGGTTTAGCAATTGAAATGTTTGCGAAAGGGTCAATAAAAATTAATAAATATAATAGGGACGGAGTGTTTGAAGGGAGAATTTAAAAATGTTTAAATGTAAATTAAAAATCGTTTTGGAGCAAAAATGGTTGTGACAAAAGCACCAGACCGCCGCTGGTGTCGGCGTTACCGTTTATTCTTCACAATCGGTGTGTTTATTCTTGCATTTCAAGTCTATCTCGTGCTAAAATTTTTATCTATTAACTCGGACACATCCGACGATAAATGGACTCCGCATAAAGTCCTGCTAGATAATGATTTTGATAATAGTGCGAATTCGGCGCGTAGGCTACGCGAAGGGTTAATCGACGACGAGGATAGCAATAATTTAGTAGATAATCTAAAGAAACAAAAACACGATCAATCCAGTGCTATAAACCAGCAGAAAAAAATAAATGCGACATTAATACGATTAGAAGAATTAGATTTTATTCCCTCTTGCGAGATCACGACGAAAGAGGCTGTATCGGCGGTGCATCGCGCAAAAACGCAACGTTGTAAACAAGAACTAGTGAACGTAACGTGCCTGGCGCAACTAGGTCTTTTGTACCCGAAAATCTTGCCGAATTTTTGCCCTAGCACGGGTTTTGTAAATGGGAAATCTTTGGGTTGTTTTAAAGACGCGAAAACGTTCCGTTTGTTGAGCGGGTATTACGCGAATTTTAAAACGAGTAATTCGCCGTTACACTGTATTCGAATGTGCCTTCAATCTGGGTTTCCGTACGCTGGAGTCCAGTATTCGTAAGTTAATAGTGTTTCGGTTTTATCGTATTATTGTCTGTTTTTTTTTTTTTGGTGATTTAGAACAGAGTGTTTTTGTGGTAACGATGAGCCGCCTTCAGAGGCACGCTTGCCGGATTCTTCGTGTAATATGAAGTGCCCAGCAGATCCGCATCTTGCCTGCGGTGGATATTTTACTATTAACGTGTATCAAACGGGTATTGCCAGTAAGTTAGTCGAAGTCACCTCAGTTTCTAGGAAAAGCATGTTTTTTATATAATTTATGCTTATCGTTAGGAATGTAATAATTAAATTAATAAAATTATGATAAAATAAAATATCATCATTCATTATAATAGGAAACTATTATGATAGACAAATGCTTTATAATATGAAATAAAATATCTGAAATGTCTTACACTGAACTTTCTTATACGCATTTTGGTTAGATTTTTATTAGTTCATATATCACTTTGTCAAATACATTGGTCATTACGCCCGCCATTTTTATTAATGCCACTAGCGCCACCAACGATAATTTCGTTCACGAATATGTTTAATTATTGACGCTGTTGCTGCTTATTAAAATGCTAATTAATTATATTTGGTAGTACTTATAGAATATGTATACTTTTGCCCATAGAATTCTCTGCTCAGCTAGCCCAAATCAGTGAAACATCCGATGCAAAACCGGTTCGAATTGCATTTCTACTCACTTTAAACGGCAGAGCTGTTCGACAAGTTCGTAGATTGATAAAAATATTATTCCATAAGAAGCATTTCTTTTACATTCACGTAGATGCGGTAAGTATTCTTTATTTATTTACTTCGTATAAGTACTACATTCAAGATCACCAGTTCCTTATGTAATAGACTAGTAAACGAAATACACATTAACGACGTTGATTTTAAATATTTAGAGACAAGACTATTTATTTCGAGAATTAATCCAGTTGGAGCACCAATTTCCTAACATACGCCTTTGCCGCAAACGTTTCGCGACTATTTGGGGCGGTGCATCGCTGCTGCGCATGCTCCTAGCTTCAATGCAGGAACTACTAGCCTCGAAATGGGACTGGGATTTCATAATAAACTTAAGCGAATCGGACTTCCCAGTCAAAACACTCACACAACTCGAAGACTTTCTAAGTGCCAATAAAGACAAGAATTTCGTCAAGTCACACGGTCGCGAAGTACAACGATTCATACAAAAACAAGGTCTCGACAAAACATTCGTTGAATGCGACGCGCACATGTGGCGGCAAGGGGATCGCCAGTTACCATGGGGTATTCAAATAGATGGCGGTAGTGACTGGGTGGCGTTAAGCCGCCCATTTGTTACTTACGTCGCATCTAACACACCCGATACCTTAGTTGACGGTTTAATAACAGTCTTTCAACACACATTACTCCCCGCCGAATCGTTTTTTCACACTGTGCTTCGTAATTCGAAATTTTGCAACACTTACGTTGATAATAATTTACATGTTACTAACTGGAAACGGAAATTAGGGTGCAAATGCCAGTATAAACACGTCGTTGATTGGTGTGGGTGTAGTCCAAACGATTTCAAACCAGATGATTGGTTGCGAATCCAAGGAACGGAAAACAAACAATTATTTTTCGCGCGTAAATTTGAGCCAATTATAAATCAAGCGATCATATTACAAATTGAAGAGTGGCTGTACGGGCCTTCGCCTAGCGATGTCCCAAACATGAATACTTATTGGCAAAGTGTCTATCACAATTCTGACGTTACACCTGCGCCGGATGATGCTTATATCACAATTTGCACTAGTATCGCGCGAAATACGGCGAAGTTATTGAATAAAAATTGCGATTTAGTACCGGATAAACTATTAGAAATTACGTCGTATCATTTGAATGATGTGTATGAGGGGACGTTGGTTATGTTCTCAGGGAATTTGACCGGTAAGTTAAGTTTAGAAACGTTTGTAAAACCGCGTGAATATTTAAAATTGACGAAATCTTCGATGTTAGTACAACGATTGCAAACATTAGTTGTTAGTTCTGAGTATGATCAGAAAGAACAGACGGTTCGTAATTTTGCGCGAATGTTAGGACCGTTTTCAGAACCTGTATTGGTTTATCAATTTTTGCCTAACATTGCTAACAGTGCCAAATCATACAATATCTCGTTCCTCTGGTTGGACCCTTCCGGGCAATTAGTTGATATATCCGAGGCAGCCATAGACGAAACGTATACCATAAATCATGTTAAACCTAACTTAAAACAACCTCTACTCCCAGGCATATGGACAGTAAAATTAATATTTAATAAACAAATTATAGCTGAATCCAATTTTTTAATAACTCCTTTAGAATTTATGTCTAACACGCCCTTGGCACAAACCCAAGTCACATTTGTGCATAGCGGCAGTGTTAACAATAGAGAATTCGATTCCCAGTGGCATAATTATTTAGATAGTAACAATGAGCGAGATTCGCTTGCGCGTATCTCTATTTCGAACGCGAAACGGTTCGGGTTGGATTTGCGCGAATGGATTGACAATTTAGTAGATAAATTTTATAAAATTAAACGTATTTGTGTTGTTGGCGATACGATCAATAGTAGTTTTACGTGTGGTAATACTAAAATTGACATTTGCAATACGACTAATTGGAGTTCGAAGTCACCAGATCCAAAAAGTCGTATTGGCCACATTAATGAAACTACTGGTTATTTAAATGCTCTCTGGTAATATTGTTTGTTTCTAAAAGTTAAGGATATTACCAGATAATTGTAATTATTTATTTTCTAATCTATTCAAACAAATTCTCAAGTATTTTCCATACTAGAATTTTTGTATTAAGATCCATGAAAGACTTTTTAAAATAAAAATTCTAGTAAGGAAAATACTTTAATCTATTAAACAAAGCCTCATCAATATTATTCCTTACTAGAATCTTTGTTTTAAGAACCAAATAATGGTGCAATTCTGAGCAAATCTACATTCTTCCGTATGTAGAATCTGTAAAACTGTAACAAATTTGTAGTTCTATTAGCTAAAAAACAAGATTCATGTCATAGATTTGCAATTCAATTAATATATCGTAAACGCTTTCGAAAGTTTCCAGATTCTCGTTACAGATCTATAAACTTGCTCAAAATCGCACCTTAAGTCATGGAAAATACTGGAAAGTAGTTTAATACTTTTAGGTCAAGTTCTGATTGACTTAAGGTTGTTCCGTAACTGGAACCACGAATCACTGATATAACCACGCTAAAATTGTGCTTGCGTGGTCAAGACTGCAAAGTACTTCCGTATTTCGGATACTTTTAGTCATATTTGTAACCACACGTCGTGGTTGCACTTACGGAACGTAGTCATAGCCTCTCTTATACGTAGTAAACTTCACCTAACTCATTTAAACATAATGGTTAAAAATACCAGTACATAAACCAAAAAAAAAAAATTATGAATGCTGTCGAAATAAGTTCTTAAGAAAGTATTTGTGGTGTATTTAAGAAAACAGGAAGCGGAATACGTAAGTGTATGAGCAGTGTGATATTGTAATAAATATCGTACATAAAATTCGCGAACGAAATTAACAACTCGCCATCTGGCGGTAAAACTAATGTACTACAAAAATTGGTTCTTACGCCAGGCATTAATGAACCAATCAGCTATTTATTTGTTTGATAAATTTCGAAGAAACAAAATATCTATCATATCTTATGAAGTAAATTCTTCAGCTAACTCATAAATAATTTATAAATAACAGTTACAATCATAATACAGTTTTAATAAACACAAAATATAAGATTCTGTTTCCAAGAGTGATTCGTGTTGACACTTTTTGGACTTCGCGTTTCCAATCATAGGCTCTATTACAACTGACGATAATTTCGTTCACGAATAGGTGAGAATCAAATGGAATGGTATGGTCATATTGAAAGAATGTCGAATGGAAGATTGATGAAAATAATTTATGTGGGGGAGATGAATGGCGTGAGAATGTGGGATCGTCCTCAGAATAAGTGGATAAATATTATTAAATAAAAAGGCGATTTTTTTTTCGTATTAATAAATTGTGTAATGCAGCCTACGTATAAGAAATGCGGGACTGTATTTCGAAATTAAATTTCTAATTCTATATAAATCTTTAAACATCTCGACGTAATTAACTATAAGAAAATTTACAAAAATATTTATATCGTAATTGTTAAACAAATTGTGATACCGATTTTTCAAGCCTTAATTTTTAGAAACAAAAATTAATAAATTGTACAAACTATTTTAAACCTATAGTTCTTGATTTAACTCCGAATTTAAATCAGATGATGTCATAATTGTAATTATGTATGAAAGTTGGGACTCAAATAAGGAAAATTAAATGAATATTTTTGTAATGTCTTGCCATATGATTCATGATATATATATATGTAACTGAAATGGACTGTTTCATTATTGTAATATAACATTTCGATGAGTACTTGTATTTTGTGTATTATACATTGATATTTGTGCAATAAATTTTGATTTAAGAGCCGTTTTCAAATACTATTTCACTCAATTTTCAATTTATTTGATCAGCCAATTTTAGAATCTCCTCTTGCCCTATACAATCATAATTCTCATCAAAATGGCTGATCGAACTGTAAAATGGCATGTTGAAAACGGCTGCACTGTTTTATTACTCCTAATTTTAAATATAAAATAAACCTGACCTCATTCATTTATGATGCTGAAGATCAGGTTTGTTTTGAGAACTATTACAGCAGATGCCTAAGTTTAGATTGAACTTTGTGTTTGTTGATCAAAAATTAGGTTTGCTTAAGTATGGAAAGTTGAGATATTCTATAATACTCCCAAATTTAAATATAAAAAAACCATAAAAATATTTTTAAACAAAACTGATATCACTAAACATAAAAATCATGTAGATATATTATTAAAACACAATTTAGTATATAAAATATTTATTTTTTAAAATCACAACGGTGCTCAACAAATTATGGAGATCTTGATTTGAGTAACAATTATTTTTTTTTTTGTTCATGAGGCACTTATCAAATAAGCAATGCAACAGTAACAAATGCATTGCTTATTATGACAATACGTAGATATATAACAAAAATATGTATACATTCTTTCTCATAAATGACACAATAAGTAGACAAATATGAATATTGTTTTTATTTCAAATGTGTTCACGTATTATGATTGTTTTTATAACATTTATATAAAAACATATTAAATAAAAAATTACTTTAAAATAATCTGTTTTATTATTTTACAATACTGGTGTAACACGAAAAACGAAACAACTAAAATGATGGATATTTCAAATCCTCGGATTTGTTTCTAGTTGGAATGATATATTAATAATTAAAAAAAAAAATGAAAACGCTGGTTTACGACATCAAATACAAACATTCGGAAATGAATCGGTATTTTTCATTATCGCCAACTTCAGGTTTCTTAAACACTTGATATGTATATAAACTAATTTTTCGCTGGGTAATTTTTTTATGTTAGTAACAATAAGCAGATAATATAATTATTTCTAATTAAGCAATTAGATTTTATTCGATTTTTATTATAAAGTAAATATAATTATTGATGAAATGGTAACGTACTTAGCAGAAGTGAATTTTACGAAATAAAATGCCTTCTGAGGAAATAAATATTTGAAAATGTTAACAAAACTTAAATAATAATTAATCATTAACTGTTAAATGCATAAACTCGCCGAAGAGTTTTTCTATTTTCGCTTTACGACCCCATTCCCTTTCCCACATGGACGTTAAGATGTCAGCCTCTTTCGAATGGCGGACATAATCCAACGAAATTTGCAACGATTTTAACGAATTGGTTGGATAAATATCAGTCGTATTTGTAACAATATTCATGTTGCATTGGTCTAAATACTGAATGATATTTGTGCAACCTTCCAAAATGATATTTTTAAAAGATGGTCGATGTTGAATTAGTCGCCGTAAAGACACAGATGTTAAATCATTATTATATGATAGATTCAACGTTTCCAAACTGTGGGCCCGTGATAAAAACCTATAAACATTTATTATTAAATATTTGAAATTTGCATGAAATACAATTCGTGAACGAAATTATCGTTAGCAACGCTAGTTGCATTAATAATTAATGACCAATGTGTTTGAGGCTATGATTGCGGCTGATCGGTTCATTAATGCGCGGCGTAAGGATCAATTTTTGTAGTACTGTCAGAGAGCGAGTTGTTAATTTCGTTCACGAATAGAGAATATGTGTGTAAACAAACCTTAAAAGATCCCAAATTTCGGAATCGTTCACATGGCACCGAGCCAATTCCAAACATTTTATATTGGTCTGTTCACACTGCTGTATATTAACAGCTAATTCTTTAACAATACCACTTTCCCGAATCGCCAAGTTATGCGAAAAATTTAAACTTTTCACGAGATCGAAATTCAAAAACGAAATAAACATTATAATACCATCGTTGTTTAGTTCATTGTAACTGATATCGAATGACTCGAGGAACTCAAAATTTAAATTAACGTTACGATTATAGGTGTTTTCGAATAAATTGTCGCTTAGATTACACCCGCAAAGAGTTAAACTGCGCAATTTTACATGGCGCAAAATAGTAGTTAGGTATGGCAACGAATCATCACCTATCAAATTAAAACTTAAATTCAGATCAGTGAGAAATTCTAAAATTGGTTTCGTTGTATTCTGAAACAAATTAGAAATATATCGCACGCCTTCGGATGTTATATTGTTTAGAGAGAGATTTAGAGAGCGTAATTGACTTAGTGACGGTAAAACAGAACATAGCAATTGTACGCCGTCGTTTAGCAATGTATTTCCGGATAGATTAATGTGTTGCAGATTATTTTGACGGTTTAACGATCGGAAAAGTGGTATTTGTTGAGATTTTTCCAAGGCAAAATCATCTAACTTTAAATTTAATGTTCCTTGGCATTCATCTAAGAGTTCTCTTAATTTTGAGTTGACTTCTACAAAAAAAAAACAACTCATATCAAATGTAACTTCCAAACGATGGCGACACTAACAAAATATCCGCCAACGGTATATGATTGAAACTTACCGATTTTGTAAGTGGAGCATGATTCTAAATATCTTTCAGGCAACGGTGGTAAATTCCAGGAAAGAACGGTAGATTTAACTTCGTCGGGTTGACCCGGGTTCAAAAAAACCATTGACAATGGATCATCATTTCCTAGAATTGCACTGTCTCCAGTTTCTAGCTGTAACGCTGGCAATATACCTTCTTGTCTATAATGAATTGATAAAACACAAAATTGTAAATTTTAATAATAAATACAGAAATAACACACTAAATTTAATTGCCAATGGAATAGACGTCAGTAGGTTAATGTGCGTGTTGTAACATACCTAATTGTGCTATTCTGTAATTTATATAGTGATTTTACAACTCTATAGCCGTTATAGACGGTTTTTAATTTATACAGAATAGCGCAATTAGATATTGGTGTTCTTTATATTCATTTATCTACCTATAATATCTTTTCGAAGCTTCATTTCCAAGCCAACCAATAGTCAAAATAGCAATATCATTCACTGGGACAGGAATGCGAAACAACTTATTATCAATCCTCACATTAACTGCAAGCAATGATCTAGTGATTGAACTCGAAAGCGACGCGTTAAACACTTGCGAATTGTCTATAATTAAAGTCGTGGTTGAATCCGCTTCGAAGTCGTCTCTAAATGAACCGAATCTCGATATTTTTTGTTGTCGTTTATACGAAGCTCCACCGCATTTGTTGACCAAGCTAACAGCAGCCATATTCGGACTTATCGACAGGTCACTACGCTTCCGACTGAACCCTGATTCTAACAAAGATGATTGGCTTTTGCGTTTTCTTGACAAAGTACTATCGCTACTGTCATCCAAATCGGGTTCGCACGAAACGTTTGGCGAATTAAACAAATCTGAATCGGAGTGAATACTATGTACAGAGTTAGAACTTATGCTTGAGGCGAATGAATTTGATCTTCGTATTCCGGTGGTGGTTAGAAATGTTTGTTTGGCAATGGAAGCTGTTTTACGTTTCTTGCTTGGATTGTTTTGAGGTAAATCATTTTCAAGCCAGTTTTCATCGGGAACCAATGCGTTTTTTGGTGATTTCTTTGGACTTAACATGTTTTTAACATTTGTGGATCGGTTTCTTAGATTGTCCATTACATTTTGGTATTGTTTGCAAGTGCTACTGTCTGATTCTGAATCTGATTTATCGTAAGTTGCAGATATTTGTACTCCTGAACAAGATGGAATTGGATTGAAATCATGTTGTAAATCAAGACTATGTCGAAGATTTCTAGTAAATTTTGATGGAGATTTTTGTCTTGGACTTCGTCTAGGTTTAGATTCATCCCGCTCATAAATAGTTTCGTTTTGGACTTGTGTAGTTGGAATTCCAGCTTTCTCTAGCATCAAGCTCATTTTGTGGACTATGCTTTCATAAAATGTCAACGCGATCGGGTCTAAATTAATTTTCTTCCTCCACAACTTTAACATATCCAACGGAGTTTCCCCGTCGTCCGTTTTAGCGATTGCCGAAGCTCCCCTATTAAGCATCATCTCAATAACTTCTAAATGCCCGTTTGTAGCAGCATCGTGTAAGGGGGTGACTCCACCGCATAGAGTTCCGCCCCTGTCGTTTATGTTTGTTCCGTGGTCGAGCAGTAGTTCTGCGATTTCTAGATAGCCATAATTGCAAGCTTCGTGTAACGGCAGCCAGCCACAGTTGTCACGGATGTTGACCGGATGTCCTTGTGCGAGGAATTTCCGCACAACGACTGTGTTGCCTTGAATACAAGCGGTGTGAAGTTGAGTTTCACCTTTGTTATTCTTCTTTACGGTCAATATCTTGTCGTAGTTCCACAGTTTTGGAGCATCCGTGGCGGGTGCTTGTTCTGCGCTGTCGTCGTCAGATTCATCTAATATACAAAAGTTTCCAATTTCCATAATCATAAACTATTAGAATAATTTCGAGTTTGGATTGATTTAAAAGTAGCAAGCATATACTTTGATATATATTATAGACACTGTATGTATGTGTTTTTATATACATATACATATAGTAGAAATCGCACGCACGCACTGAATCACTAGCACGAATTGGTAACAGGACAGCCCAAGCATAAAGCAAATGAGAGTTACAAATTCACTCCCGTGCAAAACAATTTTTTCCAAGCGCCCGCATAAATGTTTACACATCAAATATAATTATTCTAGAGTGAATGAAAGTGGAAAACGCTACTGAATTAGCTGTAACACCTTCAAGAAAATCAGGTTGTCTAATATATACATACTTGCATGCATAAACACTTACACACACACATGAATACAAACATGCACACAAATATGAATACATACATTATTTTGCAGTCTTCCAACATGATTAGCGATCATGTTAATCAGAAATTGAGCTCAATCATTTCATGAGCAGAAGCATGTTCGTATTCTGGGCATATATTTGATATAATAATTGTGATTGCAGATACATAAATGTTAAGTTTAAAATGAGAATAAATGCGATATATACGAGTAGCATTATAATGTAATTGTAAGTAACAGGTTTATATTTTTATTAATGGCTTGCAAAGTTAACCAAATTTACAGATTGAGTAAAAGTAATAATAAAATAAAAATGTAACATACCTGAAATGTTATCAATATCAATATCACCTCCAATATCAGGTGTACCACTAACATCCTCCTCACTTTCGCTTTCCGATGGGACATAGTCCATCATAATCAGCTTACGCTCAAGTGCCTTCGCGTCCGTAACCTTCTTGAATTTCCGCATCAAATTAATCAACAGAACAAGCACTTTACCCTCAAGCCGCATATTCCCGGTCGCCACAGCCAGATTTCTAGCCTCCTCATAAACCTTTGCGGTTTCAGTGAACGACTTCTTAGCCAATTCGAGAGTTTGCGCAATATTCAATAATGTATTGCAACTTTCGGTAGGATTATCACGCGATATTTCGTATTCTTTTCGAAAATACTCAATAGCCAAATCGTATTGTTTGTTATCTTTGTATGTTTGCGCCAAACTAACGTAAGCTGCAACTAGTGTCTGGCCTGTTTCACCGCTAGATATGGCGCATTCTAGCATTTTCTTATAGTATTCAATCGCTTGCGAGTAAATTTTTAAATCGCATGCACCATCACCCAGCTTTTCGTATAGTTTCTTTTTTGTTTCGTGATCGGAAAATGACGTAGTTAATACAGCGTCTTCAGCATTACACATTGCAGCAACTGACAAAAAAAAAAAATCATTTAAAATAATATACATACTTACGAACGCACGCGAACGTGAAACAAGTATTGTTTTGTAAGAATATTTATAGTAGAAACTTACCAACTTTCAAATTATGTTCAATTGCATTTCGTTCTTGTTGATTTGGTGATTTGAGCTTATAGGCTTTGAGCAAAACATGTTTCGCCCCTTGGAAATCAAGCAAATGAAACAAAACTTCCGATTTAGCGACTAATGCTGAACATAACGGCGGCACTTTATCACTTATGCGTCCTGCAGCTTCAAGTGCACAATCTAAATGTGAAAGTGCTTTACGGTAATCCTGTCTTTTACAAAACAACATCCCCAATGATGAATGCCCTTGATGTAGTTGTTCGAAAATGTCATGTTTTTTACAAATTTGAATTGATTTCAACATGTATTCAATTCCGTCTGCATAATTACACTTATTCTCTTGTACAATACCGATATTTAATAGCAATCGAGCACGCATATCCATTTGTTCGAGTTTGCTTATTCCTTTCAAACTACAAACACAAAAACACGATTCATTATTATAGTTTATGCATAAAAATATAGGTTTCACGTCCCAATAATATTTAAACTCTAATTTCTTACTTATAAAATCGCTAATTAAAATGATTCTTATACGAAAACAGGAACATAAAACTTTAAATTATTTGTTATTCTCAGAAATATATTGAAAATAACATAAAACAATATATATATATATATAAAAAAAAGCACAAACCCTTCACATAATTCCAAACTCTTGAGAAAGGCGTTATTAGCTAAATTTAATGTTTCAGTATCCAATTTATCCGGATCACTGATCGCTTTTATGAGGTAAGTTCGTCCAATGGAAGCCATCGCTCTCTGCTCATCCAACTCGTTATTTTCTTCTTTTGCGATATCTAATTTAATCAAATTCAATAATAAATAATAAATTTAAAAGTTCTACAACAATTCTAGAACTTACTCAGGTAAATGATTTCGTGTTTGAGGGCTTTGTCAAATTCAGCTAAAGTCAGATAAATTTCGCCGATCATCCGATTTGATCGGGCATATTGTAAACGATTACCTAATTCATCGTACACCCGAGCCTCATACTAAAAACGAATAAATATCGGTAATTAAAATAACAAAATCAAAAATTTGTTCCATGTTTACCATGTATTCATGAATGGACGACTCGTATTTTCCTTCGCGATAATATAAGGCGGCCAAATCATTACAAATTACGGCTAGTTGTGCTTTATTGTTTTTTTTGATAAGGAATTTTTTCTTTTTTAATAACTCTAAAAATGTATCGTTACTTGTAAACATATATATATATATAGCCTAACATTTCACTACTTACTTCCTTCGTCCATGATTTACCACAGTAGTTTTACTATTGCCAAATCAATCAAGTATTACATACGCACTCATTCGTATTTTCAAACAATTTTTAACCGATTATTATTCTATTCAAAACAACACCAAACACTTTAACAAAAGACATACTTCATATCGGCAAGAGCCATTTTATTTTTGGCGGTTTAAGCAAGAAAAGTGGGTACGTCACAAACGGCGCGGAAAATGAAAATGTTCACGCTCAACGCTTAGAGACATGTTCATACTTACGGCGAGAATCGGCGTCGTATTTAATGCGAGATATTACGCCTATATTTGTGGCTTGGTTAATAAAAACATGAATTCAATCCGTTAGTGGTAATTGAATAAGCTTCATGATATTGTGTGTGAGCAATTGTAAACATCTTTAATGAAGCTATATTTGCATTTTATTTTCAATGAACACAAATTCTGACTCCAAGAGTGATTTGTTTTGACAAAGAACGACTGGAATCAGATCACTTTGCTGCAAAGTTCACTTTGGCGCACTTCACGTGTTTAATCATAGCCTCTATCACAAGTGACAAGCAAATTACGCCCGACAATTTTATTAATGCAATTTCGTTCACGAATTGGTTCGTTTATATTTATTAGCACACAAAACAAAGAAAGTGCAAAACTACGAGACTAAACAAACGCAGCATAATTTATCTCTCAGCGCATGTGCAGACACATCATTCATGGAGCAGAAAATAAAATGCATTTTCAATTTGAAAATATAGCTTAATTAAAGATGTTCACAATTACTCACACATAATATCATGAAGCTTATTCAATTGCCACAAATGGATTCATTTTTTCATTAATTAAGCCACAAATACAGGCGTAATGTCTCACATTAAATACGTCACCGATTCGCGCGATAAGAATAACATGTCTCAGCGTCGAGCGCGAACATTTTCACTTCCCGCGCCGTTTGTGACGTATCCAACGTTCCTGCCCATTTATTCAAAAACTGATGGAAATAATCTCCACATCATTAGTTACATAAATGATTAATGTAGACTATTTTCCGTTTATTTATCACAATAAAAAGGAAGTATTACCGCCACAATAAAGTTACTTGACCATAAATAATGCTTGACTCTAGTCAGCAAAGTTATTTACTAAAATGATAAACATGAGATATCAGTAATACCAACGTAACAAGATGCCGAACGGCGCGCTGTTTGCACTTTTGAACTTATTTGTGTCTGCGAGTGATTGCAGTTATTATATCTGGAAACTACCCGATTTTAATTTAGAGATGGGAAAAGCTTTGCATCATGTTATTTAATTTGCATTTTTTTCGCTGAGTTCTCTTCCGAGATTTCTAAGCGGCTTGAAAAACAGAGTGAAGTTAGTTATAAGTGTATCTTATGCGACATCTTCATACTTGTTCATGATTTTGAATTTGTCTTTAACGGATTTTGTCTCATTTGATTGTTAACGGAATGGCAGAAACATTGAATAAATTCGCTTCATTTTTATACGTGCGTGACCCTAGTATACTAGCATGGAACAGGCCAAAGATAAATTCATCCGTAAAAGCGAATTTATGTGCAGCGTTTTCGGCAGAATCCACTTCATGTTTGGTACGTATATTTTGATACTTGATATTCCTCGCATTAATACTGATCGTACATTTAGGAGAAGCAAGTTGAGCATTTGCAAGTTTATCTGCGCATAAAGCCATCGAAAGACCTAGACGATTTGTACGAAATCACGAACGATAATAAATTGGTGTCGCGAGTTCCAACCGGTCTGCGACATGTACAAGATAGCAAGAAGGTTAAACGAAAATATACGTTTTCTAAAATATATGGTCCTGATTCAACGCAGACAGAACTTTTCAATGATTGTATCAAGGAAAAGGTTTTAAATTTTATTAACGGACATAGTAGTACGATTTTTACTTATGGGACTTCAGGATCAGGTATTTAAAAATAAATTCTCCAATGTTTTGTTATTAATTACATGAGCGTTTAGGAAAAACTTATACTATCTTGGGCAGTGCGCAGCATCCTGGCGTTATACCTCGTTCTTTGGAATATATATTTAGATCTTTACCAAAAATTGAATATGCTCCTACTGTTAAACCTACGTCGTCAGATGACGTTATTATCTTGGATTCCACGAACAGTAGAAACGAATTTATGTTAAGGACTAATTTATTGAATAATTCCTTAAGTGGCAGCGATAAACATTTACACATCAAAACATACGAGTGAGTTTCAATGCGAACATTCTAATTTTTAATTAATTATTAACTACATTCTTAAGCGCGAATTTAATAATAAATAACATGCACATACGCACAGATGTTTATATATCTACATTCGTGAGTGCCGCCACTCACTCGCATTTTTCCTAAAAGCGGAATACACATGCTTATTTCCATTAATCAGGTGGCAGAAAACGCTCTTGTATTCCGCTCGCTTACAATTTATCTTTCACACAATTCATGCTCAATCAAAAACTCGCATACCACAACAGTTTTTTATATGTATAAATAAATAATATATATTTTTAACCAGAGCAATGCAAGAACGTTTAAGTATAGAACCGGCTGGAATTTTCGATGAATTAGACAATATAAGCGTTAATATTTGGGTGTCATTTGTGGAAGTGTACAACGAATATATATACGATCTCCTCCAACCTGCACCAGGCCGTGGTAAACAACGTACCAAACTCCGATTGGGACAGGATTCAAAATCGAACGCCTACGTGAAAAATCTCACATCAATCAGCGTCTCATCCGGATTAGAAGCATACGAAATACTTCAATACGGTAAATAACACAACAATGCAGCATTACATTCGTTTACATCAAAACTATATATTTTAGGTATGCACAATTTAAATTACGCCGCAACTGCAGTGAATGACCATTCCAGTCGGTCGCATTGCATTTTTACAATTAAATTAATCCAATGTAGTGCCGACGGAAATATTCAAAGCAGTCACTTTAATTTCTGCGATTTAGCGGGATCAGAGCGGTTAAAAAAAACACACAATGTCGGCGATAGACTTAAGGAAACAAACAATATCAACACGTCTTTGCATGTGCTGGGACGGTGTATTTCAATGATCCGAGAATCGCAAAAGAATCCTACTGATTCCAAAGTAATTCCATATAGGGACTCTAAACTGACAATGTTGTTTCAAAGCGCTTTAAGCGGACACGAATCAATCGCAATGGTTGTTAATATGAACGCAACTAGGGAAATGTTTGATGAAAGTCAACGAGTGTTAAATTTTTCGGCAATTGCAAAGGACATCACAATGGAAGCTCACTTGAAAACGAAAAAACGATTTTCACTATATGTGCACAACAAGGATAGTTCGAGGCCCAGCATTAGTGAGTTGACTGAAAATGAACGATTAAGGGAGCAGGTAAGTTTTTTTTAAAATTTATTTCGTAATGCAGCTATTCAAAAAAAAACGTTGCTCAACCAGTTCTTTTAGTTAATAAAATTGTGTTTAGGTTCATTCGTTAACATGGGAGCTCGAGAACCATAAACAAATGTTGGAATTACGGGAAATCGAAATTCGTACAGAAGTCGTAGAAGAGCAAAGAAAACGGCACCAAGAAGCCGAACGAAGATGGAAGTTGCGGCTAGTCGAACAAGAACAACGTCTTCGCAACTGCTACGAAGCAAAAACAGAAAATCTAATGCAATATTACGAAAATGTTCATCCGAAGCGTGCTCGAATTACCATCATTGATTCTGATGAGGAAGAAGAAATGCGCGAGCAAATACAAACGATAACTAAGAAATATGATCTGGTTAAGCAAGAAAGCGCACAAAAGAGCGACATAATTAAAAGCTTGCAGTTGAGCTTGAAAGATAAGGACTCGTTGCTTGAAGATGCAGAAAGCGAATATAAAGAATTAGAAGTGCAGTTGGAAGAAAAAGTGCGTGAATTGCATGAATTACAAAGAGAAGTGTGCGCAATGGAAGATAAATTGTCTGCGGAAGAGAATAGTAGGTCGAGCCAAAGTTTAGAATTTCATTAAAATATATATATATATATATATTCCGTTAACAAATAGTTGTATATACAAGTAGTTAATTTATTTATTTGTATACTCATTGTATTATTTTTATATTGTATTATTTTTAGATGTTGCTTTTATTTATTTAATTATGATTACGAATAAAGTTTTACCTTTGAAGTCTGACTTTCTGTGAAGAACTCAGAATCTGTCCTGATCCTTCTTCATGTCTGTTTTTACCATCACTTGGTACTCTGGCTTATATTTTAATCATTCGTTAAATCTGTTGCACTCTTGAGTAAAAGACACGTGTAATTGACGAGGTACATATTTGAATCTAAACATTGCTATGTTGTGCGATAAATGTGTCCGGCTAGATAAAATATAGTGTGCTGATCTGGACGTGGCATTATTAAACACCTTTTTTTCTAATTTTAGGCATTGTAAATAATATACGTTCATTAAAATTTTATCATTAGTTACCTAAACATAAAAAGCTTCGATACTTCCGATTGTTAAGGGGAATACCACCCTGGCAGTTTCAAAAAATCGATTTGTTTTTATTTTGCGTTTAAAAGATACTTTGGTATTTGAAGAATATAATTTTGTATGTTAGAACCCAAACCGGACTTTTATTCAAAAAGCCCGCTCGAGCGGTATTAGCATGCATGAGTTTTGACTTGTCAAAACTTTAAACGCGATTATCTCGAAACAGTATGTTTCAAATTTGCGTGTACGGTATCTCCCACAACTTTCAACGTCAGATTTTGTGCCATTAACGCACAATTGAAAAACGCACCTTAATATCGCACGGAATTTTTGAACTTATTTCTTAATTTTGCTTGGGAACCACTTTCATGCTCGAATTTTTGCGTCAAAATCATAATTTCAAATAGCCGTCATTCTTTTCAAAATGCGAAATTCGGATACGATATTACGGTGCTAAATTTAATGTAGATTGTAAATCTATATCGTTTTTGTTCCAGGCCGTACCGTTTTCTCGCTTTCGTGCACGCAAGATGTTTTCATGGCGCGCAGAGGCCATTTCGGCGCTACCTGACGGGCAAATCGCGCAAAATTTTCTAATAAAGACAGATATTCTTAAAAGTAAAAATTCTGATCGTTTCAGTTCTCAAAACCTCATGTCATTACAACTTTTAGTTCTTCAGATATACTTCGTCGCAGGTAGGCCTTGTTTTCTGGCGTCCAGGGTGGTATTCCCCCCTTAATGTGTAAACATTTATAGACGTCTATAGAAAAACCGGCATTGCGCATGCTTGAGCTGCCCTGTCACCAATCGGTGTGCTAGCGATTCAGTGTGTGCGTGCATATGTTTACACACCGTATTTTTTTGTTTCTTTCAGAAAAATAACAAATAAGTAATAAATTAGTTTATTTTTTCATATTGAAGCAATACAAGCATCGGTTATTTATTAGTGTTGAAATAGAACAGGAGGATTTAAATTCTTTTATAATATGTGATCAATCTTCATCAGCTTCCAAATTGATGTGACTTCCAAATTTGCCATATAAATGAGATTTTAATTCTGTCATTAGCGCCTGAAGTTCAATACATTTTACTTTCAAGTCTTCAATTTCTTTGCGTACCAATGCTTTTGCTTCTTTCAAACATCCCTAAACAAATAAAGACAGTTTAAAAAAACCGACTGTATATATATATATATATATATATATATATATATATATATATATATATATATATATATATATATATATATATATTTATTAAATTACCTGAGTTGCTTCAATATCTTGGTAAACAAATACCTCTCCAATAACATAAGGAATTTTGCCGTCTTCGTCATCAGCCAATGCAAGTTCGTCGCAGGCATCCTCCAAATTTTTCAAATCGTTCTACACATTAAGTACATACGATTTAACTAGAAACAAACCAACACGAAATAGATATACAGACCTCTTTCAATTTTATTTCATCCTTGAAGTCGTCCATTTTTGCGTTTAATCGAGCGAATTTATTAATTTTCTGTTGATCCTCATAAGTGATATGAACATCTGAATCCTAAATATAACAATCTTTGATCAATAAATGAAACAAAACATTCATGTTCATACGTACTGGTTGGAAAGTGCCTTTTCCGATTGCTGTACCTGACGAAGCCATTATATACGAATTTTAAAATGATAGAAACTATTTTAGAAGATTACCCAACCTCCACACATCAATGCTCAAGCATAGATAATTATGGATAATTCACTCAAGAAAACAGCACGCCTCGACGTTTTCTAACAATGCTTAGTGCAAATTAGAAATACACTGGAGCCAATGTTAAACAAAAAAAATTCGTTATTAAAACGATAACTAATTTGGTAACCTTATGTTGGAAACACTGGTTCGGTATTAAAAGCACTGAACGCACTGAATGATAACATAACCCTTAACAAATTTTGATTCATATTTATTAATTTACTCGAAATATCGTAAAAAATATGGCGCAAAGGTTCATGTCATGGCTTTTAACCGAAAAAGGCCGTAAATTTACATTTGGTTGTGCTTGTGTAACTACTATAGGCGTTTGTTCAGCGTATGCATTACCGAATGTGTTTTTATTAAATCAATATAAAGAAACTGTTTCACTGTACAGGCAAGTCTAAAATTGTGTTCACAATTACGAAAATACAGGAATTTTAATATTACAGGGCTGGAGTTCCCGTCAGAGTTGCGCCGGCGATAATGGAGCGATTTAATAAAGCCTTAGAACTTTTAGAAGTATGTGGTTGTGTACTTGGTTTAAATTTGAGACTAATTTACAAAAAATAGATTTCAGAGTTTGATAAACAGCTTATTAAACCCTTCACAGTATTCGGTTTCGATGTTTTTAATGCGGGAACTTCATATAGTAAATATGGAGGTCTAGTTGGGGTACCAATCAGTTTTTCTTATAACAGTGTAGACGATATTAACAAATCTGATATTTTGGTAAATACAAATTTAAAAATGTGCACATTTCAATTCGTGGTAGTCTCCATTTTTTTTTTCTGTTAAACCTGTTTTAAACTACACAATAAATTGAACAAGAAATTGTGCAACCCTAATTTTCCAGTTTCAAACTGCAAATTGTTGTGGATTGCACAATTTTTTATGTAAAATGTCTTATTCAATTTATTGTCAAGTTTAAAACGGGTTTTAAATAGGAAGCATAAAACAATTTTCCCAACTTACCAGGAAAAAAATCACGACTACAAAATGTGCACGTATTAATTTATTATTAAGAAATGTTTATCAATAATTTTATTTGAATAGATAAACGGAGAATCAGTGGATTGGAACTCGGATGCTGGTGTAAAACTACTAGAATCGTTAATAGTTTCGGAAAAGGCTCAAATCTTTGCAATCGCTCGCGAAATATCCACGATAAACTCCATAAAGTTATTTTTGAATACATTCTTCAGCACGTCTGTTGTAATTTTAATGTACGGACTTGGGAATAATTTAAATCAAAAATTCAATTTTTACTCTCGCCCGTTTGCATTACGCGCTTCTATGTATTCAATCATCACTCTTTTCGGGTATGGTTTTTACTCGTTTCTAACCGATTTTACTCAAACGCAATGCGATCTGCAAATAGATCGTGATCTTTGCGCGAAAAATCCGATTTTTATTGAGGGAGGAAAAGAGTTTTACGAGAAAACGATCGAAAGAAATATCGCATTAAGAAAACTTATGGGTTCTTTCGGAGAAAGAAAATATAGCGCTTTGGGTAATGAGAATTTTCTCGTTAGACAAAGACAGCTGCCACTTGTTGCCAGAAAGGAATATTTTGCAAATAAGTTAACAGAAACATTGTAAAATGGTAGCATTTATTAATTTTCTATTGTAAAAACGTGTAAATAAAGAATTGTACTAGAATTGTATTCAATTTTTCACTTTTTTTATGCGTTTTAATAAGCAGGTGTCGTAATCAAGGAAAAAAATGTATATATGTATGTGTGCCTAAACGGTTGATTCAAACCGCAAGTGCATATGCAATCTCCGAAACAACTGCACTTACAGTAAAAATAGTTATAATAAAAATGAATGATATTAATATTTTGCAGAGTTTGACGATATTTGAAAAATAAAACGTTGGGTCATAGTAATTCCTAATAAAGCGTAATAATAATTATATTTTCTGAATTGCTTAAAATATTATATTTTATTAATAATATCCTTCCTATCAAAATAAACTTACTACGTATAAGAAAGTCCAAGAATTTAAATCTGTTGCATGTAGCTTATAGTTAATAAAAACATTAAAAGTAAATGATCATTTTATATTATCGATGGAAAATTTTAGAATTGAGTTTGGCGCCTATTTTTAGGGAATTTTGGTCATATATGTTTGTAATGTTTAGTGATTTTCCCTTTCACCGAAAGTTTCTGTCGCTAAAATCGGTTTGGTTTTGATCTTATTTAATGTCAAGCGTTTGTGTACCATAAATAAATACTGTAATAAAAGCTTTGTAAACCAATCCGTTTTTTTATATAAACTTGCGCATATGTAGTAAAATCGAAATGCAAATAAAAAATTTAAATTTCCATCAGTGTTGTTGCGTAAATTGAAATCCAAGGCGACAAAAAACTAATGCCTGTTGTGAAAATGGATACGACAAAATCCAACAAAAACGGTAACAGCGATGGCGAAAATTTAAATTTGGGCTTAGATATGGGCGACGATATTAAATTAGACGAAGTGAACGATTATGATACTCGCAGCGATGTATCTTCCAGCAGTTCTGACAGTGAGTCTAGTGCCCCGAGCATTAGTTCCGTCAGCTCGGATTCTTCAGCAGATGTGAAAGGACGTCATTCGAGACATAAGCGCGACCGTTCTAAGGACAAAAGCCCATCACCCGAAGCGAAACGTGCGCGTCCAAAAGACACCAAAGCTGGAAAGTCCTACGATTATCTAACGAAATTAAATTATCTATTTCGTGACACGCGATTCTTTGTTATCAAATCGAACAATGCCGAAAACGTCACCCTGTCAAAAGCAAAAGGTGTTTGGAGTACACTGCCGCAAAACGAAGCAAACTTAAACCAAGCCTATCGCGAATCGCGCAATGTGTTACTAATTTTTTCAGTAAAAGAAAGTGGCCGATTCGCGGGTTTCGCACGTCTACACGGCGAATCCCGCAGAGACGTACCTCCAATCTCATGGGTCCTGCCCCCAGGGTTATCAGCAAAAGCGCTTGGAGGTGTCTTCAAAGTCGATTGGATATGTCGTAAAGAACTCCCATTCAATAGCACAATGCATCTTTATAACTCTTGGAATGAAGGCAAACCAGTGAAAATCGGGCGAGATGGGCAAGAAATTGAGCCGAAAGTCGCAGAGGAGCTTTGCCGATTATTCCCAGAAGATGATGGCATAGAAATGACTCCCATTTTGCGGTTGTCAAAGGAATCAGCTAAGAAATTACGCGCACGTAATTCACACCGGGACAATTACAGACATCCGACTGCACGCATGCCGATCGCGGCGAGAACTTCATCGTTTAACAATAACAACAACAACAACAATTTCCGTGGCAGGGGTTCGTCATTCGGTCGCGGCAGAAGAAAGTTCTTCATCAGCACGAGAAATCGACTAGGGTCCTCCGGGGCTGTTTATAAACGATCCGCGTCACCACGGCCTAGAGATCGGTTTGCCTTGTGGTTTGGTCGCGAGAGCACTAGGTCGTATTCAGGGGCGGCGGCTGCAGCAGAAGCTTACGTTGCCGATTATATGCGATCCATGCAACATCAATTGCCGCCGCTACCGTATGTTCCACCTCCGGGAGTCTATACTAGTTCGAATTCATCGTCGTATGACGGCATGCCTCCACCTCCGCGTTACTACGATGGTCTTCCTTTGCCTGATTATCCTCCCCCGCCGCCGAGATCGACTTCGTACTCGGATAAACGCTCGTACGACCGTTCAGTGGATGAATTTCTTTGGAGGACAAGTGACCGATCTAGAGATCGTGATAGGGACAACCATCGTTATAGAGAACGACGGTAGATGGCCTAAGTGTCCCCACCATACCCTTCATACCCCTTTTTTGGTAATTTTATTTTCTGTTCCATCATCAGTGGATCACTTATAATTATAATAAAATATTGTATCTTGTACTTATCAATATGATCAATGTGGTGCTAAGATATAGACTTGGAGGCTCAACAATAGTTAATCATGTGAACAAAATGATCATCATTCAATTCAGAGTTATTTGATTTATAACAAAGGGTTTTTCTTATGTTTTGAGCACCAAATTGTCATTATTGATAATTTATATTGGAATGGCGTACGTTTTTTTTCCTTGTGGTTACATTCTTTTTGTGAACATGACGAAATACCTACATAAGTAATTTTGTATTATAATTATTTTTCTTTAAGTAGCATTAATTATTCTTCAACAATAAAGTTTTAAATATTATTTCTTAGCTTGTTTTGTATAACAAACTATTTTACTTCCGGTTTCACCATCATCACTTATAAATGTTCTTGTTATTAGAAGTTTTCAAATAATTAATTAAAAAACAAACAAATTTATGTAATATTGGTGAAACAAGATGTTTATTTGTGTAAATCATTACAATTTTCAATATCAAATCAAAACATGACAATTAGAATATCCCATCTGGTCGAATTAGCCACAACGGTTCTTGTTAATAATAATAATAATAATAAAAATGATCGTTTGTTCACAGAAAATGTTATGTGTTTCATGTTTCTCTGTTGAAATAAATCTAAATTGATCAATTGTAACATAAACTGAACGAAAAATTGACTCTAATATCCTGTTGGGTTACCGTCCCTGGCAAAAAGAAACATGCTTCGGTTTAGTCCGTGCGTCTTCGGCGTATCTTTACCATGGTAATCGGGTGTGGATGATGATGGTGCCTCGGCAAGGGGAAAAGATTGACCTGCGCGCTTTGCAAGTATGGGTTGTTGCTCCTCGAGCTCGACGTCGGTCGACAGTGGTCGACAGATTTATCCAGACAGAAACCGCTGGACAAGTCTATATTGCCAATACTACGCTTATAATACTAACTAAAACCGTACAATGTGATGCCTAAACGATCTCACAATGCATTCGAAATTAGTTCAGTTTAATACAGTGCAATTTTCAGTTCCGTTTACAATAAAATAGAGTGGGTGCATTAAATGTAATACGAGAAATATACATGGGTACGGTACGATGACATTTGTGTTTAAAGTGTGCTGTGTTTAAGATTGGGATATTTCAGTTTTTTTATACACGGTAAGTTATGCTATGGTTTTATTTTTTTTTTGTGGGAAGGAAGTGCATTGCCACAAATTACTATAAAATAAGAGAGTTTATTGCTGGGTTACACCAGTTTACCGGTACCAACACAAACAGCCGTCACACACCCTTAAATTTCATTTCTTTTATTGTTATATTATAATCGATAACTATAACAAATTATAACAACAACATTATTCCACACTCTTATTTACATTCACGAAAATAAATCATCAATGTTTGCTTCAAAAATCATTTTCAAATGTTTTTTATGGCTTACAAAAAAAAAATTTTTGAACCGAAAACAATTGACGATTTGTTTTTACTAAACAAATTACTAAATGTTAAACATAGGTTATGATTACTATTTATGTATCGATAATATAAATAAAAAAAAATAATTTACTAAATTATTACTGATAATTTTTTTTTTGTAAAAATGTATATATACAATTTATAACTTATGATAAGTAATTTTCCATTGTTCTTAGTATGTTAGATAAGATAGGAATTATAATAATAATAATATAGTATTTATTTAGCAATTTTTATTAAATTATGATATCATGCACTGTTTATTAAAAATTATTAAAGTCTTAATGGGTTTTGGTTTACAAAATAACACACCATAACCTTGGTGTCTTAACGCAACGGATAAGGTTAAATTTTTTTTGAATGACATTTCAGAAAAATTTCTCATATATTAGAAAATTAACTTTCCCATACGAATTACATTTAACGTTTCAAAGAAAATTGTTTAAACATTTCTTTAGAAAGGTGCTTTTCTTTTTATCAAAATGGTATAACTGTACCAAGTTGTTATGAATAACTGAGATTATTTAACTATTTATAGAATACATTTGAAATTTGATTCAACAAGCGTATTTTTAATTTATACTCTAATTCATTATTGATTAGATGTGTACAATTTTTATTTAGTAAACATCATACATTATTTATGTTCGAAACCCAAATTAGCTGTCATTGATTGATTAGGGGTGGAATATATAAATGTTTTTTTTTTGTTGAATTCTATAAACTTTAATAAACAACCGGAAATTGTATGAGCGAGATATATGGAGGGTATTTATCAGTTTGTGATTGTAATTTGATGCTTATTGATCAGAGAATATATACATTCATGTATAAAATGTCCTTGAGCGGTTTTATGTGAAACAGTATAGTTTGAAAGCAGTATACCTGCCAGTTGGAGAATGAAAGACATGTTTTACCTTTTACAAGATCTGTTATCTCAGTCTATCGTAATGCATGCCTTATTTGGAATAGGCTACAGTTTTGCTCCGCATTTCAGATATTTCTAGTTATATAATGTGGAATAAATAGCAACTATGATTGAATGTTCATAGGTGGTTGTTTAATTAGGGGACTTACTTCCTGTTTCTTAACCACCAAACCTGTTCCACCAACGAATGTGGCTAGCAAATATTTACATAATTACTTTAAATATGCTACCGTAAATTTGGAGAAACATGATCCCATAAAAAAAATAAAATAAATTGACCTCAAGTACTGGTAGTCATTAATTATTACATTTAAACATAATTTATCTTCGTGAATTAAAGCATACTAATTTGACCATAATAAAATGTTTGTTGTATAGATTTTCGCGTGAGATAAGCAAAACTAATTAGAATAAAAACTGGTACATTTTCTCAACAATATAAAGAACTTATTTCTCATACAAAGAATAAATAGAATCTTTCTTGACTATTAAACAAGTCTTATTTTATGTATACCCAACATATTCTAAATTTTTACTCTACGCTCATATTTAATGTCCTAATATACATGCGCATATAAATGCGCAATAAACTAAAATAGGCATTTGATTTGCTTTATGAAATGTATATATTTATTTGTTTAACAATTAAACGGTTTTGTGTGTTATTAATTTCTTATACGAAGTAATAGGTAAGTAACAATTTTAGTTTGATTTCTTTTTGAAAAAGTACTTAAATATAGTTGAGTATCGATAAGAAAGGTGCCATAAATTAGTTAATTAAATCGTTTTCGTACACAAGTGATATGAGTTGTTTTTTTTTGTCACCTTACTGTTAGCTTATATGTACATAAATATGTTTATGTTTGTGCACGGTGACAAAAATGTTTATAAAATGTACATCACGTTGTCAAAGCTGGTGTGTTATGTTGATACCTACCTACCACACCTCGTAAATGTGTATGTTGTTATAATATATTTATAAATAGTACCATGTCCTACTGAATTACATGTTATTATCAGCACCAGCACACGGGTGGTGACTCATAACTAACGGTGTTCAGGGGAATTAAAATGACCTTGGGTTTTGTATTTGTTTTCCCCTAGGGTAATTAACAAGGAATTGCATTTGTTTGATTAGCTTTTAATTTATGATAGGTAGACACCCGTCGCAGACGACAACCTGTACCATTTTCATTATTGATCATATTTGCTAGTAATTTAAATTAAGCACGCGCCTTATAATGCCATTTTCCATCTGAATATTAATTTCATTTTCGTTTATGTTGACTCATATGTTTAACGAAACGCTAAACATTGCGCAAGTAATATAATTTCAGTAATCTACATTTTTATTGTTGGAGTACAGTCATTTTTTACGATTTCAATGATTCATAATACTGAATAACTGTTTAGTTTTGCTTACAACAACAGTTCTTGTATCAAACTTATCACTTTTTAAGTATAGGTAAATGATAAGAATTACGTCAATAAAAAATTTAATTCAACGCGGCGGACAAAACGAAATTACAATTTAAAATTAGACTTCGAATTTACAACCTTCTCTAATTTACTTTATAACTAACAATTAGATGAAAATCTACAAATTATTATTTACCGATTATAATTACGGTTGCCGTAACTTATTTTAACCCTTCGACATTTTCGTAAATTGAAATAGCGGCACGAAATCATCATTAGGGTCGCTAAATACTCTTATCGTTATATATGATATTTTTACAAAATACGATTCGAAATCATAAATAAATGTGTAAATGGATGCATTTTAGTTTTTTATACTGTGTAGAAGAATTCTAGTATTTTTTTTGTTTGATTTATTTAGAAAACAGTACATGTGCAAGGTGTAACTTATAAATTACTTATTGTATTATAAAGACTCGACCCCCAGTTATTTTATTGCGTATGTGCTGGGTTGGATTGCGTGCGCACGTGCATCTACAGGACAGCTTGTCTACTTGCGATCGATTATAATACCATACAATTTCCCTACGAGTCCATTCTTATTGTTTACTATTGAAATTACTAGAATTTTCAACCCAATATAACTGAATGTTTAACTACAATTGGGTCATAAAAGACCTCAATATATGCCATGGCATCAGTTTTCTAACAAGTCTTAGTAAAAACTATAAACATTCGTTTAAAATTAAAAATTTCTTTAAGATACTACTATAGTTGCAGTAAATATAACGTTGTATTCAGAAAACATTAAATAAAGTTCCAATCTTGGCTAGGGTCAATACACTTTTGAAGTAAATCGCTAGGTTTGCAACCCAGCCACACACTTATGTATTGCTGTATAACATCATTCATTTTAAATTAAATTACACGAAAATGTATTGATAAAATTAGAACAAATTATAAATAATTGTATAAATGTTTTAAATTAAGCAAATCCCCCTCTCCTCCAATGTTTATTGGCTTTCAGTGCGATGCTCTCTAGCCATATGGTTTTTCACTTGTAACGCTGCTCACTGATTTGTATTATTATTGTCACTGATGGTGTTTAATATTTAATTGCGAAGTCAGACTTTTATTTTCGTATTGATGAACAATTCCGCTATGGCTTTGTTCATTTTTTACATTCATTTCTCAAAATGAATGTTATGGTAAGCTTGTTGTTTAGAATATAAGGTCTCATGACCTTCAACAGTATACTTAATAGGCTAGGATTAGTATCATCAAAAGGATCTTGACGTCACATTCCCTTGTAGCGCGAAATTTAAAATCATCGTTCTAGAATTTTTTTTTTAAAAAAGCGGTTTGCGAACAATATTATTTATTAACAGGAAAAAATAAACCTGCCTAATAATTTCTTATTTTATGTAAGTGAGGAAATTCAAATCTTATCTGGTTGGCTTAAAATTTTTAATGAACTAGTTAAATTAAAAAAATATATTAGTTTTTTTTTTATTAATTAAGATTGTTACAATATTATTTATCTATTTAATTTAATTATGAAGTTATACGCGAATCGTACTTATACTATGTACATTTCCGATTAGTTTTACGACGTTTTTGTTGTGGTATGTTTTGTTAAGCTTCAACAGCACAGAAAATAGTCTGTTTGTATTGTGTAGCTGGTACATTTTATCCGTAGAATTTTCATTTTCTTTTGTTTGAAAGACAACAGAAGATACAGTTGTTCAAAAATGTGAATCAATTGTTATAATCACGCTTGTACTTACCTGGAATTAGTTTTTTTTTTGTTATATAATAATTAGTAAACTAATTAAAAATTCTAACTGTATCGGTGTATATTACGGTTAATAGCAAATTTATATATCATTTTAAAGCTTCTAGAAATATATATAATAGTATTTATCGTCAAATAAAATTTATTTGGTGAACTATTTTCATATTTGTAAGTAAATAAGAATCGGGATTGCAGTCAATCAATATTATTTCATTATAGTCGACGTTTCGTCATCACATCCCTTTTTCTGGAGAATAATATTGGTCCTGAAGCTGGCATATGTGACTGTAATTCCGAATATTAGACATAAAGCATCCAATCGTTTATTCCATTTATTATTCATTTATTTCAAATTTAATATCATGACAATCTAGAGTTACAGATAGCGCTATATTTTAAATGATTTCTTATCTAATTGGGCCGTTTTAAAATAAATTATGGACTTGTTTTTATTATTTAGATTTTGCGTTTTTAATGATTATTTAACATTTTCAAAATAAAATAGTTTTTGTACAAGTACTAGAGCATTAAATATATTCGTAGATCAGTAAATATGATAGTGCGACGTTTATTAATAGATGGCATTATTATAACTGTTTAGATCTCAAGATTTTATATTTTGATAAATAATTTATGTATGTTGTGGTTTTAGATGCCAAAAGGAACAATGAACTTTGACCAATGTCACGGCGGTTTCACAAGCTGAAGTAAGTCTCATTTATGCGTTGTGTTTTTTTTTCTTTCTCATAGCTCTTCCGTTTAGATTGTTATAAACTTTGTACCTAACGATGCAAATTAGTCTAATTGATTTGTGCCCATCGTGGTAAATTGATAACGGTTTGAGCATATGGTTCATAACAGTTTATTTTGAGATTTATTTATTTTTTTGTACATTACATATCTTTGACCTTGTGCTATGTTGCATTTGATATTTTATAAACTGGATACGTTTCATAGAAATATAAGTGTCTATTTAGAACAAATTAATCATAAATATTATTTTTTAAGTGTAATTTTTCATTTGAAATATGATATATGTAATTATAAATGATATCTGGAAATTGTCTGATAAGGATGATATCAGTATTTGTTGCGTTAGATTCATATTG
This sequence comes from Nebria brevicollis, assembly GCA_944738965.1. Lineage (NCBI taxonomy): Eukaryota > Metazoa > Arthropoda > Insecta > Coleoptera > Carabidae > Nebria > Nebria brevicollis. The sequence goes on from OX122899.1 coordinate 5,348,531, forward strand.
TTATGAGGTGTTTGATTACAAGGAAGGTGTTTGTTTTATTTGAAAACGTATACATTTACAATTTTATTACATTAATATTTGTTGCTGTTTTGTGCTTAAATATCATTATATAGCTTAGAAGATAAATGATGGTAAGGTATTTTATTTATGTTTTGAAATTGATATTTATTAAAATACATTTATTAATTAGTATCTTCAACAATGTAAAAGTAATAGTTTTGTTTAGTTTTAGATAATTGGTGAAATTTTGTTGTAATATAATGTTATTTGTGCCTATTTTAAAGGTAAAGAAGTGGAAAATAATGGAGGATAAAAAAGTTGGGCGTTTGGGTGGTTCAAAGGTGTCGAAAATCGCCAACATCTTCCAGCAAGGCATGGCACCGAATAAGGATCCACCTGCAGAATTCATCGCACCGCCAATCCGCACTAAATCACTCTCAACAACAACCCCAGCAACGACAGCGGACAGTCCGACTTTCGAGAAAGAAGACACCGCCCCACCGGGACCCCCAAAAGACTCACCGACCGTTACAGTCATGCGGACTGAATCCCATTTGGCGCGGTTCAATAACGCACGCGCGATGTTCGAAAAACTGGGCGAAGACAGCAAACCTATAAAACCACCAATAATCCAACTTCCGGTCTCTACTGCCCCGCAAAGTGATCGATTTATACCGTTGCAAAACACGCGGAGTGCTTCGTACATCGGGGATTTGCGTTCAAGGTCACAGGACTCAAGTTCATTTCATCCGAATAAGGAGAAAAGCTCTAGGAGCCCGTCGCCGGAAAGGGTTTTGAAAAAGACGGCGTTACATCACAGTAGTGTACCAGTGCTAAATTGTGCCAATAATAATGTGAATAATAACAATTTCAACGGTGTTAACGGGTGCCAAGTTGATGATGATCTAGGTGTAGCACCGCTAGATGGTGTTAAAAGTTATGACGTAGATGTTCCACCAGTTGAAGGTGTTAATAAACAAAACGGTGACCGAGAACGTAGTGAGCGAAGTGATCGGACTAATAAACCTTTAATAGTTCAAAAAAAGCCTGACAGACCCGAGAAACCAGAACGAAAATTCAACTCGCGTGAATTAATTGAAAAACAACGGAATTGGACATCACACTTTTCCAAAGCGCGTTCCAGTCGGTACAACAGCGATCCAAATAAAAATGAAGTTAGATTAGGCATTTCAAACGGTCAAAAAGACCAAATTGAAGATTCCAAAGTACTGCCTGTTGGACAGCCTGCAACTAGAAGTGCTTCGTTTAGTGCTCGTTTACGATCACCACCTACTTCACCTCCACCTCCTCCTATTCGAACCGATGCATCTAAAAGACCCAATGTGGTCCGTCGTGACCGACCTGCATCTGTTATACCGACCACCACGCCGGTTAGTCCGACGAAATCGGTCGAAAGCACGAAAGTTGTACCGTCGACAAGCCCGGTTAAAACTCCAATTAATTTGACGAAATCAATTGAAAAGCTATCGAAAGATTTGCCAACGTCAGTAATTTCATCACAAACTTCAATTAGCCCAACAAAATCATTTGAAACTGTGACAAAACCGCTGATGTCTACAACTCTAGTTACTTCAACAAAATTAGTTGATTACGATAAGGTAGTTTCGTCAACAACTCAAGTGAGTCCGTCAGTTGCGGAACTCGGTTCAAAAGATAAGTTATGTCCTTCACCAACTTATGAAGCAACGCGTCCGTTATCTGCTGCGTCGCTGTCGCCGAAGTCGCCGGCCAGTGTTACCAAATCTCCCATTGGTGAAGAACCGACGAAAGAAAATCTTTCAGCAACTTCAGGTAGTTTGTCATCGTTAAGTTCGCCGAGTAGTCCAAGTCGGGTTCGGACGGAAGAAGAAAAACAAGAACGCGAGTCCAATGAGAAATCGGTGGGATTGGATAACTCGACTAGTTCAATCCAGTCACAATTGGATATGATTTATGGTAAGATTTTATTCAGTCATTATTTCAAAAATACTCTATCTTTTTCCCTAAGCACAACATTTTTTTTTTTAATTCATAAGAGTTGACTGCCAGATTTGACCAACCGGAAGTAGCACTTGAAGCCATATTAGGTTTCCGTTTATTTCCAGAAAAGCTATACTTTTATACAAAAATCTTTTAGTATGTAAATAAAAAGCAACATTATTTTTTACAATTTTTACGTAAACTGCATATTCTCGCTTTATTAATCTCCTAAAGATGTAACGACGAAAAAAGTTAAGAAGCATATTATTACATAAATAATAGACACAAATTGACAAATTGTATTTAAAAATGTTTGGGAAAAGAAGTATGTAAGGATAGAGTTGAATGGCGAAAGATTGTCAAGATGTGATAAATAGGGTTTTCGGTTGCCTAATATAATGGTAATAGGCATGATGTATGTATGTATGTATGTGTGTGTGTGTGCATATGTAGTAAATAATAAATAATGTGGATAATGTGATATAAACAAAAAAGATGTTCCAACGTCCTAAAATGATAAAAAGTTCTTTTGGGAAACAGATGAGAGCAAAAAGTGTCTTATACTTAAATATTAAATGGGCGCCTTGTGCAAAAAAAATTGTGAAAAAAACAGCGAAAACATTAACAGGCGTAGGCGCAGATCATACTCTCTGATACACAAGCAAAATAGAAATATAAAAGACATGAAAAGCAAAGGAAAAAAAAAAAAAACGTTAGTTTACCGCGTGTAGGTCTGGCATAAGTGTATTTATAGACCTATTACTGTTTGGCCAAGAGTAAAGCAGAGCTGCGATTGCTCTCTTTGCAACTACTAGCAATTCTAACATCTTGCAAGTTCCTTCTACATTATAATCCATTGACATTTCAACTTGTTAATCAACACATTTAACATTCAACTGCTAAATACTACAGTTACAATTGTCGAAGCGCGCGTCGCGACAGTGTTTGTGCAGTGCTGTTGTTGTATATTGTGTGGCTACAATTCATACAGAATTTTGTTGTTTACAAACAAAACTCAAACGAAATTTTATATTTAAATTACAACTAAATTCATCTCAAACAAAGTGTTATCTGAGATAGTGAAATATAAAACAAGACATACCTACCATTAAATAAACAGCGATGTTTAAGTCAATCACTTTTCAATTTTAAAATAAGTTCGAAACGTTTCGTACCGTGACTAAAATGATCTAACTTTAGAAATATGAATTTATGCCATTTCATAATTCAAGAATCACGGATTCGTAATTATATTCCATTAAATATAAAGCATATTAGAAAATAAATTATATTTATTTCATAATTCAATATTATTTATTAATTCAAATAATTACTCCATCTTAGTATTTTTAAAATAAATTATAAATTAGTTATAAATATGATAAAAAAAAACAACATTAAACATTACGTTTTAATTTAATCTAAACTTATCTGTGATATAAATAATAATTGATTTATAGTCCAATTATTATTAGTAATATTTGCTTTCCGGAAATACTTGAAAATATATTTAAAAGTTAAAAATACGTCACCTATTTTTAAACAAACCGTCACAAGTTCGCCTCGAAATATAAACATAAAACTTAAATTTATAAAAAAAAAAAAAACATCGCAATCCCACGTAATAAGTAATGTTTTTTTTGTGAAAAATGTGTTTTCGACTACGTCTATGCTGCATTGATTGTTGTGGTATGTTATGTTGTGTGTACACATCGTGCACATTTATATGTTAATTTCAAAAGTAATTGCTGAGGATGAGCTCTAGTAATTTTTTTCGTGTCTTATTATCCAATGGTATAAATGAATTCAGTTGGTATTCATAAATCATTTTGTTAGGAAGTACAGTTCGTTTTTTAATTGTTTACCGTAACAAATTAAGTATTTATATTTGGAGGAATAAATTAGAGAAAACTAGACTAAAAATGCTATGCGTAAAAATATACAAAAGCTATTTGTTGTTTATTAGTATCGTAAAATATGCGAAAACTTAATCAAAATATTGTTTGCGTTTTAAAAAGAAATTGAAAAAGGCTACAAGAAAGATTCAATTATTTATGAAGGTTGCGTATTTTCTATAGCAAATGAATGGTATAATGTAAAAAAAAAGTTATTATTGCATCTATTAACGGTGACAAACAATATAAGTTTGTTTTTGTAAATGACATTACTTCACAATTTCTAAAGATGTAATTACATTTTTTCGTTTTCATTTCTTATAGCGAAACGGCAACGGCTGTAATTGCCGTGAAATAGAAATTATTATGGAAATTGCAATTCTATTTTATAGCCCTTTTTATTGTGATTATTTTTGGTAATATATCCTGTAATATTACTTAGTAATTTGAGATTTTTTTTTGTTCGAATAGACCAAAATAATGAACTCCAAAAATCTGCTGATTCAGACGACTGCAACTTGAGTTTAAAACGTAATAGTAAAATGGTGTCCTCAATAAACTTAAACATACCAGCAGCCGGTTTAGGATCTCGTCCAGCTTCTATCATAAGTACCTCAACTGGCGACGAAGGAGGCTTCAACGAACCCTCACCAGAGATCAAAGCAAAATTACGGCCTCCCGAGGCATCAATTTACACGTTTCCCGAACCTGGAGCACCAATAATCAATCAAAAATCAATAGACTCCGACGTTATGTACATGCAACAACCTACAGCTATTACAAACTCCGTTTTAGCGGAACTTGAGAGCCAAGAATCGTTTAACAAGGACACAACATCCTCTTTCCTACAAAACGAACGGAATTACGAAGACGATAGTCGACATAGCGTTTTGGAGCCTTTGTTTATACATACAGCACCAAATAAAAACGATCCGACTGTCGCGAATAAAGAACTAAACGACCAGTTGTTACTGTCGAAATATGATCGGAATGAGAGTGAAGTGAGTGCGAAAAGCGATGATGATAGTGGAGTATTTAGTAGTAGGAAGAATGAACAGTCGGAAGCAACTCGAGTTGAGTCTGAAGCGAGTATTTTGGATCTGCAAGATGTCGAATTTGCAGACGCTGATGTGGAGGATGAGAAAAAAGATAGTTTGGAATCGAACAATAAGAGTTTGACTGAAACTGAAGCTATGACGCCAGCTGAAGCTGAAAATCTGCTAAGTACAAGGTAAACTATTTATTTTCATTGTTACAAATTACATTTTTGAGCATGATCGATATTTTTATAAGTCTCTCTCTTTTATAGCAATTCTATTTGCATTTTAATGCTTGTTTTATATAATTTCTACATTTTTTCTGTTATTTATGCAGTTTTTGAGCATGAATTTGCATGGAGTTTTCGAATTTAATAGTTTTAGAAGTATTTAGTAAATAAAATAGCATGAGTTATATTTAAAAATTTGAACTTTACTCGATTTTTAAGGACATAACAATTTTTTGTAGTAAATTCTTCAGATGCTTAGTGATGCCAATATTATATTTTTAGTTTCTTTAATTTAAATATTGGCTGATTTCTTGTCTACTAAATTTTATAAATTAAAAATGGTTATGTAAAGGAAATGAATGTTTGAAACACCACATATATATTTTGTTACAATTAACATATATATGTATAAATATTAAAAAAAAAAATCATATTTCTAATTTTTATTCAAATATTATTGAGACATTTGTCTATAAATATATCTGTAACGAAACAAAAGTGAATAGATTGGAAAGGGTTAAAATTAATGTACAGATTGATATAATAATAATGTTGAATATGTAAGAAATAATTATAATGCAAAATAGCAAATGCTTTCTACACTATATGCACTGTTTAACATTTAATAACTTTATCCTGATTTTTCTTTTCAAATGAACACACATGTGATTCGTTTCGTTTTCTATTTTTCATTTATTTTCGGTTTTAAATTTAGTTATTAGTTAAAAATTGGACTGAGTAGTCTTCCAATGCACGCCTTAAATGTATATATGTTTTTGTTTGTGATTATCGATAGGTAAGCGAATATTTATTTATATAACACATTTTTAATGAATGTTGCATTTATTGTATTGATTGATTGATTGATAATGACGCCTGCATATTTACTAATTATGCTTCTCTTTCTGTGCGCTGTTCCTTGGCTATGGTCCAGAATTTTGGAAAAGAAAATTCGGTAAGTCCTCATATAAATAATCAACCGGATATTATTTGATTTTTTTTTTTTGGAACCTGCTTATTAAAAGTGTACTAACAATGATTTATTTTGAAATTTCATACAATGATTGATGTTTATTATTTCAAGTTTCTGCATTTTGTTTCTAATCTGTTTAACAATATTTATCTGACAATTAAAAGTGTTTAAAATTACTGATGTGTATTGTAGACAAGAAGCATTATTATCCGATGAAGAAGCACAGGAAGTTACACGTCTTTTGTCCCCAAAGGACAAACCTGGCGATGCAGAATGGATGTCCGATGGATTTTCAGCACCGCCATCCCTCATGAACGATTCTATAACGACAGTGGACTCTTCGAGTCATGTGGACCTAACTTCAAGTCATTTTGCTGAATCAGTAACCGGTTCTGAGTCTGAGCTAGCAGGTATTTTATTTAGACTTTTCTTACCCTTAATTGCACATACAGTATATATAAATTATAGAAAACTGTATATATTTAGGTTAAATAAGGTTTTTATGGTCACCATAAAGTTTACCAAGTGTAATTACATACATATATGACATACATACATACATACAGACATACAGACACATAATCATACAGGTATACAGACCTAGGCATACATACTGTAATTATTTGAAATCTATTTAGTTGAATCAACTTAAACTTTTATTTATTAGGCTCAGTATCAAGCCTAAATGACCAAGAACCTGAAGAAGAAAAATTCGAAGAATACATCCCAATACCTGGTAAAATTGTCATGATTGAAAATGGCGTTCATTACTTCGAAGACGGTCACTTCTGGATGGAGGTACCAGGCTTGCCTGATTCCGAAGAAGATGACGAACTTGAATATCCAGTTTTCGTTAAGAAAAGTTCACGCGTTGTCTTCAGCACAGGTCCTATGAAAGTCTATTCCACCTTTAGCGTCAACGACTACGATCGCCGAAACGAAGACGTAGACCCAGTCGCCGCCAGCGCGGAATATGAACTGGAGAAACGCGTCGAAAAAATGGACGTATTCCCAGTGGAACTAATTAAAGGTCCTGAAGGTTTAGGCTTGAGTATAATTGGAATGGGCGTTGGTGCCGATGCTGGTCTAGAAAAATTAGGGATTTTCGTCAAAACGATCACAGATAATGGAGCCGCTTCGCGTGATAGTCGAATCCAAGTTAACGACCAAATAATTGAAGTTGACGGAAAAAGTTTAGTTGGCGTAACTCAAGCGTATGCTGCGTCAGTGTTAAGGAACACGTCTGGGCTTGTTAAGTTTTTAATCGGCAGAGAAAAAGATCCGCAAAACTCCGAAGTAGCTCAGTTGATTCGGCAATCATTACAAGCTGATCGTGAAAGGGAAGAAAGAAATAAACAACGTGCTATTGAGGCTGAGCAGAGTGAAGATAGTAGTGCAACGTTACCCATGACAGGCTCAGCGAATTCGAGTGTTTCAGAAGGACCTCAGAGTCCAACCGCTGCAAGTGATAATGTTTTCGAACACGAACACACTGAGAGTAACGATGTGGATTCGTTAAGGATATTACTGCAAGAGGTATGTTTTTTTTCTTTTAATATATGGATTGGTTTGTGCAAGTTCGTGCATGCTTTAAAAAAAAAAATTCTGTTATGTGTTTGTGTTTCACATAGTTGTTAAGTTTTGTGTTCTGTTTGTGTTGCACACAGAGCCAGTTTAAACTAAGCTTAGCGGAGGATGACGTCACCAGACTTAAGTCACAGGTTAGTGCATGCATTATTTTATTTTTAATAATGACTGGCGTATTTATTATTTTATAAATGTAAAGGTTTAACTTAGCCTGTAATGCGTTACGTACTTTGCGTAAATTAGGCTACACACAACACACATTACCCACACAACACACATACACACACATATATATACACACATACCCATGGAGTGGCAGAAAACTCTACATTAGTGGTTTTATTAAAAATGGCGCTCGTAATTTATATAAATTTTAGCGTATTTTTAAAAGTAAATGAATCTGTTTAAAGTCGTTAAAATATTACGGATTACACAATAAAAGCACGTTATATATATATATAAATTGTTTTGTTTTTGTTTTTAATAACAATTGCATGCTTGTTAATTTAGAATATAAGCATGTTATGTATTATTAAATATTTTAATCTATCGTAGCTGTTACAATTTCTCGAATATTTAAATGCCATATCTCAGAATAGAAATATATTGATTTTATGAAAATAGGCCATCCAATTAAATTGATTTGCGAAACGTAGTACAAAACTTAACAAGATGTCATGTGGTCGCTTTTTGAATTTATCGTCAATATACTATCAAGTAATTCATTAATTAATACAATTTAATACATTTTAATTATTTTACTATACTTTTAATGCTTAAACATATCGATTTAGTAAAAATTTGACTTATTGAAATAATGACAATCATAAAATGGACAATTTTTAAATTAAATCTTAATATACACTTCATTCCTAGCTTATGGAACTTGAAAACAATGGCGCGAACAGCGAAGATATGTCTGAAAAACTACGACAAACAACAATCCGCTTACGAGACGCCGAACGCAGTTTAAACACAATAAAGAAAGAAGCGTCCACGTATCAGGATATGTTAGAACAATCACAATCGCAATACCAAGTGTTAGAAAAGAAATACAACAAAGCAAAACGCTTGGTGCGCGAGTTTCAACAACGAGAACTCGACATGGTGCATCGCGAAGAATTTTATCAGCAATTACTCCAAGAAAAAGATACAGAATACAATGCGCTAGTGAAAAATTTGAAAGATCGCGTCATCGCGTTGGAACAAGACCTAATGGAAACACAACGGAAAGCGGGTTTTCCCGTTCGGTTACCTTACGATAGCATCAGTCTTAAACCGCTAACGCCTCAGATGTCGCGGCGGCAAACACCGAAACCCTTGTTCCAACAGTTGGAAACGGAATTATCCGATACGGAAATTTCTGATATTAGTCCAGATGATGGCGATAAAACGGCAACAGTTGAACGGAAAATGCCGGTTAAAGAAGAACTGGATAGAGCGATACCTCAACATGAGTTGTTGGATTCGTCAGCGTCGAAATCTAAAGCAGATTTGGCGAACAGAGGACCAAATAGGTCATTACCTTCGGGGAAGAAAGGAAATATGAGTAATAGCAGCTCGGTAAGTTTTTCTTTTAATGTTTTTTATATATATTAAAATACTAATATTATAATGTATTACGCTTAGTGTTTTTTAATTATTTTAGAGTAGGTAATGCACGTTGGTTTGTTTCTATCCGAAGATTTCTTATTGTTTTTTATTTATAATTAAATCAAATTTCCAAAAACTGCTACAAATACATTAGGATCAATTAAAATCGTTGTTTGGCGATTTAAGTCAGAGTTTTTGTAAGTTTGGTCGACTTCTTTGGTTCTTTTTGGTTTCTTACAACTAACACATTTTTGTACTTTATGTTAAATATAGTTTAAATAAAAACTATGCTATTATTTGAATTGTTTTTTTATTTCTTCTTGCTATGCTTTTTTGTACGCTTTTTATTTTATTTTTTATATAATATAAACAATGGCGGCGCTACTAATAGGATAAACCCTAGAAAATTTAGTTATCCTTTTCCTGATTCACTATTTCCGAATTTTAGATCAATTTGAATCCAGCGCCGCCAGTTGATGAAATGTTGAGTTTATTTTATTGGATTATTTATAGGATTGCGGTTTAGATGAAAGTTACAATTCGTGCGATGACCTCACCGAATCTACGTCAATCACCGAATCATACACAACATCCGAAAACAAGTACGTTGTAACACAACCCGTTAGGCCGTCCTCGTTGACGACTGCACAATACACAACCACTGCACACCAGCACAACGCTGTTCAGTTCAAAACACAACATACACACTATCAACCCAACGCCAATGTGCAAGCATTGTATGCGCATGTACAAAAGGACACTTCAACCAGTCATCATCAACCAAGTCCTGATCCGTGGGCTGGCGCTGTTAGACCCAACAAAGGACTGACTGGACCTCCAGCTTCTCTTGCTGAACAACTGAAACAGGTAACCCATGTTCTAAAATCAGATTTAAAAAAATCAAATAGACTAAAAGATGACTAAATACGATTTTTATGCTTATTAACACAGTCATTGTCCGGATAAACCCTACGGGGACGAAAATTTTTTGTTATTATTTTGGTATACTGCTAATTGTCTACCACACTAACTTAAAATATTTACAAAATAAAGTAGGTGGCAACAGGCCAACTTATATACATTTTAACAAGCAATGAATGTGTTGAATATGTTTTAACTACAAATATATGTTTATTTTTGAACGCTTAAGGTATTAGCAGAACGTGAACGCAGAATGACAGGAGATGGCACTTCATCTCGAGAAAGTTCCGGTGATTTTTCTGATTTAAATAAACAGAATACGGTCTTGGTTACTCAACACTTAGTTGAAGAGATTCGGCAAGCTGTAAACGAAGCTAATGCAAGAGGTTGTTTATTTGCATCGCATATACCAAGCAAATAAATACTAAATTTGTATGTTTGTTTATATTTGATAATAGTTAAAAAGGTTGTGCCGCAAACATTATCACCTCCTGGTTCTGTACCGTGGCAACAACAACAATCTGTAAGCCCTACACCTCCGTCCCCTTCGAGTTTATCTTCTGGGTCTGTGTCCCCTGCTGGACTGTCTCCTGCCAGACACGACGTGTCGTGGACACCGCCACATCCTTCCGATCTTAGTTTGTCCAGTTCGAGTATTAGCAGTGATAAGAAGAGTAGTCATTTTTGGCAATCTGCACCTGTGTCAGAATGGAGTAAAGAACAGGTAATAATTTTGATTTATAGACGAATAGAGAAAACTAAATGAACAATGATTAAACAAATAGTGCTATTTGTATTTTTAGATTGTTCATTTATTCGTGAACAAAATTATCGTTGGCGGCACTAGTAGCATTAATAAAAATGTCGGGCGTAATGACCAATGTGTCTGATAGTTGTGATAGAGGCTATGATTGGACAAGCGAAGTGCACCAAAGTGAACTTTGCACCAAAGTGAACTTTGCAACAAAGTGAACTTTGCAACAAAGTGAACTGATTCCAATCGTTCTTTGCCAAAAAGAATCACTCTTGTAGTCAGAATCTTTTATTTTGTGTTCTTTAAAACAGTATTTTGATTGTAACTGTTATTTACAAATTATTTGTGAGTTAGCCGAAGAATGTACTTCGTAAGATATGATAGATATTTTGTTTCTTTGAAATTTATGAAACAAATAAACAGCTGATCGGTTCATTAATGTCCGGCGTAAGGACCAGTTTTTGTAGTACATTAGTTTTACCGCCAGAGAACGAGTTGTTAATTTCGTTCACGAATACAAAATAATAAATCAAATGTGATTGCACTAACACGGATTATTTTATTTATTGTTTTATTTCCTTTGCTTTAGGTTTGCCAATGGTTGTTGGCGTTAGGCCTTGAGCAACACATTTCCAAATTCCTGGAACACCAGGTAGGTGGTATGGCACTTTTACAACTAGATTCGCGAGATTTTAAAATTCTCGGCGTAAATGGTGACGATAAAAATAGACTAAAACGTAAATTAAAAGAATTAAAAGTACAAGTAGAGAAAGAGAAGCGTCAGATGGAGAAAGAACGTAAGGAACGTGAGAAATTGTTGAAAAAGGCTGAGAAAAAACTAGCGGAAAAAGCCACAAAAAAGAAATAAATTAATAACAATTTAAAAATGTAGTTAATAAATGTTTTGTATAATTCCCGTTTGAATTTTTATACTATATTTAAACTGAAAGTTCTGCTATGCAGAACAATCAGCTGAGTTACGTAACATTACTGTAGTTTTTCCTAATTTTTTTTTGTCGTAAGTTATTTATTTTGAGTAACACATTTGACTCGTAACAAGAGCCTTTGCACTATTTCGTGGATATCATTCTTAATTAAGAAACAGTCTTGTTAACTTAAAAACGTAATTACTAATTACTTTTCAAATTATATTAAGTTGTGCTTGAGACAAATTTACGGAGTTTCTGGGTTTGACACTCAATAAAATTTTCTCAAGTTTCGATTTTCAATTTATTCGACTTTATATTTCATTTCAATATACGAAATATATTTATAATATTATTTATTATTTATATCAAGTCACAGTAATTATTTTTATAAGCTGACAATACTAAACAGCGTTCTTAATTTAAGAAAATAATGATAGTCATTTATGATGATGATATTTTGCATGATTCATTTATAAAACTTATAAACATAACATTTGTGTAGATTTAGATTGGTATTTATCTTTTTCGTGAGATTTCTAACCAGTCTGGGAATTATTAGTAACATTTCAGGATGTTTTTGTGTATTTTCAATGAATTTTTTCTATTTTTAGTTAACAAACTAATTTAATTTCTTAGACAACGATTACACTAAAATTGGAAATAATTGAACGAAAACATCTTGAATTCATTATATAAGTATTTAAAAAAAAAAACATAAAATGAAGGGTTCTTTTGTAAATATATTTTTTAAACTAACTACAGTAACGGTACTAATCTATCCAAGTACTTAACATTTATTTTCACACAACTCGATATTATGTTACACTGGAGAAAAAACAAAAAGAATTATTCTTGCTCAATTTTGAATTAGTTTTTTCAGAGCATCCGTAAATTTAACGTTATATATTAATCGTATATATAGACTGTTATGTATGAATCAAGATGTATGGAATTTATTATGAATTTTAATTGTGTGGAATGAGTTTACAAACGCGTTGATAAGTGTTAAATGTCAAATAATTTTTATTTATTTTGTGTTGAAATTTTTATTCAAACGTTTCCTAAGTAGTTGATACTGTCTTGTGATTTTTTGTTTGTTTTGTAAGATATATGTGAAAAACTTCTTAATTTATTAATTTTTATTTTTTAATCATGTAATATTATTAACTTGGCTGTATTACAGTATTTTAACTGTGTGCTAATTTTAATGGTACTGAATGAGTAAACTTATATATATATATACATATATATACGTTTAAATAATCACATATACAAGTTGTAGTATTCATCAAAAAGAAACATGACGACTCACTATTTTATACTCTACATTTTTCGATCATTTTGCAGTGCATTGTACACAAGTAAACAACTAGGTTATATATATTGGTAGTTAATGGTCGCCATATTTGATTTAACATAACCTGTCGCAATATTTGGTGGTAAATATGTTTGGTAGATTATTTTTTTTTAAAATGTATACCAAATTAGATAATTTAGCAATTTTTTTGATCATTTGACTGATTATTTAATTTATATCTAGCCTAACTTTCTTTCATACTATTGTTGAGAACGTTCGCAAAAAATTTGCGTATTATGCGAACATAATTTAGTACATGTCCTATTTAATATCAGTCATAATCAAATATAGACAAATGATTTGCATGAATATACACACATATATAAACGTAAGTAATTTTATGAAATAGATCAGATCAGCATTTTAAAAAATATTCTATTTATTTCTGGGACCAATATTTTTCATTTGGTCGCAAATTAATTTGTATACGTATTACTGGCAGCTACTTTACTCAGTAACATATGATTTGTGATCGTTATTTTTGTTATTCTATAATGTACTGCAGATTGGCATCTGTGACAAATATATGTAGATTTTAGATTTAAAACAATATAATTATGGGTATATTCGTAAAAAAATCATTTTAAATACATTTCATAAATATTTGTAAACATGCGCAGCTCTGAATTGTAAAAGTTCAATAGAATAATTAACATTTATAACATAACTATTTGTTTATTTCCTCGAACACTCACATCCATCATATATTTTCACGAGAATAATTCTCGATCAATGTCAAGGACACAATACGAAAAACATGTCATAATTAATTTTTTTTTCATACATAAAATCGGCCATTTATTTTAATATAATGTATTGTGTGATTAAATACTACGCGTATCATAACTACAGTTCAGTAAATGACCCCTACTTTATAAAAAGTTAACATATTGCGAAAATTTGATTAAACAAGTACGCGCCAGATTTTTTTTTACATACTGCAACACGTGTAACGCACAGGTAGATTGTTTGAGATTCGTATTTGTTTATTTGGTTATATATAAGTTAATAATTGTGTTTAAAAAATGTGTTTAATTAAGTAGAGGATCTGGAATAACATTTACAGGGTAAGATTGAAGGTAAGAGTGTAATAAAACCACTATAGTTGAAATATTTGATAATTGTCAGCAATTGGTCACAGATCCAAATGTAAAAATTTTGTTATGATATAATTTGGTGATAACGACGTTTATGCTCTAGATAAAGTAATTTTAGACCTAACTTTTATAGAAATATGAAATCAGCTATTTATGGTACCATTACAGATCATCTTAAAAGTATTGACTGCATAATATGTTATTTAATATCATAAATATTTAGTAAATCTTTAGAAATGTTGTATACATAACTTTGCAATTATCTATACATATTTTATTGTTGCGAAATTGATTTAGAATATTGATAATTTATCATATTGGGACCTGAGTACAATATTCGGCGATAATTAACAATTATATATATATAATATTAGGTGAAAATTCGTTTTATGCTTTTTACTTTCTTATACGAAGTATAAGTAAGTATTGTAATTATGAAAAATTTCGATTTCGAGATTTTAACGGAAATATATCTTTTGACCTTCCCTGAATCGAGTCTGACTATTTTCGAGATGACGTCTGTCTGGTGTGTGTGTGTCTGTGTGTATGTGTGCGCTCTACAGCCTAAACGGTAAAAGATACAGTTATGAAACTTCAAACTTAAGATTTGTATATGCCTGGCAGGAAAATCTTCTATTTCTGAAAAGAATATTCCAACAGGAAGTGCATGTTTACTCTAGTCATTTTTTGCATTTTCTGCTGTAACTCAAAAACGGTAGTTTTTACAGCAAAATTTAATGAATAAAAATAAAAGATAATAATATTTCGCATAACTTTTATTTGAAAATATTTTTCAAAAAAGGTACTGGTTACAGAAAAAATTCAAATTTCTTTAAAATTAATCAATTAAGATATCAGTGCATGAGTGTGTTAATATACTTTCGTATACGCTACTATAATTTCGTATACGAATCGATACTCCTCTTGGTGCGTACTTATCTTAATATAGACATACAAATTTGTTAATCATAATTTTCTTAATCGCAACGAGGAAATATATCCGTTTTATTCAAATGAAATTGCTTATTTATTCTGGTATTCGCAGTGGTTATCCTAAAAATGTTGTTTAAGGTTGATAAGATATTAAAATCGATTATTGTGAATATGAGAAATGATAAAAGTGTTGACATTGAATTGTCTCATTATTTTTAGTGTGCTGACGGGTAAAAGAGATAAAACTGTTTTTTTTTTGCAACATGCTATTAGAAAGTTCACTTCAAAAGTTATATTTCATGCATTATCATATTAATTGATTATCATTAATTACAATATACATGATATTCATTCGTAGATAAATTAGCCGCAATCAGAAAAAAAAACGTGATCTTTTCGATTTATTAGCTTCTTATTATAAAAAATATGCATCTTGAGCTACATTCATGTCGGTTTTCTGCCTATACAGAGCAAGAATTTGAGTTTCTGAACTATTGTGCTTGATGTACGAGTATTTTTAAATTTCAATACAATACTCACAACTATAAATCATTGGTGAATTTAGATTTTAAATTATTATAAATTACAAATATTTTATAATTCCTTCAGCAATATAAGATAAAAATAGATTCGAATAGATTAGGCATATTTTCGGAGATATAAGTTGCTATGTGCATTTAGTTTCAAATAATTTTCGTAACCTTCAATGAGATGAGATGATTTTATTTATTTTTATTAGTACATACTTTAAGTCATGCAAGTTCATAAATATATACATATATAGCAAAAATATAATAATTATTTGTAAAAAACTAGAAAACTTCACGAACTGCAAATTATTATACGTATTTTGTTTAGATAGCAGGAATATTGAAATATAAATTATAGAGGTATTAGATTTTTGTCCTATTGATTAGCTCAAAATTGACTAATCGATAATTTTACAGTATGTTCTAATGCATGTGCACATTATTATAAACTTTTACTTTAATAACTTATCTATATTATTATGATACAAATTTCTAAGTATTATCATCTATCAATAATTACTATGTGTAAAGGCCTTAATTCGATTTAGATAATTTAATAAATCATGCGCAATACTTATTATTTTCAGAAAGACAGTGGTGACGTCAGCATGACGTACAAATTGCCCCCTAGTAAGTTTAATCTCATTGGTTTTTTCTAGAGTATTTTCAGAATATTCGACTTATTTTTCATCGTTATTGATACCAAAAGGTCAATGGTTGACTGATATGTTCCAATGAATAAAACGAAAATTTCTACATAAATGTGAACTTATGCTTTAGTCCTTATATTTGCAATTTGTAATAATAAGATATTGAGTACTAATGATTGGTTGCGATTGGGGCACGCCTATTTTTTTTTGAAAAGTAACAGCTTATTTTTAATCTGTTATGATATTAAATTTTACGTTATAAAGAATGAATGTGTATATTTTTAAATTTTTTATAAATATATACACCAAGGACGTTTATATTATGCATTTTATAACGGTTTTGAATATGCGACAAGTAAAAAAATTAACCTTACATATCATATTCGAAAGAGATTGTTTATCCCTGTATTATGTTTAAGCTTATAATAAAATAATAGACACAATTTTATTTTTTAATTTACAAAAATTATTCTTCTATCAAAATTCTATCAAAAGCAGTAAATTCGTTAGGTTCAAAATAATTAATAAATTGTCAAATTATAAATAAATTTGATTATTATTTTGTACTTAATCTAGATATCTTTGAAATGTGTACTTAGGTTTGTGCAACAATAACAATAGGAAAAATGGATTTAATGTTATTAATCTACACATAAACACGTCTATTGCTGAGTTGATAAGCCAATTATAATAGTATATAAGTTGCGCTGGTTAGTCGGTTCTCAGCAGTTGATAGCAAAGCAGTTGTTAGCAAGGTATCGCCAGAATAATTATTAAGTGTTAATTTCAACGAAAATGACTTCGATTAATAATAAAATACCAAACGGCATTACGAACATCGATGACGATTTAATTCTCTTGAATGGAAGTGACGAAGAACTTGATTCTGCAACTGATCTAGAAAACAAACATGGGTAGGTGCAAATTTAATTAATTTTCTTTATTTAAATGTTATACATAACTATTATTTATTTATATTGTATTGCTAATAATTGTGCATTAGAAGAAATTAATCATACTGATTAAAAATTAACAAATTGACTATTTTACAAAATGATTTTCATAATGAAAAATTAGAGATTATTTCAGGACTGAATGATGTAATTCTGAGCGATTCTGTAGTGAGAATTTGTAAATGTTTAAAAGTTCTATAACAAATATATCTTTTAGAATAGTTATGAATTGCGATCGATGTATTTGTTTTTAATCGACATTGTTTATTAACTATTAGTAATTTATATTATTTTAGTGAAGAGAATTTATATCTAGCTTCGACAAATTGAAATATATGTGGTAATTTACTGTTAAACGTGACCAATGAGCGTTTTAGATTTTTTTATTTTTAAATGTTTAAATCTAATTGAGTTCAAATAAAATATAATATTTAAGATATTAGATTAAAAATGGTAGTCTAATTTTCAGAAAAGGATTGATTTTATTTAGAGGTCTTAGTAGAATTTAATTACGATGTTACCCTGAGGCTTTGCAGAACTCTAACCTTGAAATGTTTTCAATGCATTATTGCAATAAAATAGCAATTTTTATGTAATATTAAAATTGCATTTATATAAATATTTTTAATATCGCTATTTGATTGACAAGTAAAGGTTAAACTATAGAATCATAATCTATTTTTGATGACATTAGATGTGCTTAGAGATATTTAATTTTTGAAAAATAATTGTTAATACTACTGTAAATTTATTACCTTTTGATGCATTACTAAATTGACGAATAAAATACGTAATTTTGGAAATTTAAAAGCCCTCATTAGGATATCATTAATTGCATTCTTGCATTGATAATAAGATTGTTTTGCTAATGAAAAGGCGATCCATGATTATTGGTTATTGATTGCCGCATTCTAATAAATAAATATTCGATTAAAATAAAATAAAATAAATATTTATTTGAGTTAAAATAAATGTGGTAAGTGCAGATAACTTTTTAATAGTGTTATAATTAAGAAATCAAACATGACATCATTTCAAATTTATCTTTATTGTCGTTGTTGGATTGGGTCAAGTCATTCTAAGTTCAATTTTAAATATATTCGAAGCAGTCAGAAGTTTTTCAAAATACCTCAACTAAATTCAAAACAAAAAAAATACGTACTGCAAAATGTTATATAAATAAATAGAATTATAAATCAAAAGAGAGTTATTTAAAAATTATACAAACAAATGTATGTTTTTAGTAACAAATATGCAATTTAAATATTTAAACTTCGACATTAAAATAGTAATCAGTTTAAGGCTATTTGCGTATAAAAATAATTTTTATTTATCAAAATAATAGCGAGGCAATTGCAAATAGTTTGTTTTAATATTTGAAATAAGATATTCCAAAATAAAGTCATTGAATTTATTATCAAGATATCGAATTCATTGATATTGTTATTGAAGCAAATAATTGCAGATTATTCGGTTCAATAAACAATCTTTGTGTGTGTGGTCGAAAGATGAGTCTAAAATGAGTTTATTAATTTTTAAATCATACATTCTACATTGATCTAGCCTATTAACTTTAATCACTATACAAGGTTAAATCACATATGTGTAATCTATTTGCAATTGCTCGGTTATTGATTAGAGTTTTTTTTTTTCATCTTTGATGCTATTTATCTAAATATTTTAATAGTTTTTATTTATTTTTCAAGTTTGGAAGGTCCGTTTCCCTGTAAGACATTTGGGTAAGAAAAAATGTATTTTTGCCAAATAAACATGCTAAATTTGTTGCTATTGTTTATGTTTCTTCTTTACTTAGATGTGTTTTTGTGTTTTATCTGTAAATAAAAACAAATCATTATTGTTTTGTAGCAATTAAAAAATGCTCTACTTATGTTGATATTTGCTTATTACTTCTTATTAAAACATTTTTTTATATTGTTTGGCATAGTGAAACATTTTTTCTTTACGTAAGTGCAATTTACTATAAGTGTCGTATATGTTCTTAGCTTTCCTTAAAAGTTCTTTGTGGTAATATGGTAACCACATTTAATACGAAATGACGTCACACACGTAGTTCTACAGTATATCCTAAGCAAAGCATATACGTTGATTGGTTAGATGGTCGTGTTATTTTTGTGACGTCAAAATGACGTGTTGGAAATAAAAATATGTAAATAGTTGAACGAATAAAAATCCCTTGTTCGATCGAAATTAATGTTTTTATTGCTGTTATTAATAATCAACAACTAATTTTGATTCGAAAAATGTTATTTCTCCACAATATTCAGAAACATGGATTGATATTTAAATTTGATTACAATTTAAATATGAAAGTTATTCTTAGTTTTTAAATAAGAAATCAATTATATAAAGTTCAGAAATAATAAAATTGTAGTTAAATCTCTTTACTGAATTAAGTCAGACTATTTTTGAAATGTCACCTGTCTGTCTGTTTGTATGTCTGTTTGTGCCTGTCTGACTGTTTGTCTGTCTGTATGTCTGTCTGTATGTTTGTCTGTCTGTTTGACTGTCTGTCTGACTGTTTGTCTGCCTGTCTGTCTGTCTGTGTGTTTGTCTGTCTGTGCGTGTGTATGTGAGCTCCTATTTTGTTAAAAATTCAAACCGGATTTGCAAGCAGTAAAATAGTTACTATAAAAAAGAAAGATATTAATATTGGGCACAACTATTTTTTTATGTTAGTGCATTATTATAAATATATATATTTTTTGAATAGCGTTGTTTGTTCAGATTTTTATAGCAAAATATATTACATGATTTTTTTTGTAGGAATACTTACGAAATTTTGGAAGAAACCGCTGCATATTTGAGAGATCGAGTCCCATTTACACCCATGTTTGGGATTATTTGCGGTTCGGGCATGGGTCAGTATTGGGCTGATGGTATATATACACAATTTTACATTAGGCATGCAAATTTAATACCAAACCAAACCAGCATGTTAACTTGAAATGTTAAGTATTAGAAAAAAGCAAAAGCAACAAGTTTTTTTGTTCAAATTTGTCCGAGTACTAAGCCGCAACTGTAAATTATACTAACAAGAACACCTCGTTACGTATAGTTTAACTCCAATTTTAACCACATTCCTACTTTATAACCAGAGGACACAAATAAATAAATAAGATCGTAATTTATACCTAGGATAATTTGACGATTTTTTTCATGTTCTCTTGCGGCATTTCTCCGTACTATGATTCATCGTTATTTCACCAATTGTGGCATACACTCTAGAAATAAATTTTTTTATATAAAATTGCAGAATTTAAATCACAAACACAATACATATTGTCATAAATAAAGTGACACAAATATCTACCAAAAATTATAATTATCCATCACACTACATTAGAAATTCTAAATACACTTAATAAAATATTTATATAGAATATTTCTAACATCTTATCTTTTAAAACGCTTTTTTTCTAAATATATTTATACCGCCACAATTGATACGATTTATTAATTAGAATGAGCTTTATTTTATTGTTTCTGTTAAAGTTATAGTTCAAGGTATTATTTCCGTTAAAGTATCGAGATCGATTTTTTTCTTGATTACAATACTTACTTATTACTTCGTATAAGAAAGTAAAAAATATACAATTTTGTATGTGTTTTAGAATGTTTATTTAAAATACAAAACAGAACCATAAAATATTCTTATGTGCAAAAAAATACTAATTATAATATTAAATTCGGATTGGAGCAAAATTAAAAGTAAATTAATATGATATATATTTTAAGCATGTATTTAATAATAATACAAGAGAATATCAAATAATGAGTTCTATTCTTTTCAGGAATAAATAAAATATATGTTTGTGTTCTAAATTAATAAAATACGATTTAAATACGTTGAAATAGGTCGCATGTTCTAATGTTAAATTGTATATATTAACCAATGAAAAATAGATTAAAAAACAATTACTGAACAATTTGTAAAATTTTAGGCGCGCTTGCGGAAGCACTGAGTGACACACTAGCATTTCCTTATTCAACAATACCGAATTTCCCAGTAAGCACAGTTCAAGGTCACGCCGGTCAACTAGTATTCGGTTATCTAAAGGGAGTTCCGGTTGTATGTATGCAAGGCCGGTTCCATTATTACGAAGGATACCCATTGTGGCGGTGCTCAATGCCCGTTCGGGTTATGAAACTCGTCGGAGTAACACATTTGATAGCAACAAACGCGGCCGGCGGTTTGAATCCAACGTACAACGTTGGCGATATCATGATGGTCAGGGATCACATCAACATAATGGGCTTCGCAGGTAATAATCCCCTACAAGGGCCCAACGACGAAAGATTCGGTCCCCGGTTCCCGCCAATGAACAAAGCCTACGATCATCAATTGATCAAAAAGGCGCGAATCGTTGCTAAGAAACTGGGAATCTCTGATAAGATGCACGAAGGCATTTACACTTGTTTAGGGGGCCCGAATTTTGAGACCGTCGCCGAATTACGAATGTTACAGAAATTAGGGGTGGATGCTGTCGGCATGTCGACGGTGCATGAAGTTATCACAGCGCGCCATTGTGATCTGACTGTTTTCGCGCTAAGTTTGATTACGAACTCATGTATTACCGACTACGATTGCCACGATGAGGCCAACCATGAAGAAGTTATGGATGTTGGTAAAATGCGGCAAGCAATGTTGAGAGAATTTGTTTCAGAACTCATACATGCCATCGCCGTCGATATCGATAAAAAATGAATGAACATTTTTATACTATTTTATACATTTACTTAATTTTATAATGCCATATTGCTGCGGCTTATAATTAAATTTAAAACTTAAATAGTTTTACAATGTATATATATATTATTTTACTGTGTAAAATTAATTAACAAATATAATGATTCTAAAGTTACTTTGCGATAAAACTACGCAAAATTACGTTTGTAATAAAATATAATCATATTCAATATCCCTGGTTACCATTTTAGTCCTTCCTGGTTATCTATCCAAATCATATAGAATTTTCGTTTCAATATATTTTCAAGTTTAAGTATTAATTTTAAACAGATCAATAATAACAAAAAATATGTTACACATTTATCAATTCTTATTTATTATTTATCTAATGTAGAACATCTTTAGCTTTGTCTTACATGTATTTCGTTTATATAGGAGAGATATTAAAATATAAATGTTGAATAGTTCAAGAAAATATTATTATGTATATATCATATAAATATCTTTAATTTAACCGCTTTTGAGTAATTGCAGAAACCGGAAAAGTTTAAAGTTTCATAATCATACTTGTAATATTTTTGGTTGTATAGACAGATAAACACATGCATTCGAATAAGAAAGTACTACGAAACGAAAATTGTCTTTAGAGCCTCTATCTATTAGATTAGAAGTTCGGCAGTAAGTAATTTGTGTTACCGATAGAAAGTGATGGTAGTGCGTTGAGCTGCTAGAATAGAGATGCCGCAGTTCGTTGATGTTGTATTTATGAATTTCCGTGGCGGTTTCTGAATCAAACGCAGAGCCAGCCTGTCTACGAGTACTGAAAACATGCTCACGCATCAGGTACTTTCGAACAAGAGCCCCGTGTAGTAGTAGTAGATGATGTATCCAGCCTCCGCTTCGTTGTCATAGAAACACGAGGGGCAGTCGAATGGTTGCGCGACGAGACTGCGTCGGCAGCGAACCGTCCGAAACATCGAATCAGTGCTGTTGGTGAAAGCGGCGGGTATTCCATACGATTAGTGTTTGTGTACCGGGTGCCGAGAAAAGTCCCCGACGATTTCCATTCGTGTTGACATTCGCCACACCGCACCGGTTCATTCCCCGCCACGGCTCTATGTAGTGAATCAACAATGTTTGTTTTCAAATTATTTACTATTATATACAACAGCTGCGTTTGTGACTGGCAAAAATGAAAATGTGATTGTTTTGGTGCGTTTCGTCAATGAAAAGCATGGGTGATAACATTCAAAGTCCCGGGTACTTCGGGGGACGGTCCGGCATCCTAGAAACACATGTCCGGGGCCAGTGGTACCGCGTATTCATAACTTTGGAAGACGATTATCTTAGTATTACGTTAGACGAATCGTACGAAAACACAACCACATTGAACGGGACTTTAAACAATAACATCGAAACTCCGAGTGGCTTGAGTGACACGCCGGATGTTCCGGATTCGGTCGCGAATCAGAAGCGGTCAGTGCGCGTTGTTAAGTCCGATAATAATGGACTGGGCATCTCGATAAAGGGTGGCAAAGAGAATAAGATGCCGATTTTGATTAGTAAGATTTTCAAAGGCATGGCAGCGGATCAAACGGAACAATTGTATGTTGGTGATGCAATATTGTCGGTGAATGGAGAAGATTTACGGGAAGCGACACACGATGAAGCCGTCAAAGCGTTGAAGCGAGCCGGCAAGGTCGTTGATTTGGAAGGTAAATGTGCTTTATGATTTTCTTTTATTGTCATTCATTTACTACTATTTATGGTCAAATATTTTTATTAATTAAATATATATATATATATATATATATATATATATATATATATATATATATATATATGTGTGTGTGTGTGTATGCCTGTCTGTCTGTGAACGTAAAAGCATCTGTAGTGGCTTGCACTGAACTTTCTTATACGCATTTTTATTAGATCATCACATTTTTATTATTTTTCTAATTAATAAGCTTTGCTACGCTTTGGAACCCTTTTCCACTAAATATATTGCTTACAATAATTATTACATATCAAATTCTAGATTATTAGAGCATATTTTATTTTTTTTGTTAAACAATAGACAGGTGCAGATGATACAATTTATGTAACATTAAATATAATTATAAGAAATTTCAATCGTCATTATTTTGAAACCAGTACTCTTTTTGAAAAACAATTTTTCAACAAAAGTTATGCGAAATATGAATACCTTTAATTTTTATTCAAACAATTTTTCTGTTACTTTTATGGGAAACAATATTAACGATTTATATGTACGGCACATATAAAATGCATCCTTCGACGCCATAAATGGCGGTACACTATTATTATAAATAAATTCAATTTGAATAAAAATTTGTCAGCATCCTCAGCGAACAAATATCGACAAACTATTCTGAAAAGACCTTTCAAACAAATTAACTTTCGTATTACTCAATAAAAAGACTTCAATACCTCGAATAATCTATCTTGAAAACGTCGGCTTTTTGTCGGAACACACTTTTTTATCCGGAGACCGAAGCTAAACTTGTTAAAAAACATACACACACACACACATACTACGAGTAGGTATTCCACTAAAACTTGGTGAAATAGAAGGACTTTTATAAATGACATTGACAACTTTAATCGCCTATAGACGGAAACAATCAATTACGTAACGAAAGAAACGCGAAAGAAATAAAGACTACAACGGAACAACATATATAGTTATACTTAAAATTGAAAATTTAATCGTTTTCAAAATTTCATACAATCCGTGTTAGAGCGCACCAAAAACATTTTCTTCTTATTTGTCATCAGTACACTATAAGTTTTAATAGTATTTGATTAATTAATTATATATTTAGGTTATATTTTCTGATAAAAAATTAATATATATCAATTTATCCATTATTTGATTAATTAGTACTCTGGAATTTAATATTATTTATTTAATTAAATACTGTGTTTAGTGTGGAATGTAAAATAAAGTGAAATATTTTACTCTATTGTCTCTTATATTATTTTATTGAATGAACTTTCAAAATTTCTTTCTACATTCAGTATTCAAATGAAATGCAATATAATTTGAGGAATAATGAGTACTTACTCTATTTACTACTGAGAACGCTTTGAATTTTATGGCTCTATAGTAGAGTTATAATAAAACTTAACTGTATTGAAAGTTTATATTTATAAAATAAAATCTCGTTTCTTGAAATTTATACTGAGAAGCTTTTAAATTTAAATTTTGTTAGTATAAAAGTAATATTATATATATATGCATAGAAGAGCTTATTGCTAGTCAGTCCCTGTAAGATATGCTTTAAAATTTTCCTCGTGAAAAGTGTACCCATAAAACACGAATTTTATGAACTTTTTCAATATTGAAAATCATAAAAATTCGCAATAAATTTTAATATAAAAATATGCTGTGATGTCTAAAAATTGGTATTTGTAAATGGATTTATAAATGTATTTGTTAGATGTTTGAATCTGGGAAGGCAACCAACAACTTATATAACTCTTCCCACGTTTTTATGTTTTTATTTTTTTGACACACCTATTTTATGTAACTCGCCTACAATTAGAAATCAATTACACCTATTACTTGCTACGTAATACAATGATAGTCTCTTCATCGTACATCGCAAATGAACACATTTTCAGCTCTTTTATTACGAAAAACAAAAAATATTAATATTAATCGCAATTTTTACTTTCCTTACGAAACAATAAGTAAGTATTTTAATCATGAAATTATTTTATCTCGATATTTTAACAGAAATATACTGTTTCACCTTCCCTGAATCGAATCTAACTACTTTTGGTATAACGTCTAACTGCGTGTGTATATGTGTGTGTGTTTGTGTTGAATTATTCAAAATATGTATATTAATATCCCTCCAATCTAAACAAAGTACGTATAAGAAAGTTATGTGCTAGACACTACAGATATTAATATTTGCATTTCGTGCGAAGGTCCCATTTGTTTTCCAGTTTTTTTCAAATAATTATCATAATTTTGCTACAAGAACAACAATAAGATATAAGCACCATATTCACGGAATTTCCTACTTTTTAATAACAACCTCATTATTTTTACACAAAAAAATCTTACCCAAAAATTATTTATTCGGTGCAAAAAGAAAAGCAAACAACCATAATATATATAAAACATATATTTGATATAAAAATAATAATTGCGGCATGTTATTTGTATGTATGGTATTAATTTACACAAAATATCGATTAGTATTTCTTATACCTACACAAATATTAATATATCGTACCATATGAACAACTTTCACAGGTTTAATTAAATATTCAAACTTTTATTACATTACACATCTTCTAAAATAACCAGAAATTTCTAATTATTATTACAAAATAATTAGCGTCCATATTTTATATTCCATTTTACAGGCTTCTAGTTATAATACAGTAATGCACTGCAAATTTACTTGTTACACACCCAGATAAAAGTGCGTAAGTATTTATATTTAATAGTACGTAAGTATTTGAGATTATAATTAATAAAACGTATGTACTACGTCATATATTTAACAGGAAAATAATGAAAAAGCATTTCTAAAACTAGTAAAAATATTATATGTAAATATGTTGTTAGGTTTTAAGTTAATTTGAAAACTAAAAAACGTCCGACAATAATAATTTCTAATATAGTATTATAAATAATTATATTTCCTCGCATATTTAAAATTGTCTACTTTAATAGCCTTTCTATACGTATAAGAAAGGCCAGTGTAGATTTTTAATTTACGCAACCTTCATGCTATAATTCTCAATTTTTATAGCAATTAGTTAGAATTTTAGACAGTTCATCGAAACTAGTCAGAAATCATCTTTAAGTATGACTAATGTGTAATTACCGAGTAATTAAATTTGTGAGTGAGAGTGTTAGAAATGACGTCATAAGTGTTGGGAAACCCTAGTGTATATTGTACGTGCAAATATGCGAATATTATATGAACTAATACTTAAAGTGAAGTTTTGTAATTACGTTTATATAATAAAGTAAATATTATTCTGTTGATACAAGTTATAAGATACATAGTAAGTAAATATTTAGTAAATTCAAGCATCTATCTTTCGAGTGGGGGTATGTATGTATGTATGAGTGAAATTACCGCTATAAATAGCCGAAAGTTCAGGCATTAGTTTTGATGAAAGAAGGAGAGAAGTCTATAGGGTGAAGTTAGCACCATATTCCTTGCCGTGACATTTGTCAGAAGCATGCCTATGCATTAATTTGCCAGATAACTACTCTACTCTGATGTCATCGCAATATGTCTTTGCGTTTCTTGTTGTCGCCCACAGTCTCACAACTCTGACTTCACAACCGGCGCGCGTATTTCCTCATTCTTGTATTTGTTTTCGACAAAATTAAATGCGTCTAGGTAATCTTAATACGCTGCCGACTATATAGGTGCATGGTGCACCATATCTCAATTAGTGCATTAAAAATTTATGCTTTGTTTCGTGAATAATAATGTGTGGCCCGAAACTAAGATAAAATATCGATTGGCTTGTTTTTAAGAGTCTTTAAGGTAAAAAATGGACAAAGACTTATCGCCACACAATTATCTATATAATTTATTTGCACGCCGCGTCGAAAATAACTATCTCTGCAGCTATCTATTATTTATATAATAGCCTAATTTAAAAGGTCACAGTGGCGAAAGCAATTTTTGTTGGTTTTTCGATTAATCGTCAGTGGCAACTGACAACGGCCTTGATTTACCATATAATTTATCGTATGGTATCCGTGTTGTTTTTACACAAATTTAAATAATTTCCAAGAATTTTTATTCGATTTATTTTATACATATTTACATTTCTTCTGTAAAAAATTATACATTTGCTAAATATATTTAAATAATTGTGAGATTTTATTGACTGCTCGTTTTTTATCGACAGTTAATCTAATTGCTGGTAGGGCGAATGAGATACACTCGTGATAAAAAAGTGACTAGTTAATTTCGTATTCTTAATTACGAAGTACGACGGCAATTAATCAAATTAGTAATTATAATTTTTCCATCTCTGTTTTTGATTCATTTTAATAATAATGTGGCACAGTGGCGGCGCACTGCGGTATGATTTATAAGAGCCAGTTAATTAGACTGATGACGAAGTATCGATTTTTCGTGAAAACAAATTTACAATACTTAATTTTCCACAAAATAAATTACATTTTCTTGTCGAAAACATTTTCTTTTTAATTACAATATTTTATTTACGACGTTATGTATTATTGATAAAAATTATTCCGTAGAGTAATTTATAAGTATTTTTAGACTTGACCAATTCGTTTTCTTTTTCTTATATGTATATAATTTAAAATTATTCGAGGTTATATGTACATTAAAAAAAAAAAAAACTTAACATCAATTTTAATTTCGAGTTTTTGATGCATATTTTTTACATAGCATTTATTATAACTAGTTTTGCAATTTAAATTGCTCATTTTTACTTTCTTATACGACGTAAGAAGTAAAGTATATTCGATCTTAACAGGTCAACGAAATTAAAATAATTTGCTATTTGTGATATAATTAACTGTTCTCATTCAAAAATAAATTGTTTTAGGTACTTTATTAGAAATATAATAAACTTCCGTTCATAATAATTACTAATATATATTTATAATAAATAATTAAAATTGTTTGAATTTTTTCGAAATTAACTACGTATAAGAAAGTCTATTACGGAGCACTGCTGTTATTTATTATATATTTCAAATGTTTTATTTTTTAATTAAGCTACATAAAGTGTAGTATCCCTTGGGAATAAATGAAGGTGTATGTTTATATGTATATATCATTTTATAAATGTTCTCATTTACACATAAAGTGGAAATAAAATTGCCGCTAATTTGAAAATATAGCTATGTTCGTATCGTTTCAAAATTGTTATATTATTCATTGGAATTCTCTCGTGTTAAATATTCAAAAAAACACTATTAAGATCTGCTAAACTAAAAATATTATTGACTTACGTAACCAACATTTACCAAAACGGACAAGCATACATATGTTTCATACATATATAAGCGTTAAAAAGATATGTAAAACAGTATTGTTTTATAAATAAATTTACATCAATCGAGTTGATTAAATGAAATATATAAACCTGTACATTACAATTGTAGATTATAATTTAACTCGCATTTATCGCTTTTGTTCCCTTTTAAACCATATCGTTCATTATTGAATAATTATTGTTTATTAGTGGTCATATAAATATATATTTTTTAATTACCTGAAGCTTCAAAAATAAAATACAAATATAAAATAATGATTATTGTACAAAAAAAGAACTGCAATGTGTTATATGTAGTGGGTATATTTTTTACATATAGACACATAGGATAATAAATCTTAAATTAGATTTCGATATCTGGTTTCAAAAAAAAAAGTGTGACATTAGGTAAATATCATGGCAATTCATTGTGTAATTAGCTGATTACTTTTACAATAACTCAATTGAAACAAATTGTGTTTCGAATGCAATTTGTCCATTCGCTCACGGGCAAACCACTATTGGGCAGTTGCTGTAAGCGCCATACCAACTGAGACCCGAAAATAAATTGGACATTGAATTAATTATTTAGAATTCAATTCGACCAGTCGCGCCATCGATATTTTAGAATTCGATACGAAATATCGCACGCGACACGCGGTTTCCATTTTCATTTAAATAATAAGTGTAATCATACTAATGTGTATTTTTTCAAGTTCCTCAGATTTTATAGCAAAACAAACACAGTTGGTACTATCATAAATAAGTAAACGTTGGTATTTCCTGCCATATGTCGGATACCAGATTCGTTTCCGGTTTTAGTGTCTAGTTACTTATTTAACAAAAATAAACGAAAATCAGCTCTTTTTAATATTTTTTATACGATATATATATATATATATATATATATATATATATATATATATATATATATATATATATATATAAGGGTTGTAATCATGATAAAAATTAATTTTCTCTTCTGATTTTGTCTGTTTAAATTGTAATCATAAAGATTTGTATAGAGCGCAAGAAAATCTCTTATTAAAATTAGTGGAATAGTTGTGTTCGGTATCAAGAAGATATAAGATGTGACTGTAGATAGAGTTGCTTTTTAAAGCGAAAATAAAATGCGAAGCAACAATTTTCTGTATTCTGTTCCGTGCAGTGGTTCGTGATCTTATTGTCGGTGAAGCCGTCTACTTTTTCTATGATCTTCTTCGTTTCTTTTGGTTATTTTGTTCGTTTTTCTAGCTACGTTCTTGTCATCATTTCATTTTGTTATCTGAAACAGTCGTGAATGTCGCAGTCGTAGTCGTAGTCGCTGTACTGATGCTTGTTGCTTGAGATCATTCATGCGTTTATCCAAAATGATAGTCTGGTACATCTACGATAGTATAGTAAGCGAACGAGTGAGTCTGTAAAAGGTTACGAAATGATTCGCTAGATATCAGGATATTGTTGTGTGTGTGCAGACTTTGTAAGGATTGTGTGAGCATGTTACATTATTGAAGACGATGCCGAAATCAAATTGGTTATTCCGAAAGGATTTTTCTTCTTTAAAATAATAATACAACTACTTTTTTCTATTGACTTTTTCTTATACATTTTTCTCTACAGTTTCACGAAATTCAAATAATTATTTCTAAATGAACGTTTTTATTAAAGAAGTCTATAACGCACTTTAAATTGATATCTCATAATTATTTATAACGTATCTCTATAGTATAATAAAGCAATTTTGAATAAAAATTTTTTTTTTGAAAACTAACGCTTCTTTAAATAGCCAAACTGCTGTAAGCGAAACGTGGTAACAGTGATTTTATTTAAACTTTTCCTGTTGCCGGTTAAAATCCTCGTTAAAATATATTTTGTTTTCCTACTAAAAAATAAGCATTGTTAATACAATAGAAGTGGTATTATTAGGAAGCAGAAAAATATAGCAAAATATTTGCTTTAGATTTTCTTCCTTATTTCGACGAACGTAAGGTAAACACACACACACACACACAACATATAAGATTGTATCAGCACGACAGCTTGAAATTTCCCCCCTGGGCCTGCCATTTTCTCTCCCACTTTACTGCACTACAATATTCACGAACACTTTACTTTACCAACGATCGAAAGTGGAATAAGACACACATACATATATAATACATTAAACAACAAATAAAAACAAATCTCGGACAGAAAACAAACATCACTGTCGACATATATATTCGTTATTAACATATATAAAACTCTAAGTCTACTTAATAATCCTCAATTATACATATGTGAACAGTTTTACAAAGTATTAATTAAATAAATTAGCTGCAACGTGGTAGAAACATTTCTATTTTACCAAAAAGTTGCCAGAATTGCTAATTAAGCCAACGAATAATTATTAGGATTATTATTATCAAAATACGTAATTGTTTTATAGTTGGAATATTTTAAACATCGAACTAATTTATAATTATGGTAATTTATTTGGTCGTAAGTACAAAAGAATAAAAAAAGTTTATAAAAAATATATATATATATATATAACAGTGTGTTAATAGTAGAACACTTGTGTAAACGATTCGTATCACAGTTTTCACTTAAAATGGAAATGAATCTCCGAGTAATCACTTGCGCGAGAGAATTTAGAAAAAATGTATAACAGCGAAACGCACACGGGGCGGTGTTGGTAGGACAGAGCCCTTTCAAAAGATAAAAAGGATTAAATCAACGAAATTTCTCTGTTGTAAAAATCCTATAATGTATTGCGCTCGTTTTAAAAATTCAACATTTTAATTACAGCGCATTTCAAAAGGATTCAAAAAAGGGTTCAACACATTTTTAAACACAAATTTATATTTTAGTACTAAAATTTGCGTCTAATAATATAGCAATAATAAACGTTGTTTTAAAATTATTATTAATTTTATTTGAAATATGTACATCGCAAATTCTTATGTTTGTTTGTATACAAGTATAGAAATCCTTTAGAATTGTATACTTTATATAAGATCGTGAGACAATTCTTATAGAAGCTATAAATACTATAATTTCTCTATAGGTGCTATAGATTTGCTCTGAATCGAGTGTCGGTAGTTCCAATTTGATTTAATTGTGTTCAAATAGTATATACGCGTTTTGGTGGGAGGTTGATAAAGGAAATGGGCATCAGAGAAGTAGTTGAATAGTCGTTAGGCATTGGTACCTAAGTCAAGTGACGCGCGGGCATTTTTAGCGTCGACGAGGATCGTCGTTATTTGCAACCGCATAACAATCATCGCATCATGTGAGATGGCGCAGTTAAAATGCGTATTAACGTTTTCGGGAGTGTTTTATATCCTTTTGGATGCTTGCCGCTGTTCTTCCGTTCACCATTAATCTTTTCAACAAACCGCCACCGGCCGTGCGCCCTGAGATGCTTTTCATTATTCAGCTCGTACCAGGTGCGGTTTATTACGACGCACACACACACACACACACACACACACACACACACACACACACATATCGCTCGTCATAGACAAAAGTGTTCCCTACTTTAAACATGGTTTCGTTCTGTTTTGTTTCATTGTCTCGATTGATCGTCAAATTTTTGAATTTAATTTTTAATAATAATCCAAACATGCTCTTTCGGTTAAAATATTTTTTTCAAAAATACAATTCTTAAGTTTATTAAGATTCATAATTATAGCTTCGGAAATTTTAGCTATAGAGCGTTCACAGACATACACACACAAACGGAATCCAGAAAATTGTTAGACTCGACTCAGGGAAGGACAAAATAGGTATTTTTGGTAAAATCTCGAGTTCGAGAATTATTTATACTTCTACATATAAGAAAGTTAAATAACATAATCAAAAGTTGTTCTGACAAAGCCAAAATTCATTCAAAAGTGCACAGAAATTGAATTTAATATATGTTTTATATTCTATTATATATAAATAAATAAATGTAAAGAAATTCAATAATTTATCTGTGAAAGCGCTGCTTGGCATACGTCATCAATTTGAAGAAAAAAAACCTGCTTTGAAAGCGAGTCTTGGAAAGCAAATAAAATTCATTCTTAATCCACCACACAACGCAACGTAAAAATAAAACTAAAGTTAAGAATGGTTTTCCGATGTAGTAGTCGCATCACGTAGCCCCACATTCGTTACAAACGCAATGCTACCTAAACGAACAAAACATCAACCATCTCTTCCATCCTTGTTACCATCGAATACTTAATAAAACTACATCTTCTAGCTTTTCAATTTTAATTGCCTCGTTTGACATAAAAACCAGTAGCATTATTCCACTGTTTTTATTTGCTACCTACAATGCACCATACTGATCCAAAATAAATATGTATTTAATAAGTGGCATCCATAAATCCAGTATTTAACCAGTAATTATTATCATTAAATGCAAACACTTTATATGAAAATTAGTTGCGTTCTTTGAAACGAAGTAAAAACTCAACTGTATAATGTAATAACGTTTGTGATGTTGATGTGTCTTCGAGTAAACGACAAAAACATAATATATGTGTATACCATTCATTCATTCGAACATATATGTATGTTCATTTTAAATGCAACGGCAACCGTAATATTGTCAAGCGAGGTTGACGAACTCATATTTACATTATTATGCGCAATTGTTTTACTTGACATTAATTTACTGGCACAAAAAATGATTTAAAAAAAATATATTCTCTATTAACGTTATATTTGAAAAAAAAAACCTAGATGTGTTATGTGGTCTTGCACAAATATTCGTACCAAAGGAATCGAAGTTATTTTTAAATTTGATTTCTTGTTTGATATAAAAATTTATAAACTACAAGTAAATACAAAATTGACGTAGTATGAAATCTAGCAGATTTGTGCTCAGAATTGATTCATGTGTTAGACTTACGATAAATTGTACTGTTACGGCCATCTAGTTATATTATTAGTTATGGTTTTGAAACTGGCATGCTGCCATCTTCTAATGAATACTTACAACATCGCGTACTAACTTTGAAACTTGTAGATAACTTCATGCGTTAGGGACACATACGTAAACGACCTGAAATCGTGGAATTTTCTCGTCTACGTTTTGATACTGATTAATACGAACGTATAATTGAGTGTTAGGTGTGCAGGGCAAGGGGTTGACGCGTGTGTTTTTCAAAGTTTTCTAAATTTCGTTACGAATTAATCTCGGCAAAGTTTCGGCAGGAAAAGTTCCGATGGCAAGGAGCGCCGAGATACAGTTATTAATTAATCATCAAATTTAAAAACTCCTCGTTTGAAACTGACAAGATTTTTGATGCGTTCTTGTTTCGGATTCTTTTTATTTATGTCTTTCTCGAACTTTTTTCGTTTCAGACTACTAATTATGGATGTACAACACGGATTTTTCTCAAATTGATAATTTATAGCTCTTTCA
The DNA here is from genome assembly GCA_944738965.1 of Nebria brevicollis. Taxonomy (NCBI): domain Eukaryota; kingdom Metazoa; phylum Arthropoda; class Insecta; order Coleoptera; family Carabidae; genus Nebria; species Nebria brevicollis. Next base: position 5,383,085 of record OX122899.1, read on the forward strand.
GATTTTATTACGCGATTTTTAATTAAAATTCTTCTACAGAAATAAATTTTTATTTTTGAATATATTATCGGTACCTGCAACATTTATAAGATCGTAAACCGGGTTTGACATAGTCTTACAAGTACACTTGACTATACTGTTTATTTCTTTGTTCTAAAACTGATATGTATAGTTTGCATTGAAAATAATATTTTTAGTATAAAATTTGTGTAAATAAATATATAAATATATATTTGTTGAAGGCTAGCGTAAATGGACCAGAAAAATTATTTATACATGAATCATGAAAACACAAATAATGAATATGTGCCAGAATATAAATAAATATCGCAGGATTGCAGCTGGATGTATTTTATAAATATCAAAATATTAAATTTAATTTGAAATAATTTTGCTGAATTTCTATATTTTAATTATTTTCGCCAAACCATCAACAACCATGTGCGTCTATATTATGATTTAAATCTCATTTTGTTGGGGACAATAAAACAGTGAGGCACTAATTGAAAAGTGTGCATATTTTAAAACCTATCAATATTTTATTGTTTTCAAACTGTATACAATTACAAAAACAAAAGAACAACATGATTTTCAATATGCCTCGCACAGCTAAAAGCGTTTTGCACTCAACTGTTTCAAATTTATTCGGTGCTGGCTGAATGCATTTTAAGTTCTAAGGCTATAATTATACTAACGCCTTCCGTTTGCGTCTATATGTTTTACATTTTTTTAAAAATCATTACGTGTAGCTTTATTGTCAATTTGTTGTTAAATAAACAGAGTCGATATGTTTTGTCAAATAGTACATACATTTGAGTATGGTGTACATTATTAAACAATAGTGCAATATCTAGTTTTAATTTCGAGATTTTAAGGAAAATATACATTTTGACCTTCCCTGAAATGAGACTATTTTTTGGAATGACGTCTATTTGTGTCTGTGTTTGTTTATATGTGTGTAGTTTAGTGACAAATGAATCCTTATGGAGCAGAGGTCATAAAACATGATCAAGCCCTATCTATTTATCATGTGTAATAGTAGTAGTAGTAGTAGTAAATTTAGTAGGTATCGTGGCATAAAGTCTAGCATAGGCTTAATAGTGCTGTCCACACTAATCTGTACAGCGAACCTACATGGCCACATTTGTCCAGGGGTTGGTACAAATGTTAAAAGCACTATAATGCACATACGTCACGGAACAGGTAGTTAAACATGAAATTTACATACATACGTACATACATACATACACACCTATAGGTGGATTAGTATTTCAGTAATACATATTTTATACACACACATACATACACTGGGGGAAATTCGTAGAAACTAAATAGTAAATATGTAGTGTGCTGGCCACACGTTATAAATCGTGCTGTTAGGGATAGTTTGTTGGTAGTTTAGGGGTAGTTTTAGCGGGGGATGTAAAGGGTAGGTAAGGTAGTTCCACGACGGAAGTACGAGTATAATAATTCAAGAGATATCATCGCGCGCGCGTGCGTGTATGTGTGTGTGTGTGTGTTTCATTGAATGTATGTATGTGAGTGTGGGTCTAAAGACTTGCGGATGGTGGTGAGCGAGCACTCGAGCCGCGCACACGGAGTGTAAAATTATACGGTCTAGTTGTTCACAAACGGACGTTGCTTGAAATATTTATATGTATTACCGGAATCGTACACTTGTAGATATGGTAATGTATGAATGTGTGTATGTATGTGTGTGTGTGTGTATGAATGACAGTATACACAACTGTTTAGATGTATGTATGTATACGTCTTTAAGATTTGTTCCAATGCTCTACGATATAAGCTGATTTTCAAGCCACATGATTTTTATGCTTTTCTATTGTCAGGCGATTCAAAGAAGGTTCCAACACTTACTTATTACTATGTATAAGAAAGTAAAAAGCTATTCGTAATAACTGATACGTTATATTAAAATTGTTGTTTAGTGAATTATTAAGCACCTATAAAAACGGTATTATTTCCTAGACAAAGTATATTTTTTGAATTAAAAAATCCAGTCGTAGCAAAATTGATCTATACATATATGTATGTTTGTAAATTACAATTTTAAATTTCCACATATAGTTTTATGCGGAATATACGTATTTTAAGAGGGTGTTTGCGCATACGGTTGACAACCCTTCCACAGTGCGAGTGCCCCATTCGATCGTACACAGTGAATTGTGCGTGTTCAATAATTCATTCGCCGCTCTCATCGCACGACATACGCAAACGGATCGGAGATGGTCCTCTTGCTTTAATTACCACATTTGCCGTTTTTAATACCATACATCCATCATCGAGAAACTTTTACTCAAAACGAGATTTAATATATAATATTTGAAGTAAATGAGGTGTCACGACACCCTTTACACATGTACTTATTTCGCTTCACATAACGAGTGTGCGAACTATTAAAGGCATTGACCGTGCATAGAGAATAATTACAGTGACAAAGGACGAGAAAACCGCATCAATTGTAGAATAACAATGGACACCAAAACCATATCGACCAGTTCTTATTCGTGTCTGTTCTCAGAGCAGAGTCTCTTCGCTCTTGTTGCCATTATACGCCAACAAACGATCTTATTATCCACTTCCCCCTATGCACCCTTCTCGCTAGCAGAATAAAACCATCTCTGTCACATGCGTGCGTTAAATATAATTGTGTGTGTGTATGTGTGTGTGTGTGTTATATTCGTATATATATATATAGTATGTCGGCGGGTACGTCTTTGTCTATTGACAGTGCAACATTAATTGCTACAATGGCCACTTACATCAACAATAACGATGCCAAGTTCTGTTTGTGACTAGAATCTTTAACAACTCTGCTCTGTTGAGTACAATGGGCGAAAAATGTGTGTTGATGGCGCAAGCTATTTTAACTATTTATATAACGAAAGATAAGATTGTTTGTAATTAACGAATAAAGCACTTTCATTTTATAACAGCTTTAATGAGATATGATATAAAAAAAAATTTAGCTATACGTATGTTTCGAAACTTTTTATATATGTAAATAACACATATATATATATATATATATATTGCCAATCCTATTTCGTGGAGATAGGTATGAAGTTAGGTACATATGTATTATATACACTTGATTTACAATGCAGTATACTTTTAACTATTATGTAATTGAAGAAGTTATCTGAAAAGTTGTGTGGATTCCGTGTCGCTTTAACGATTTTCTCATTATTGAATTAACTTTATCAATGAACCACACACGTGCTCGCTCAGTTCAGCTCCATTTGGTCCGACGCACAAAACGAGAAACCAATTAAACCCGCACAAAATAAGAAAATGCCAAATAAATCCTGTTGGATTTTCCGATGTTTTCTAATTGTTCATCTGTTATCATTCCCGCGTATACCAACCAACTATTATCAGTTTCTTTTTCACACCCGAATTATCGCCACTATGTTTCGCCATGCGCTAGGGGGTGGATGGTCATTGTGTATACAATTTCGACGAAATAAGGTGTGTCTCCCCTTGCTTTCGTCTTCATTTCCAGCCCTACATGTCTCAGGCCGATGATGAGACATGTTTTATGGGATGGAAAGGACGATATCATGTTCAGAGAAAACAGAGTGGTATCAGGAGATATTCGTTATTTCTTCGTTATAGTTAGGAAATTGAAAAAAAATAATGTAGAATACAATTAAAAATGTGCAATATTTATTTCTTCAGGTCTATAAATTATTTATAAATTTCAAATCCTGTTAGATGTAAATATTTATTTTCTCTAGTAAGTTTTAAAAATAACAAGAAACTGTATTTTAAATATTTATAATAACATTGATAATACGATATGTTGCCTGTGTCAATGTTCGTAAAAGTTTTCTTGATTGTGTTGTGGGCATTGGACGGCAAAGCTGGTGTCTCCGGGGTGTTTTTATTGTACAAAGCAAACAGATGTTTCTATATCTTATTGTGCCATCTACCATTAGACCTGTAACGTTTTATTTTCTTTTCGACATCGAAGCAGATATAATTGTTTCGTATTGCACTGATAAAACTACACTTACAACCAGATATTACGCGCTTATTGTTTTCGTAATTCCCTTCTTTTTTTGTACATACGTCACATATTTAATTTCCATATACATATGAAATTCATTTGGTGTGTTTTGGTATTTTGTGATTTTTAAATTCGTTTAGATTGAAATATTTTATCTTGACAACGTTTTTTAATATTCTGTAACATCTGCGTTTTCTGTCTAGTAAATTATTCATGAGTAGCATTTTTTTTTTTTTTTGTTGCCCAAACACGTGGAAATATATGAGATTTTTTACCAAATTTAATCAAATTTCCATATGCAACAACTGAGCATATACACGGATATAGTTTTGAATATTTTTAAATTTCGCAATTTTATGTTTGTCATTAAGTCACTGCTGTATTACCGAATAATATTAAACTGGATTAGCAAGTATTTATTTTATTTATTAGTAAGGTAATGCCGTTTTTTTTTTAAGTTCTATAATTGAAACGACAAATTGATTGTTTTCTATGATGAAAATATAATAAAATAGACACATCATAAATAGATATGTGTTCGTAATAGTATTCTATATGCAAACGTAGCGAGAAAGTTCGTATACGTAACGACGAATTCACAATGTCATGAGGAAAACTGCTCAGAAACTTTTGTCTAGCGTTCGTGTTTGTGACAGCGTTTAAATTATACCCGGGGACTAGTTCGCCGCTCTCGGGAAGCCCACTTCCGGACAGAAAAACTACCACTATGAATTGTACAGACTTTTGGGATTAGGCCCCAGGAAATTTGCTTTCCTTGACTTGTATTAATTTTTATTTCATTCACACATATAATTCATTCTATGATAGGTACAGGCTTAAATTATAATCAAATTGATTCAAAAAACTTTTAAAATAATATTCAAACGCAACGTATTTAATTTGTAGTTATATTTTTATGAGAATCAAGTTGCGCAATTATAAAACAGTTACTCAATAAATCTATTTTTTTAATATTTGGTGTAATTGTTGATTTTCGTTTTATTTAATTATAACTGTATTCCCAGTTGTGTTCATTGAATTTGTTGCCCTGTAAGTTTTATTGGTAATAACTTAAAGAACTTTTCGTTGTAACATAGTTTATTAAATTTTTCTATATTTTATGAATATTACATTTTTCTTCTATATAAAATTGTACAATACGTGTAATATCACGTCAAAGGAATGGTTGACATCATTGTTCTTTGTAACAAAGGAATATGTATTTATATATATACAAAAAGGATATTAATATAATGATTAAGTCTTCTTTTTTTGGTGAATACTATCAAACGCAACCAACGCTATTGTGATGCACTAAGAAGGAATTTATATATAGTTTATTTTATTAATAAAATTTTCTAAACCGAAACAACTTTTTAATCCTTCAAAGGGAACGGGTTAATTAATACGTTCCATTTTTGTGCTATAAAATACACATTGATTGTTCTAATATTATACACGAAAAGCTTTTAAACATCTTATACTAATTCCGCGCTCTTTGAAATAATCATATGATTATTGAAGCGCATGTAATCATGTTTATACTAGGGTGTTGAAATAAGTCAAAAATCACAAATCATTGCTTGGGTATTTTATTATATTTTCTGAATTTAGTTATATTTGAAAATTGTTTAGATATTTGTAATGACGAAGTTTTCGTAAAGATTACGAGTATGCTTGTATCACAAAAGAAACTCGTGTTGGTTTATTCTCGATGAGTTACAACGAAAACATTGTAGGATAACGCAGATGTGTGCGTGTATACAACTCAAGGACCTGGTGTCCTGGGTCTGTACTGGACAATAAATTGAGTGTGTGTGTGTCTGCATTTGCTTCGGTTGGTTCTTGGTCCCCTATCACTGATGACATCCATTGTGTGAACGCGAGGGTGTCTATGAGAATGAGCGTGTCCGAAAAGGGTGGCACTCCCTTTAATGTGCACGCTTGTTGGTCGTTTTGTATCAACTATGCCTGTCAATTGTTTTCTAGAATAACAAAATAGACTCAAATAATTTTAATTCTAAGAAACATATTTAGTGGAAAAGTCTAAAATCTAATCAAAATACGTATAAGAAATTTTATTGTAAGACGCTTTTTAGAAAATTATAACGGTATTTTCTAGCCATTTTTAGTGAGAAATAATACTTTAAGCTGTAATTATTTCGTTACTTTTAACGATTATTCGTTATAGTTTCAAATAAATTTAGTGTAATAGTAACGAAATGTATTTCCAGTGTGCGTTTATATATCGTACCTACATATATAACACATACATATGTATGTATATAGAAATATGCGCTTGACCATTTCGCCCGAGCCGGCCCAGTGACAAATGTTTCGTTGTGACTACTATTAATAAATAGCATCTCTGTTTTTCCCTTTTATTTATTTTTTTTTTTTCGTCCGGATTCTCGGTCTTTGTGTCCCACTCGCATGCCGGTGCTCGACCGGCCAACCTTGCGCTTAGCCCGGCGTTGCTTCTGCATTTTTTCTGATTAATGTTCCCGGTGCCGTTTTTAACAATTACTACCGAGAGTTATGATGACTGTATGAATCTCAGTTTAAGTCCATATATACGTACCTGGACCTTGGGAATTTACAGGTTTATATTTTAGGAGTTTTTTTTAAATTTTGTTTCATAAACTATTTTATATTATGGGCTACTTTCCCTCCAATTTCCTCTCAACAAAAACAAACAAAATCATTTGGAAATTGACTTTTAACTACTGTCACAATTAAATTTAGTAAGAAGCTATATTGGATTTAGTGTAGATGTTTTTAAGTAAGTTATTGTTTAATAAGTACAATGAGTTATTCTTATGTATTGAAAGTGGTCGGAATTCGGTGGCTATTGACACTTTTAATGGATTTTGTAAATAATAACATTTGACAAAAGTTTGTTTGTACCAGAAATTTTTGGGTGTTTCGAACACCGCCTTCAGGGTGAATTTAGACGTCAATGTAAATGATTGATATCATCAAAGTGTATTATAGTGAGTTTATAATCTAGGCGGCGTATGTCAATTTATGGAAGTGTACTGATGCATAAGTAGACGTCAGTATCGAAGTTGGTCGACCCGATAGAATTGAGTATTAACATGGTAATAAATCAAACGTAAACTTGTAATAAAATCGATAACACTTAACGTCACTGAACTGAAGACACAATACCTACACTCACGATACACTCACTGATATATTAGATGGGATCATTCTAATTACTTATCTATCTATGAGAATCCACCCCATATTTACCGCGCAATTGTTATTAGGTATAGCGAACCTATACACTTGTATATGATCATTAGGCTTTGCATTCAATAGGAGAACAATCATGTTATTGTTCGGAATCCTGATATAGGAACATATGTATTAATAATAAATGACAAATCACCGTTTTCAATATTTCGTGTCTAGTATTATCTATATGTTCTTTATTTAAGGTGATTTTTATAGTTTTAATTACAATTTTCACTATATTTGTATTTATTGCATCCTTATTCCTATCTAAATACAAATTAATAAAATAGATCAAATAGATATGCTTATTGCACAATAACTATTAAACGTTTACTAATTGACGAGTCTGTAAATAATTTTCTGAAACGAGTTGATGCGAATGCACAAGAAAGATTATACCGCAACCGAATATAAACAGTAATGATAATTTAATGTATGTGATGCATGCACGATACTATCATATTATGAATATTATCATTCATAATACGGGTTTTTATTTGTAAAGCACTGTTATTTCGGGTCGCAAACAACAACTTGATAATGATATTTTAATATACTTTTATATCACAACACACCACAACTGTGCACACATATGGATTCAATACTTTTTTCTCAATTAACTTGAGTAATGTGAAACATTAATAACAAAGCTTGGCTTGGTTGGATATCTAACTAAAGTCTGATAAATTACGGCGAATTTTATAAAATGTTATATTGTTAATAATTCAGAGTGATAAATTTCTACTGATTATCTGGTGAGATATGAGCTGCTCCGTACCTACTACTATTTGCTATTTAATTGTTTGAATTATTCACCATTTCTATTACTGTATTACGCCCTCACAAACTTCCACAAATTATACAGAAATGCACACACACTAAGTGGCACAGCTTAAACATCCCTAAGCGGACACCAATTTGATTGCAATCATTCAATGCAAATCAAATATCTGAACTGAACTTTTTTATGTGTATTTTGTTTAGGATAACATGACAATAATTATTTATTAGAGATATTTAAATACAATTTCAAAAATCGTATTTCAATGTATTTATAGGAAACCAAAACCGACGTTTTACGACGTCCGTCGCTAATGGATCTGAAATTGTATAACGTGATTTTTGCAGGGTTTATTTAACGTCTAGACGTAGTCCAGCTAATAATAGTTCACATGACAGTTATGTAATGGTTCGTCTTTCTTTTTTTTTTTATTATTTCTATAAAACTGCGTACTATTGATTTTCCGTAAATGCACAGACATCTAATAATCAACTTTATGAAACGCCCAATGACAGTTTCGTTTACCTTATTGCACTCGCGGGTTCAAATCGTATAACTTTAATGGCCGGCAAATGTTTTATTTTCTGTAATTTCTAAAAATCTTTACTGCTCACTGATTCTTCACTATATTTATTGGCACATTTCTGATTTTATTGTTAGTATATGTTTGAGCACATGACGTTAATACAAAATAATAAATCGTTTTCGACGATTTTTGTTTTTTTTTATATTAAATATATAAAAATTCAGTGTAAATTTGAATCATTTTCATTGAAATACTATTTTGAAATTAATTTTATGAATTTCGTTAGCTAATTAGCAGAGCGGGAAGCATATAATGGTAAGTTATTTTATTAATATGTACATAATTCTATGTTTATTCCCATTAAATGTGTTGGTTGAAATATACATACATACATGTCTATTTCCATGCATTTAAATATTTATTAATTAAACTAATAAATTAATAGAAATATAAGAAATATCTATATTACGCATTGGAATTTTATTTTTGAAAATAGAACACAATTAAACTTTCGTCGCAGAATATAAATTGAAAACTCAATTGAAACTATGGAATAGCATTATAACGAAATGTGGTCGCAAAGTGTTGAGCAGCATTCGTTTAACGATATGCCGGGAAGATATCGTCCGCGCGTTAGTGTATCCGGTGATGCTTATTGCATTCGCGGGATTATTTTACGATTCACTGCGCTGCGAGGTTTACTACTGTCGACTTTGAAACGTAATGAGATGTTTTCTATTTTATGACTTCATTAATTATCAGACGACACACACATTTTAGGGACAATAAAATAAGATATATCTTAGACACAAATCGTTCAATTTGGTTTAAATATTGAGTTTGGCGTATTTTTCACTAAGTACACGCATACGAGTAAAAAGATAAAATAATATATCATACTCAAATAAAAATTTGGTGTACATGTCACTGTATATAAACATGACAAATTAATCCGTGTCTATATAGAGCTTACTTATAATAGGTAGGCAGTTTAATACATATGGACTAGTTTTGCGATGTAAACGTTTGTCACGTGCAAAATCAAACGCGTAATACCGCAAATAGTGATTGATGTTGCACATTTTAAATATAACGATCGTATCAAATGATATATTGATAGCATTATATTCCACTTTTGTGGTTATTATTTAACACAAATCGAACAAATAAATCGTCGATTCAATTGAATACTATATACCTATCTGTATGTATGTATATATAAACGCGAATGAGAAATTTCGTTCTATAGAACAAAACATACACACACATAAAGCGATTTTTATGAAAGAATGTCGTTTCATCACCAGCAAATTAGATTTTATGTTGAATTAAATCGAAAATCATTCAATACAGAGCACAATTTATTATTTTTTATGGAACTAAATTATTTTTATATCTAAACAAATAGGGCTTTTATATGGAAAATATTTAATATTAATTAGAAATAGAGCTATAAAAAATATTAAATGGTTTACTATCATAATTAAATTATTTGAATTTCATTTCATATTTTATTATTTCAAAGGTTAGTAAAATATTGTAAATTAGTAAAGTAATAAAAATATATATATTTATAAAATGTATAAGATAGTGCAGATATTTTTGAATATAAAAGTAATTATTTCTCTATGGTTTTTTTTGGGCTCTAGTGGGGATATATCGTTTAAATGGGGTCGCAGAGCGAAGCTGAATGTTAATAATAATGAATTATGGTACAAAAGTGTGAAACTTGAACCTGTTTCTGTGTCTTTTTTTTTTCGTTGTAGTTGGAAATATATTGTAATAAATTTGTATGAAGAATACAAAACGTGATACAATATCTTTGGTTAGGTTATCACATTTATATTCAGCAGTGCACCGTAGGCTTAACGCATCGCTGACTTGATCCACTTTGTCTTTCTTATGCTTGCTGATTTTCCTTTTTTTTCAAAATTTATAGCTGCATTTTACATTTGACCCCCGGATAGATAAATCAATAATATTAGTCCAACAGTTTGATATATCACTCGGACGTTCTTTTAATTCGGTATTTTCTGTAGAAAATTTATTATCGCAACCGAAGATGATTTGTTTTTGCTTTTTCGGACATTGCTTGCAATGCCATTGCTAGCCAGCATCCTCTTTTGAATTACGCTTATGACAATTTCAATATTTTCACGTTTTTGTATTCGAGTGAGCGGAATTGTCTCTAACGTTCGCTGGAATCCGGCCAAATGGTTTCCAAACCCCTCATAATAGTCCTGCATGTTTCACGGCTAGGGGGCGAGTGGAGTATCGCATATTGCACCCAGACGTGCTAACATAAACCGCCCCCACACCCACATCAACAGTCACCCTTTTTGCAGTTTCATGTGTAAGTACATCGAACTTATGGAAGTCGGAAAATTAAATAGAGAGAACAAAGATATTCGAAAATGTTGCATAGACAATGAACAATGTAATCAGTGTAATGCATTTTTACTTTCTTATACCAAGTTTTATTATCATGAAAAAAAATTCGATCTCGAGATTTTAACTAAAATACATCTTTTGGATCTTTCTTTTATCAAATCTCACTATTTTTGGAATAATATATGTTTCTGTCTATCTGTCTGTGTGAAAAACATTCTATTTCGAGATTTTAACTAAAATACACCCTTTGAATTTTTCTTTAATCAAATCTCACTATTTTTGGAATAATATATGTCTCTCTCTGTCTGTGTGTGTATGTATATGAAATATATTTAGTGAAAAAGTGTTTCAAAATGTATTGTAGGTATGTTTTTGATTTATTTTAAAATATAAGAAAATAAAGCATAATGAATAATTTAGATTTTCTTGAATTATTCATAAATTGTATTTTAATATCTCTCCTATCTAAACGATATATGTTCATTGCAGGATTCTGCTTATTCTGTTCATCAAATAAATTTTCATGAACAGTTAGAATAAGTATTTTTTATTTCTTTCTTATTACGACTTTATACATAAATTAACAAATTGTTTTATATCAAACATAATTAATTATTGTTAAATACTGTTTCCCAATGCTTTGTTGATGGCTCTAACTAGAGGATACGTTTCTTTGCTAAACAATGGGTGGAAGTCATCTGTATCTATGGACCATACCATAATACCGCCAAGTTTTTGTGTAAGTGCATATTTCACCTTAAAAAGAATTAAAAAAACAAATCTATTCAGTATCGTAATTACATATAAGTAGCAAAACAAAAACAGTGATGCTAAATGTATGAGAAATTATTGTGAGCTTTATGTGTGTGTGTGTGTGTTACCTTGTTTGCAATGGTTTCTACAGTATCATAACTTATCCAAAATGTCCCATTGGTGGCATAGTTATTCTCTGCTTTACCATTTTTATGTTCGTCATATTTAAATTTCTTGAACGTCTCTAATAGCTGAAACAAATTGCCAAATACAAATTGACCGTGTTTAACAGTCAATTTATAGTAAAACTACTTCGTAATTGCTTAAAAATCCAATTTCTTTAGTGAATCTGCCAGCCATAGTGTTCTCTATTGTTGGAGCACCGATACCCGTCTTGGAAGCATCCTGTAGCCTAAAGGACCGTGCATAAGTTGGTATTCCGAGTACTAGTTTCTCCGGGGGACACCCACCCTGCAGCCAACTACTTATTCCTTTTGCCTGCACAGGTAAATCTAATTTAGATTTCAAATATCCATACCAATCTCGTCAAAGGAATATATGGAATATACGCACATTCAATAATAAATTGGGTATTGAGCAAATATATGCACAAACCGTGTCAATATGGGAATATACGCTATTGTGAATATATATGCGTGTTAGTGTTTAAAAACTTACAATAGTTGCATCTTTAGTATTATCTGACTCTAAAGGTGCGATCAACCCTGTCGTTGTGGACGTTGTTGATGTGAAATCATAAGCCATCAAGTTGATAAAATCGACTTGTCTGCGAACACGGTATTCGGGTTTAAATTTACATTAATTTCGAAATGAAGTTAAGTTCTTACTCTGAAATCAGTTTGATATTGTACGCGTTTGCGATGACATCGTCTGTAACACCGACAGCAATCGACAACAGTAGATTCCAAGGTTTCAGTTGCGCTCGAAGTTCTTTCAAAAGTTCCACAAAATTGTTTTTATCAACATTGATACCGCCACGGTTTGCCGGATATTCCCAATCAATATCAATACCATCGAACTCGTACTGCGCCAGATACCTTAATACACTATTTGCGAATGCTTTACGCGATTCTGCAGTAGATGCCATCTACAAAAAAAAAAAAAAATTTTCACTAAATATACCACATCATACCAATCTATAAAACGTACAACAGAATACTTTCTGGACTTTTCATTCCATCCCCCGATGGCCAACATTGTCTTCACACAACTATTATTTTGTTTCAATTGCATAAAATGGTTGTATGAATCTTTGCCGCTATTCGCACTCAAATCATTCCAGGTGTCTAACGATGCGATTCTATTCGACATGACGTCCAGACCGGAGAAAGTGTATATTAAATGAGTGCACAGTTTTGGGTTAATATTGCTGACGTCATATGCCCCAGCACCTTCTCGGTAGACGGACCAACTGGCGTAATAGCACACCACCATCGTTTTCTCTACAGAGAAATCATTGCGAAGATAACAGATTGTGATGTATTTTATTGGGAAAGTTCAAGTTAATGAACCAGGGTGGTGATAAAGTTTAAAAGTTTTTATTGGGCCGTTACGGAATACGTGTAATGAGATTTTATTTGATAATAAGGATTATGAATAGCGAAATAGTGCAAGGGGTTATTAGTAGTTTTATATATTGTTGATTATAACACGCGACAATTCTGATATTAAGATGTTCTATAACGGTGCATAATAAAATATGAATATAAGCATTTTGAAACATGGGGTATTTGAGTTCGCAAATCCTTAGGTAAGCCGTAATCATTTTGGCATTTTAATTAAAACTTTGGTTGGAACATACCTGAGCAAGAATCTGCTGCAGCGTCTTGGCATCCCAGTGCCGCTAACACAACCAACAAAACACTCAACTTTATCATTTTGTAGGATTAGCGAAATTCTTAATACGCAAACACACACAATTATTACGGCATCGACTGCAGACTCGATCGTTACACATTTCAAACGCTCCATTTATAATACGCCGCTTTATCATCCATTTTATTGCTATAATCTTATCAATTTCGACACAAAAGGAATTATGTTGTTAATTCGTATGAATTTCTCCTAAATTGAATCCCTAATATTTATTACTGTATTGTTATAAATTTTTAGATTAAAATTATAATTCACGGCTTACTTATTTTATCTTTATTAGCCATTTTTTTTCCGGCCATACTAATCGTTCATCAGAATTTTCCTAACTATTGGCAAACACAATATTTATTTATGGATTACCATGAATACAAAATTATAACTTAAATTGCAGTTTAGTTAAAAGATACTCATTTATTTATAGATTGCGTGTTGTGCGGTTGACAAAAATCAAACTTCAATTTGAATATCTGAACTTATATATACATTAATCAAATCGATTCTTGTTTTATAACAAGATTCATTTAAGTTTTTAATTGTAGTTGGAAAGTTTAGAAAATGTAATTTTATTTCTCGGAAATTACGATACAAAAAAGTCATTTTTTTGAATCAAAAGTTATTATTGGTAAAATTTCTATTTGAATTTCTGAACGTTAATCAATTTATTTCCTATTTTACGACAATAATAATCATTAAGTTTTTAACTGTAATGGAAAAGTTTAGAAAATATTATTTTATTTCTCAGTCATGATGATGTTGATGATAATCAACAGATGCAATAATAATTAATGTAGTAATATTATTGTCCTAAATTAATTATGCTTAATTATGGATACCAATTTTGTGTGTGTGTGTACATAAATCTTACAAGATTCAGTTAGATATTCGTGTATTTAGTGATGAAATGAAGTATTTGTTGACCAAAAGTATAATTTTAATAATTTTAATTGTGAATGTAGTTAGTATAGGAGAGGAGAGAAGAAAAGTGGTGCTCGACAAGTGACAGATGAGTGTTGGACATTTTTGTCGGATGAATTTAAGTGCACGTGATTCGTCACACTGTCTGTCACTTATGGCAAACGATTAGTCCTCATTCGCTGACGTTTCTTATGGTATGAGGTCGGTAAAGGTGTTTACGTCGCGTCGCTAGCCGAATTTCAAAAGTGATGTTGACTTTTTCTCGCAACGCAACGCATCGCAACGTAACGCGATGATGATATTGATAACGTTGTCTCGTCGCTGAGATATTGCCGGCAATTGACGTCATATTTCTGGCCACGGTTTGCCACACGCAGCGCCAACTGGGAACATATGTGAGATGAGTCTGAATTTGACGTCGGAATATTTAACTTGTTCACCCTGCACCGACAGCGGATTTATTACTTTGATGTACAGATATTTATTTTCAACGAGCATTTTTTTTTTTTGTATCGGCACGTAAAGATACCACGACAATAATTAATTTCAAATTTGCTGGTTTACAATTTTCGTATTTTATTTCACCCGTACGATAATTCATATTACCGTATGCACATGTGATAAAAACTTCAAATGAAAACAAGTTTTCAGGAAGATTAACTGAAAATTGTAGAAAAAGTTCTTTAATACCAGATTTGGAGCTTAATTTTGATTTTGATTAAATTCGTCTGGTTATTTTATTAATATTTTTATGAATGTAACTTTGAAGTAAATTACCTTCTTTGCAAAGGTATAAGCTTTGAAATGAAATATATTCAAATGTTGATGAGAAAATGAAATTAAATTTATATCTGAATCTATATGCTTCTTAAGACTGAATTGATCTTAAAATATAACATTTATTATAATAATTTTCTTTGCGAGTTATTTATTTCTCGTTATCATTTCGAGAGAAAATACATTTATTACTTACGTAATACACAGTTAACCCTTTCGAAATAACTATATATATATACACACAAATATGTACACAGGATGTTCCATTTTCGCGTAACCTTATTGATACACGCACTGCTCTGTGGTTGGTAAAGTTATATGCGGTGCAAACGACAGATTTCGACGTTGAATTGACTTTGCATAAACTTTCTAATGGGGTTCGCATGTTTTCTTGTCATCATCATACACTAACACACACACATACACAAACTTACTCATTCACATTTACACACACTCATAAGCATACACACGTACAGATGGAAGGTGTAACGAAAAACGTAAAATTTTCACGTAAGTGCTCCTATATCCCAAATCCAATGTGAATCGATTTTCGAAAAAAAAAAAAACTTATTTATCGACTTAGCTACTCTAAATAAATTTTGTTTCGAATTTGTTATATTCAATTTTGTTTAACAAATATGTTACCAATAACTTTTTTTGTTATTCAATATTTTTGGAATGACTGTCTTGCATGCATGTTTACTCTAGTCCTTTTTTTTTTGGTGGTTTATGCAATAATGCAAAAACGGTTGGACTTACAACAATAAAAATTAGATATGTTACCAATAGCTTTATGAGTTATTCAATATTTTGGAAATGTTTGTATTTAATACAGAAAATCTACAGAATACTCTCTATATGGTTATAGTGCAGTTTGCAAGTTGAAGTAGCTAGCACATGGAGAATGAGTTGAATCGCGAGTAGTAAAATGATATGTATATTTATTTACGAAATTCATCTTTTATTCAAGGAAATTTATTCTTATTTAGCTGAAATAAAGTCGTATTTTTCATCCGAAAAAGGACAAACGTACAACGTTCTACATACATACATAAACTAAACAAACTGGAAATACATGACGAAAAGAAACAAGACAAAACAATATAAAGCAGATATATGTACAATGTTTGAAATGAACAAATTTACAGTGTACATTAGAGAAAACTACACTTTAGATTCGAACAGAAATGTACACAGGGTGCTATTTCAATTTGTGTGTGTGTGTGTGTGTGTGTATGTTGCATAGGTTTCCAAAGGAGATGTTAGATCAGTTTGGTTGACCAATGCTAAAGAAAAGCCTTGTATGTGTTGGAATGGTATGGTATGGCATGGTGGTTTCGTTAATTGAACTGACTTCCTTTTTATTACCCTTGCCGGGCACTGCGGTGCCGCAACCAACCTCGACACGTGGCTAAATCTTGTGGAAATTCAAGATTGCTTTTCTGGGAATCACCCGATGTTAATCGAGTATATACGGTATATATCTACTGGGAATCGGACTCATTCCATTGGAACACCGTTAAGTTGAAATCTGATGAATACTACATGGATATCCATAGGACCGTTTGCCGTCGCAACTATATAATATTTTATTTGCGCGTCAAATAACTACACTTATATTTGATTTAATCGCTATGTTTCCTCTCAACAATTTAATATATACGGTTTGCGAAGTGTAGTATGTACATACATACACACATGCATGTGTGCGATAACATCTTTATCGCGTTGAATTACAGAGTAAAATTTGACAATACGTCAGCCGTCGAATGACGTATGCCTCTTTTTAGGGCGGAGGAAATTGAACGATTTTTGGTTTCAGGTTACGTGTCATGTTGCTATTTAAGATATCGCCCTAATGCTTTAATAATACACGCGGTTTTACCGCACAGACAGACAGAGAGGGAATAAAAATATCTTATTTAAGGTGTTCGTGGTAAATTTGTTTTAAAACTGTTGTTATAATCTAGCTAGCGTGCCGCTTTCATACTATGGAAAACGGTAATTATAAAATAAAATGCTAAGCTTATAATTAAAGTGATTAGAAACTGTATTTTTCAATATATGACCTGATTCCTGGTTTAAAAACAATAAATGTCCAACAAACCATATATGTATGTACTTATACTTGAGTGCTTTTAAATCTCAATTAAAGTAGCCTATTTATTATTTCGCTGTTGCGAAAATCCCTGTGGTGAAATGTAACTTTTGATCGAAATTATATTGGTATTTTCTACAGTGTGTGTGTGTGTGTTGTTATAATAAAGCCGCGCTAAATGCGATAACGACTTCTTAACCGTCCTTTTAAGATGATTTATGTGCTAAGTTTGTCTACTTATCCTAATTGGCCATGCAAATAAGAAACTTTGTTATGTGAACGACCCACGAATTTTCATCGAACTTTACTAATTTTATAACATGTTTCTGTACTTTCATGATTCCCATTTCTTTTCCATTCCCATTTCAAATAGTTTAAATATTGCACATTTTTACTTTTTTATACGAAGTAATGCAATCAAGAAAAAATTCGATTTCGAGATTTTAACGGAAATACTACGAAACCCTATTTATTTTACATTCACGAATCGATTCTGACTATTATTGGAATGACGACTGTCTGGTGTGCATGTTTACTCTAGCCATTTTTTGTGGTTTTTTGCAATAATGCAAGCCATTGCGTATATTTCTTATGAGCTTATTAAAATGTGTAAAATGTCCAGAAAAGCTTTTCTACGGAACCATATTTGTAAAAAAAATCATAAATATGTAGTGAGCCATCATTTTGTTAGAAAATAGTCACGTATTCATTTTAGTATAGCTACGCCTGCGTTGCGTAAAGATACGTTCTATAACCTCCCTTGAATAGCGGGCAATCTCTATATAGAAGAGACAGCCATCACGCGTCTCGGTATAAGATTTTTGTGCATGCATAACAAACACATTTCTGGCGTAGCAAAAGGCGCGAACACATTTTCCGGAATGTCGTAAACGTCGCCTCGGTCGTCCGCATAGTCCTTTACGCTTTAGATTTTCGCATTAGATTATATTATTACACCTTCGAAATTTCACACTTGTCACTTGATAAAACTGTACGCACATTGTTCACTTATTATGTAATTATTATTTAGCTAATTCATTTCACAAAATGCATTACCATACTTTATTTTAATCAGATTCTACTTTTATTAATTTACTAAGACGAAATTATACAATTTCTAATCTTATAATATTAACTAGTGTATACGATATCTCAAATCTACGTTCATATATTGGTATAATTATAATGATAAAATAAGTCAACAAAACGTCTAATATTAACTACAATTTTGATTGTTTATATTTATTTAAGCTATTCTTGGAAGAGTTAAGGCAATATCTTATAGTATTTTACGTTTATTGCACACTTTAGAAAAGCAATTGTAGCCATAACTACAAATGTGCATGTTATATTTTTCACTAAAACAAATTCTGTTGTGGAAATAAATGTTTGTGTTTGTTTTTTAATTTTTTGGAACATTATTTTTACTAAAAATTGGTTGCCTCAACAGACTTTTATTTTAAGTGAAGATAATTTTTAATTATGGCAACAATTGTTTTTAAGAGTGTATCATTTATAGGTAAATCCCAAACAGTGGAAAGTAAATTTGCAAGGCAAAAATTGAAATAAATAAAAATTGTATAATTAGGTTGATTTTAAAAACAAAAACAAGTGCAGGTAGTATTACGAAATAATATATATGTTTCACGTCAGATGAATGTCGAAAATGTCCTGAAGGAGTTGATTTAATTTTTGTTATGCACCTACATAAATAGATATTGCGAGGTGAAATTGTAAAATGCTTTATTGTGAAAAATATAATCATCTTTCGTTCGTTCATGTTTCGCTGCTCCTGTCTGTATGTATGGCGTTCTCTTTTACCGCCTGACATCTGTAATTGAATTATGTCTAGTGAGCGCGACACACCGTTTCCTTAATGATATTTTTAACGCTTATATCCACCTGAAAGGAAGTGCTTTTCTTTATTTCGTCCCCCGACGATCACTATTTCCAACACCTTCTATTTGTATCCATACACAATATTGTTTTTCGTTCTGTTCATTTTTTCCCATTCGCTTCCAAATTATTACAGCGAATCTTTGCAATAAAACCAAATTAATTCAAATGGCAAAAAATAATGACGGTTTTCTTTTTTTAGTTCGCCGTACTTAATATACAAAAGAGCTTGTTTGCATGTTTCGAATTCAAAAAAATTCTTTTAGGGAAATTCATTTCACATTGCCAAAATCGCCTGAGCCATTTGTGAAACATATTTAAATTTTTAGTATTATGTCATTATTAATAGACGCGTTTGACTTACCAATCATCTTCAAGTGTTAATATATTGTGAAATGTTTATACATTTATTAATTAATAAAATTGATTACGCAATACATTAAAGGTGAAATGGTTTTGTTTTTTAATGTCATATCTATATATTTTTAGTCAATCATGTTAAAATAACATACCTATTATAATTCATAGAGCCGTAATAGAAGAGGTAGGTACTGAGGCAATTGCCTCTAGCGTAATATACATTATATTCGGGATTCATTATTTTAAATCGGTAAAGACCTGTCCCCATTTTATTATATGTTACAGTCATATATAATTAATTACATTTTGGATTTTAAAACACATTTAAATAATTTTTTATTGGCATTTTCCAATATCATTTCTGCATGAGTCAGTATAATTAATATCTATTTTAGTATTAAATACAGAATACTTTTTTTGGTATCTCATATAAAATATACCAGAATTGTTTTTTTTTTATAATTATTTTATTGTGATGAACAACTTTTGTAGTGAATACAAAATCAATTTTTGGATGTTTTTGGATACTTGATGAAAAACTATAGCAATAGGGAAGTGTCATTGTAACAGTTTTTCATTGTTTAGTGATGTGTTTAGCTATTATTTAGTCTTTGTTGGCAAGACTGACGTAATCTTTTAATGCGATTATCGATAACGTATATGTGCAAAATGATTGTAAACAATAATCCGTTGTAACCACCATTGATTATGTTATATACACCGGTCTAGTGTTATCTACTGGAAGCCTTTATACCGAAATAACTCACCTCTAATTACTCAATCAAATTTATTGCTTCAAATACACATACATGCATAAATGTATGTATTTACATGTTAGCGATACTGATGCAGTTTTTAGCATACACCATAAATAAAATGATTTTCTTAGTTCTCTTATTATATTTTTAAAGAATATTTAATTATTATATATAGAAAAATACATTCTTATTCACAGTAAATCTATAATATCTGTAGAGCAATAGATATTCGCAGATTTGTATAAGTTACTAATTTAACAATTTACAGTTACAATATGCATTATATTAGATTTACGAATATATATTAATCGTAATTCCAGTATAGATCTATATATTTTCCAGAACAATTTATATTGCTTGAAAATCCGAAATGTTTATATTTAGCCTTGAGTAGGGTTGCGAAAGTAGATAAAAAAAAAATCTTGAATACATTTTGGCTGACATTTTAGCCGCAACATAAACTGGCGGTTCTCGTGTTTGTGTTTCGTTTTGAATAAAATGGGACGGCAAATCTTGGGGGTTTATTAAATAACCACGCATACAAAAGTGTCACGTAGTATACACGTTTAAAAATTCATTGCTTTGTTCACTAGCACATACAAATAATCTCGCCGAAGATGAAAGCAGTTTGTTTAATATTAAAATCTTTAGAAACAAAATAAACATTAGTGGAAAAGATATTTATTGGATTATGTACGCTCTCAGTAGACAAATAATTCCTCTGACCCAAGCTTTGTTTGAAATTGAAGCATTTAGTGTTTAATTCGAACAACGTTGGTGCACTACTAATAAATAATTAAATTACAACAAACACGATTAAGTATATATATAAGTTTGCGTTGATGCGACGGCCGCTGTTGTTAAACGACGCTGTATCAAGTGAGATTGTTGTTGGACGAGCGAATTTCTTGTATCAGCGACAAACTTCTTCATTGGTTCAACGTCAAAACTTTAACACGTCATTATCGTACGTTATTTTGCGTCCCATCGTAGTTCTATTCAAACATGATGAAACAGGCGGTTTTTTCTTGTTACTTGTAGTTTTTAAACGATTTTATTTAATTGAACAACAAAACTATGTGAAAAGCTATTTAGTATTTCATATGATATTATGCATAAATTTAAAATTTTAGTGTTTTACGACCATTTTTTTCATTTTTTTTGTTGGTGATATTACATGAAAATTAGATGCATATTTACTTAAATTTTAATCTAAAATCGAGCAATATTTCTAAATTTTCAAACAGTATTTGGTTTTCATGGTTATTTTGCTATATTAGATCGTAATCTTGCAGTGTGCTGTAAAATATATCTATAGTAAATAATAAAAGTTACATTAGTTCTAATATAAAATTATATATCAATTATATATCCTTATAAATAATTTTACTAATTTATAGTAATTGTAGCAATTCCTGTGTTATTTTGATTGCACGAATGATTATCGGAATCCCGTAAGGTAAATATTTGAAAAAATAGTTACTATTATTAAGAATTATCTGTGTTTAATAATAAAAAAAAAAGCAAATCCTTAGTTACGGTAATAATTATTTTCGAAGAATAAAGGCAATTGATCAACATTTAAAGCGACTTATAACAGAGTATATTCAAAATACTGATATCCAATCTATAACTGAAGTATTGTAGGCTATCTATGTCATTTATATCATCAATAAAAACAAATATATATATAATTAATAAATATCGATTTTATGTCATAAACAAGCTGCTATTGTCTCTAGTATTTTCAAGTAATGAAAAAGCTATTTCATTGCAGTATATTTATGGCGTTTTCCGTTTCACAATTAGTAACTAGGTATACCAAGTACGAAAACAAGTAAATTATTCTACGTTTTCCATAAATAGTTTAACGAGTGTCAAAATTGAAAACAATCAAAGCATGCATATATGTATGTATGTATGTATGTATACGATAGACAGCGCCTTTAAATGACGACAGTGAATTGTTAATAGTGTCATAGCTTTGTAGATGACAGTGTGACTGGCGTGGTGCCAGTACCTTGTAGAATTTCGGTTGGAAATAATTTGCCGTGCAAATGAGATCGGTACAATTAAATCTGAAGATTTGCTTTAATTGCAACGGGTGGCGGGGGGTATGGTAGGATGCGGGGGTGAGGGGCGACTGTGGCTGTGACATGCAGACCAACTTAAACGGAATCTAATTTTAAACCAAGTGTCGCTTAAGAAGAAATTAAAATCGGATTACACATTACTAGTGCTCGGGGGCAATTAATAAAAAATAAAAGGTCTTAATCTCTGTTTGGCCGCGCGTTTTAAATCTATTCTTAATTATACGCTTTAAAGATTCTTTTTTTTATTCCATTTCAGTTTAATCTTCGGGTATTACAGTCGTAAAAGCTGCTTTTACAAATTAATCGGAATTTATTACAGCGATTTTACACAATTTTATTATTTTTATATTTGTACATACATAAAAATAAACATTTTGGTAAATTATGTTGATACTTGGTCAAATATTATTTAACCGTAGTAAATAAAAACACGAAATTATTTAATAGTACGACTCGTTTCGATTTTTCAGTCAGGTATAAGCAAGTTCAGTGCAAACCATTACGGATGATTGAAATATATTAGTTTTTGAGAATATTGAAATGTAAATATTATATGTATAAGATTATTTTGCAACAAATACAAATTGTCCATTTCTCAAGAAACATTCGTGTTTTATACGCTAGTAAAAATACCTATAAAATGGTAAGCGACCTCGTATATACGTATATGCGTGGGCATAAAATGCAATAACTATGGTAAATATAAACGAAATGGCGTAAAATAATAATAGTTAAATGTATATGTGTGTATGTATGCATACATTGTTGTACGTATCTTAATAAGAGATGAATATAAATTGTGAGCGTGGCGCGGCAGCGAGTGGTGCGATCACTTATTTGAAAGCTCGCTGCAAATGTGTATAGTGTGTTAAGTACTTCATAACGTAGCGCCTACTTCATAAATTAGCACTTAACAACATCTATCCCGAAAGAGTTCCGAAATGCAGGGCTGCGGGACGGAATTTATAATTTTATCCCTCATTCGGCGGAATGAATATCAATTTTTGTCTGGAGTGTACTTGTGCCATGCGCATTTTCAAGGATCCGTTTTGTGCTATAAGATGAAAGGGTTCTAGAGGTGTTTCATGTTTAATTATACTTTTAACTATTTTATAAATTGCAATATTTTTAATATATTTCAACTCACTTTATAGGCTTGCTAAATATTGTAGAATTGCTTTGAAATAAATGGTTGAGGAACGCTGCCACCAATTAACACAAATACGTGTCCCTTATGCACGAAAAGAAATTTAAGCATATTAGTGCTGTTATTATTATTGATCTTCATTATCACGCGATAAGAAAATAAATATATGGGGTTGATCTAGTTTATAATATTACATAAACAGACCTGGGGATGTTATATAGTTTTTTTATTTTATAATATTATAATGTTATCAGCTTTTGTTTAATGTAGATTAATAAATAAATTTTACGTAATATTATACTTACTAGACATACGTTAATATTCAAACTTTATATAAAAAAAAACGCTTTATATAAAGTGGGTTTTACGTAGGTACAGAAACAGCACTTTATTCTGATTAAGGATCAAAAGAGATTAGTTTACACATATTGATACACATAGATACTTTCAAAAAGATGTATTTTGTGAGAAATAATCGGATGATAAATGTTGGTGGTGGAATAGTTGGAAAAGAGCGACTAAAGTGCAGTGTGCTCTGTCTGGGATTGACGTCCAGAATAATCAGATGGAAATTTCAAATTTCTAATTAGATAATCTAGATTCTAGACTAGCATAAAACATTAATTACTTTTGACGTTGGTTTCCATCGCCTG
Organism: Nebria brevicollis; assembly: GCA_944738965.1. Lineage (NCBI taxonomy): Eukaryota > Metazoa > Arthropoda > Insecta > Coleoptera > Carabidae > Nebria > Nebria brevicollis. Next base: position 5,407,402 of record OX122899.1, read on the forward strand.
ACGAACTCACCATGGCCTAGCACAACCGCAACGAACTTCGATTCCAACATCCGGCCGCCGCACCGCGCCGTTACACCGCCACGCTTCCCTATCCCAATCATTCCCAATGTGGTTAATGGGTTATTATCTAAAATTAATTAGTCCGCGTTACCAAATTATTATTAAGTGTCAAGAACGGCCAATGCTATACGTGGCAACTCTTCTGTGATCCGTACAGCACATTACATTTCATCGCTCATTGCATTACATTATATAATTATATAGATATATTTAGCGATTAAAGTATTTTAGAGTTGTTGATCACAGGAATAACATAATTTGTGTAACGTGAAATTGCCAAGTTTTATAAAGTATACACACATGAACGAATTGTGTTTAGTATATGCGTTGTGGTGAAACATAAACATTTTTCGGTGCAAAGTTGGCCAGTAAATATTTGTCCAAAACTTCGAATGGCTCACAAAAGCGTATGATTTAATGCGTACTTAATATTTTATACGCATTCCTTTATTATTGTTTCAACGAAATACCATGCGCAGGTGAAATTATTCCGTATAAATCAAAGCCAATTCTGAACAGAAAATGGGTACATATTGATTTGAAATTGCGTTTGTAAAAGAACGTAAATATTGGCACGTGTGCTAATTAATTTGCGCCTAACAATACAAACAAATTGGATATTCTTTGCCATCTACGTTTTAACACTCCACGGAAGGGTGCGAGGGTGAGACTTAGTGTGGGTATGCCAGTTAAAATTCTGCTAATAAAATATGGAAGTTTACAACCGGCGTGTGTTACATCCTAATGAATATTATATTGTCTTGAATTATTCAAAGTTTGTATTTTAATATCCTTCCTAAATTGAATACGAATATTCATTGCAAGACACATTGCAGTTATTTAGTAATAATATAAAAAATCTACATATACATATAGTTGGATTCCCAGTTTTTCAAAAGAGTATAGTTTATAAACGTACGAAATGCTTTATGAATTTCCTTGTGAAAATGAACTGTGGTTATTTTAATTAAATCTGGTGTGGTATTATATGATGAGTGAGTACAGTCGTTAGACCAACCAAAAACCGTCATAGAGATTTAACACGGCGGGTGCTTGGTCTGGCCTGCTGGTTGCGGGCTACTCACTCTCTCATTGTATCTACTACGAAGGTAGGTATTATTAGTTGGTACTCTTCAGACGACGAGTGACTCTCTTTCTCTATTCCTCTCTTGCATCTGCCTCTGTCTCCCTCATTGTCGGAAGCACGGCGCTGAAATTAATGAAGCACTAAAATGAATTTTAAAACAATCGATAATTCAATATTTACACTCTCAAGTTTAAGCACCGGAAACTATGCGTTTTAATTATGAACTAACATTACCTAAAATAAATTCTGTTATATCTAAGGCGGCTAAGAACTAACTAAATAAAATATATAATCCCTAAGCCTTAAATTGTAAAACGAAAAAAAACTAAAAACGTATTTTGAGCACTAAGTTCTCTAATCTTAATTAATAAACTTCCTTTTAAATAAAATAAGATTTCATAAACAATGCAAATATATTGAACAAATAATAAAATAAAAAAGGAATTCTTAATAGTAGTAAATTAATAAATACGTATACGAAAGTTCAGTTCTATATGTCATTTATTTAACATTATCGTTATTAAAAAATGCACACATTTAATTTCATGTAATTACCCTCATTTTGAGGGCACATGTTCATTAGAACACCACAAGCCATAGTGATAAGATCATAAGTGGTGTCGTGACAACAATGGATGCGCATCAGGATCTGTGTTGAGCGACAGATAAATCCAAGTGGAGTCACGAACTATGTAGTTCCCAAACAGACTTCTGTGATAGTGCTTGGTGGTAGGGTCTCGAAATCTGTAGTAATCCTACAAGACCGCGAGGCAGTGCGCCAGCAGCGGCTATGAAGAAGAAGAAGACGAAAAAAGCAGTTCCATGTGAAAACGAATGGTGTGGATTTTACATTTAAACGTGAGCTATGATGCCTCTGTGATACAGTGGTCGGCATCCAACTTAAACGATAAATGTTTAATATAAAACGGGACGAATTCGGGATATTTGTCTGGCTGAAGTGACAACATTTTTCTACTCCGACGAAAATAGGGAGGCTTATTTAGAGGGCTGCGGGTGAGGGCAATATAGACACCATTTGTGATTTGATTGGTTCCATTTTTATTTTTATATGTGCACACACAGCGCTTTGGCACAATTCGATTTGCCAATATAAATGGATTAAATTTTGCACACACGTCATGGTTATTATTTCTACTGTGCGTTTATTGTCGGAACCTCCGACTATTTCAAAGCACGCATGACGACTTTATCTGCGAATCGCGTTTTTAGTAAAACGAGCTCAAATATTCGGTTGGGTGGCTCAGTATCGCTTATCAATCAAAACGTTACACATGTTTGGATATTCTTTCGAAATGATCCAAATCGTTTTTCAGGTGGTAGTATCTTCTCGATAATAATGATTTCAATCTCTAGTCATATCGATAATTATTGATAAGATTAGTATGAATGTTAATTTATCATTTATCGAAATGTTATTGCTTAATAGAATACTTTGAATGACTAAGTATCTTAAAGAGTTTCGTAAACTGTTCAAAGTAACTAAATATTCCGCAATGGCTTGCTCTGAACTTACTTATATGGGATCGATTTATTTTCCCATGATTACAATACTTATTAATTCGCAATAAAAACAACTGATATTTTGTTTTCATTATGCTTCTAAATATTAATTTGTATAATTGTGAAATAATTCACATGTTGATTTGATTGCTCATAAATGAAGCGCCAGGTTTTGTTTGATAGCGAAACGTCTCAAGTTGAAAGTAGAGTAATAACGTGTAAATGTCAGCGTCGACAACTTTTCAAATCGAAAAGTACGCGTACAAATATAACATAGCGTTTATGGTCGCAGGAAAGACTTAGATAGCTCCATAAAGCTGAAGCCGAGGATTATCCAGAAAGTATATAGTTTATTTACGGTCCATCGCAGTGCTGTAGTCCCAAAGGGGCGATAAATTAGAAACCTGTCCAGTCCAGTATCGGCAGCGCGTCTATCCGTATCATTTCTTCGCCAGGCGTGGCGAGGCGAAGCGAGAGTGAGACGAGACCTGGACTGGAAGTGTTGTCTTGAAAGAACGAACGAACGCGCCACCAAAACGAAGGCGAGCGCGATATCGATAAAATTAAATCTTCGCAAAACTATTCCCCGACAAACACAATATTATAAATCACGTACATATATAAACAATGGCGCGTAATCCCCCAGCTCGATAACATCAGATTTTATACGTGCCAAGGGTGGTATAGGGTTGAAAAACGAGTTCGTTTTCGGCTTGTATAAGTGGCAGCGTTATGCCCTGTTTTCTGTACGCGCAAAAATATATACGTATATATAATCCCAATATTATGTGAGGTTGCGATGTCGTTCTGGCAAAAAGGAAAATTGGCTATGCCTATATAAAAAATAAAATCTGCATCGCGCGCGCCCGTTGCCTCATTGCGTATACAACGAAGAAGGATCCAGCGTTCAAACTGAAATTGATCTGAAAATCGTAATTTATCATCCGAGTATTCAACCACGCGTATTTCTCGATTCAATTACATTTGAAAACGAACTAATGTTCATACGTACATACACGGCATTTTAAATATGGGATTTGATTTTTAATTTAACGTTTTAGCAAAAAACATTCTTAATTACTTGACTAGGTAATAAAGTAATAAATATCACTAGTTGTGTAACTAAAAGCCTGGCGGGTGTGCCACCAATATATACACGGTACAACAGATAACAGGATAATAACACCACGCGACCCTTTTCCCAACTATATTCCGTTAACCACGTACATACATACAACACTCAAACAAAATTCTCCATAAATCTACTTAATACTTATCTTTAAATGAAACTTAAAATCGCAAAGTATCACACAATAATTTCGTTAAAATCTTCAGAGAAATATAAGTTAAATAATATATTTTGTTCTTCTATGATTACAATACTTACTTATTACTTCGTATAAGAAATACTTAAGGTTTATATAATTTGCGTAAATTTAGCAAGAATCCAATTACTTCACGTAATATCACAGAATATAATAATGATCTACCAGAACACATAACAAATGTTCTCGTACATGAACGGTGCGAAACTAGGAAAATTGAATAAACGAATTACCCATTCAGAAATGCGATTAAATATTTATCGATTCTCGCGGTACACGATAAAAATACGCGCGTTGAATAACTAAGGATGCCGCCAGCTCGAAATTCAGTGCTTTTAGGCCGTGTACTTATTATATTTATGTTGTGTTATGCGATCAATCTTCTTCAAACGTGTAGATGTGTGGTCTCCGTGTTAAGACCCACGGATCTAGTCGAGGATTATAAGGCCTTAGGTTTCTGTGCTGACGTTCATCTGTTTATTACTCACCCATTTTCTCAGTCAAACATGTGTTTTGGGTCACAGGACATCAAAGTACATTTTAAAAGGATTACTAAAAATTACATAATATCCTTCATTTTAAACAATATATGTATATCTACTATAGATAACAAAAGTTCCCTGCAGATATAGTTTGACTTAGGAAAGGGTTAATGCATGTTGGCGGAAAATCAATGTGTGGTTGTTGGAATCTGACGTAAACATATAAAATTAATTTAAAGTTATGGGTGCCTTGTGCGGTGTCCGGTGTTAAACTTCTCGAATAAATCTCCAATTATAGGAAACTAATGTGTATGTTTACAAGCAACCATATGATGCACAGTGGCACAGACTATTCCGAATTGCGGTGTTGCATCTACGACTACTGCCTGCAACCAAACACACACACACACACATACACACTATAATGAATCTATCTGTCGCCTACATCATATAGGCATTTATTATAGAAACAAAACTATTGATTAATTATTTAGCCAACATCTACCGATATTATGATCACAGTGTATATTGTTTTCGTTTTGTACGTATAGTTCACATTTGTCGAGAATAATTATAACTTAGTTATCTAATGAGAATTCCATTATAATATACACCACGATTCACTGTACTGCTATAGGTATAACAATATTAGACTATTAATTTCGGTAAGTATTTTTTTTTAAATATCTAATATACTATAAAAGTGATTAAAAATTTGTTTAAGTTTTCATTCAATAAACTGTGATTATAAATTGTTGCGAGTAAAGTAAACAAAAATAGAAAACCGTATAGTCGGAAGTGTTGAGATATTTTATTTGGTGTTAATTGCAAGGTATAAGATTCAATTAGAAATTCGGTGTGTGTGTGTAAGTATCAATTTATGATGGTTATATCCGAGAATAGTGCGACCGACCCTTATAGCTACAACAATTACTCAGTAGGCAATGAGATTTCACCGGCGGCTCTGACATTTTATGCAAATATATTCTAATATCAGTTGATTTACCTTAGAATATCTATATGCGCGTACATATACACAACACGCTATATATACACTAGATACCTGTATTATATGCATAGCCCCCCCATTATAGCCTACTTTCCAACTGCCAAGATGAAACGCCAAATTTATACTGCTAAATTATTTACGCGATGCTTCATAAGAATTTTCATAACGACATTTACAATTTAGGCTAATTGCAAACTCAATTTAATATATACATCTACTACAGGGGTTGCACTTAATATTCTCGCTTTTGTCAAACTCAACTAAATGGTAAATTATTTTACAAATGTTATCGCTACATCGCCCTAAATATGATATTGTACATGAAATATGATTTGCTAAAAAGATACAATCATATGTTATACGATTTATGAAACAAATGTTTGTTATTTTTAAGTCTCAACCTCAAAATATAATTCGTTTGTTTTTCAAATAAAATTCAAATCACCAACAGTCCATTATTGACTAAATTTTGTTGTTTTATAGTATTTAAATATTTAAACATATGTGTGGTGTTTGAAATGAACATCTGGATAAATTATTATTACCCATCATCATCGGATAATCCTATCACAATATAGTGTTCTAGTTAATTCAATTAGTATTAATTTTCGAATTAAATAACAAATATTTGTTTTAATTTCTCTAGTTGTCTCACTCAATAGAACCTATGCATAAATCAACATCCTGACAGAGACTTCCGATTACAGCGTGCTTTATTAAGCTATAATAACAAGCGAGACATTTTAAAGCGTATTAGTAAATAAAAGAAAATCAAATCGAATTTATGATTCTTATAAAAATTTAATTTATTGTTAACTGAATTTTATATAAAACGACGTAAAAAAAATAGCAACTTTAGTATCACGAAACGATATGTAATACACGAAAGTGTATCTATCAGTATCGTTTTGTTTTTAATGTCTCAACTAGATAGAAGAATACAACACGTAGACGACGAGACAACATGACAGGCTGAGCTAAGGGAACGTGAAATCCCCCAGATTCTAACATCTCTTGCAATGAGACTATTACCGAAACGAATTGTTTCATCGAAAGACGAAGGAAATCGCCAAACGACAAGTGATGCCTGAGTCTGACGAAACAATGACGGCACTAATATCTTAACAGATTGGCAGTCATTCGGTAAATGTCCAAGGTAGATACTTTGTATTAAATTGAATAATGTTTTTAGCTCGTTTAACGTAGCACAGAAATGTATTTCACGTCGTCTTGTTTCCGAAAATATAAATATATTATATACTTGATAACATGTTGCTCGCACGTTGTAAGACCAAATGTTGTCGCGTCTTCTCCTCTGAAGGTACCTATCCGATTTCTATCAAATTTGACACATATATTTTGTAGGTGGTCGATTGAATCTGTTCGTATTTTAAATTCAATCAGTGCCGTACATCTGGAGATATTGTGCCCCACATGAAAAAAGCATTTTAAGCATTCTGATTCTACCAAAAAATTTCTTAATATTTATTTTTGGTTAAAACGAAAAATAATTGATTTTATTTATCTTAGATTGATCACTATTTTTGATTTGATTGTCATTTCGTTTATTTTAATTTTAGTACATTATATTATATATTTATACAAATATTCGCTATGTAAAACTTCAGGTATGATAAACAGCTCGCTGAAAGTGAGCTCCTTTTAGTTCGTTTGATTGGTAAACATGCCGTGTGAAAATCGAACAAGGAAGAAAAAGCAGTGACCAGGTGATAGAATTTGATGATGAACCATCCGTCATAGTGGATACGGTGACTCATTATGAGTGTGCCGCGCATTACTCAAATGTCACGTTCAGTTATGTTAAAAACATTCACATTTATCTTCGCGCCTAAAAATGTCAAAAGCAATTTTGATGACGTACACCAAACACCTAACTGCGATTTTATTTTATGCGATTCAGCACCACACAAAATATTGATCTCATACTCATTTTTTATTTATATATTATTATACATACATGCGTATTCTTACCAATTAGTATATAAGACAGAATAAATGTATGATTAGATATGCAATATGAATTGATGTACGTATATGTTAATATGTGACCTAAAATATGATATGCTTTTACAATAAGTTTGGTCGCATTTAAATAAATGTTTGTATTCAATACAGTGAAATGTTATAAATCTGTCGAGTATTGGCATTTGGGAAAATGACGCGTATTATTATTATTGCCATAAACTATCGACGAAGCACTATTCGTGCTCGTAGGGCCGAAAACGGTTCGAAAATTGCAGGAAGGAAGTATAATTTTCAATGCTATGTTCGCCAGACCCGGTGTGGCTATCATAAATTTCGAAAATATATTTCTGTGTGTGTGTGTGTGTGTGTGTGTGCGTTCATATTCTGTGCGTATTTGATATGAATTTCAGTATTTCACGTGATAGAAATATAAAATATAGTTGGAGGCCAGCGCAGAAATAACATTATGAAATCGTGCGACAAAGCGGAATTTTGTTGACCGCACTTGGGGACGCAGCATGAGTTTGCGTGCGTTGTAAGCGTGTGTGTGTCGAATCGCAGTGAAATCAATGTTTGTTGCAGTGCACACACCGACACCCTTTGGCAACAGAATGTTAACTATAGTCAACGGCTGTGTTCGAATGATTCCATCGACGCGTCGCGTCGCCGTCCGTTGCCAGTGCCTTGAGCGGTTACAAAGCGGCGTGGCGCGGCGCGGCGCGGCTTGTCGCGTCCCTAAAATAAAAGTTGCACCGCGCTAAAGCATTACGTCATATTGATGAACTTTTGTCCTGTTAAAGCTTACATTTAATTCATATTAAAACTCGATTATTGTTCAACTTTATTTTAAACAGATTAATATGATTTATATACGATACAGAGTTTATTAGGCAAAGTAAATCCTGATTTATTAGCACACATACACATGTATATGTTTTTGTATAATATTTAAAATATTAAACAAGATGTTACTCCTACCATATAGTAATTTAGTTTTGCTGTTAATTATTACTTGTTTTTAAAAACATAGTCATACTTCGTCATCACTGAACAACTTTATACATATATGTATATATATATATATATATATATATATATATATATATATATATATATATATATATATATATATATATAAAATTTAAATTAAATATATTATATATTTAGTTTTTATTAGTTCTACTCAGGAACTCATACATACCATATACATATGTACGTGTGTATCGAATGTAATATATGCATTGAGTCTATAATAGAAAATCGATGAATATGCCCGTCATTGCACATTCATTTTACGGCTCCAGTTTGTTGAAGATAACACCCAGAAGGGACCTATAAAACGACTCCAATTCGGTCCTGTCGTTAAAACATTCATGCCAACATGCATGCGAGATAATTTAAATTATTATTCCTGGTTATATCACTTCATATAACAACTAGATTATTCTGTGTTATTACCCTAAATAAAACATTTATTTAAATTTACTTTTACGTACAGGCTTTTTCTGCTTTAAATAAACTTAAATCTGTTTCCATCTGTTTTAAGCCAACACACACCAAAAAAAAAAACAACAAACTTTCGACAAAACCGTATAAATATAGCGTATATTTTAACATGAAATAATTTATAATTTCCCTCACGGTCCATTCATTCAATCATTCATAATTAGGGTAAATGTCTTCAAGTATGCAATGGTTAGCAATATATTTCAGGGAGAGTACTATAGTTTTATTTGGGCCGGGTTCTATGTCCACGCGATCCGAACCGAAACAAGACAAATGTGTTCTAGATCGTATCACGTACATGTATGTATACATGAGCAACATTCGTGTCTATTTGACACGAATATATGTACGTTATACGTATAAACTATTTATTTATATATATATATATATATATATATATATATATATATATATATATATATATATAGAGAGAGAGAGAGAGAGAGAGAGAGATTAATATTTATTGGAGACTACGTCCGAAAACGAAAACGATAAATACAATAAGGGTAGTATGTATTTTTATCATCAAAATACCACCAAGTCTACACGTAAGAAGAATAATAAAATAATACAATAAGACATGTGACAAATCCGGAGTGTCCTACACTTGATTTACACATACATAGACTTTGATATTTGTAATTATAACTTATAGACAAAAAATGGCTTATTTACTTGTGCAAATTGATCGTTGAAATTTGATATTAGCGCAATGATATATAAAATAATAACATTTAATGACTATCACAAATTTAACTAACCGAATTTTTGTATTGTCCAAGTCCCAATGGTTAGACGGATAATCGTTGTTTTATTATACTTACATTTACATCACGTCCAAGGACATAGAAATTAATATTCGTAGATGTATCTAAATAATCTTATATGGGTTGACGATGAAATGTACCCGCAAGCGCGTTCAACTTGTGTGTGTGTGTAATTAGTATCCGATCCTTGTGTAATGGTCGGTGCAGTATAGGAGATACTTAACCATTATATAGTCCCGGTATGTTCCGGTCATGTATCCACGTATATAAGCGTTAGCTGCTGCTTTGGTAAATGCTAAATGCAGCTTCATAACAAAGGGGGTTCGTTAAGTGAACTGATTACTAATTCACCAAAGCGATCATCTCGCGTTCGCTACCAAACATTCGGCGCTGTTTGTTTGCTAACCGCCATCCGCCGTCCGCTGCCGAGGTCAATTCACATACATACATCAAAACATTTTCTATATTCATTCATTTCAGCACATGTTCATTTCGCGCAAAATACTAACTATGCTTGTTGTTGATATTTCATTTGCACTGATAATTATATCAACACGTATGTGCGTATTTGTATTAAAAAAAAAACACCGCAGCGCGTTGATCTCAATTTACGTATGTATATGGTAATAATAAAAAAAGAATTATGTGAACAGTGAATTTTAATAATATGTGTACATGTGACACATGTAAATGCCGCAATATCGCCACCATCTACATGTTTTTTAATTGTTTCATTTTTTTAAATTCACAGCATGACTACAAAACTATTACTAGGCAAAATATGGCGGAGATAACCATCGTCGTGACCGTCAATCAAACTTATTTGGTTTTTACTTTCTTATGCGAAGTGTAAGTATTTCAAACATGAAATGAATTCATCTCGTGATTTTAACGAAAATATACTTTTGACCTTCCCTGAATTTAGTCGGACTATTTTTGGAAAAGTGTGTTTGTGTAGTGCAAGTCATTGCGGATATTTATGTATAAAATTACAATAATTGTTGTTTATTCGCTATAAATATTAAATGCAAATTACACTTATATTTTATATTGTACACCAATTAATGTTTGTTAAATAACGGCCATTGCGAATATTTAATGTCTAGACCACACAATCTAACTAATTAAATACTTTTCCAAATACAAATTACAATTTTAATTAAAGTTTAACGTAATGTTAATTACATTTATTCTTAATTGTTAACGCGTCTCTAAAAGAATCGTATTGGACAGGTTAAATTATTCCACACCAACTTTTTAGACAATCTACATAAGGGTAATTTTTTTTCAAAGTGCCCTTTTATATCTTGAAATAATCGTAATTTACGTATTTACTTCGTGTGAGAATGTTTAAAACTAATTCATTAATCATATAAGTAATAGTTTCGTGTGGTTTTATAGTTGCGCTGGTGCTAAGAACTAATATACATCTTATAAATTAAACTATTAATTGCCACTGAATATTTTATGTTATTTAAATTTTAATGTGAAACTCCAAGTTAACTGTCTTTTTTTCTTTCGTAGCAAAGTTTTTAAACAAAAAAAAACCCTCAACGGTTATTTTATAGTCCATTGCAAAGATGCAGAAATTCCATATCCACTTAACTGGTACATACCAACGTCGACGTATGTAAAGAGATTCACGGAATATTGACATGTTAAGTTAGATTAGGTTTACCTGCACGAGACGGGGCCATCATACAATGCACACACACACACATTCATTCGCGATCCTTACTCAATATCGTTTGAGTTTCAAATGCTCTACATCTTCACTTCAGTTATAGGTGCTCTACACACACACACACACACACACACACACACACACACACACACACACACACACACTCCAACTCAATCTCGTATTCGGCGTGCATATAACATACAACTATTTGCATTGCATATGTGCAAGACATTTGCAACGTTGTCGATTTTACATCACACCTATAATTCAGTCATTCGTCGTTATATGTAGTACTTATTCAGCACAAATAAATCACTTCACAAATTATCGTTTTGCAAGCTTCCTTAACGTTACATTAATTTACTAATAACATATATAAAGTCAGACATTCATGCTTGATTATAATTTATTTTAACATCTCAGACATTCATAGTATACATAAACGCTTTTAAGATCTATACCATACATGAGTAAGAAGAACTATAAAATATATTTATGCGAAATTTGTAAAATGTTACATAAAAACCTAGAACAGTGTAAAATAAGTAATACAAAACTTATAAGTTCGTATAATGCATGCTACAACTGGGATAGGTAATCGATGTTAAAAATATTCAAGAAACTGTATATTATACTACATATATTATAATATCATGATAATCCATTGCAAAATATGGATTTTCGCGTGGCAGACTTTAGCATCGAAAAGTCAATAATATTCTCACGTAGCATAGTTCACAACTCATACTCGTATGTATGGATCAGTTATGAGCCAAGCCTATTCATGTCTGACTGTACAACGGTGATACAAAAGATCTATCAGGTCATGATGTATACGTATTATAATCGTACGACATCATATTGACATTGTAACAGGACTACATCGACAGACACTACTCAATTATGAATGTTCCTGTGGGATTTCAACTAGAAACAAGCCATTTCAGCTTCTATGTGTGTGTGTGTGTGCGCGCGTTTAAACAACCCTAGAGATATACTCTTCTTCTAAAGAAACCAACTGACGTCGCAGTGTAAACATATGATCAACGCCTGATGATACATCGCATCGCATTTCCAATTTCACACTAATTATAACTAAATGATACTATAAGTTTTAAAGCTATGCATTACACTTAAATACGATTCAAATTAAATGGGTTGCTACAGATTTATGTTCGCATATGTTACATTATTTACTAACATTTTTATCAAATAGGTACTTTGAAACATAAAAATGTTTCACTCTGAGACCTGAAGATGGTTTAATAGTTGTCTTATTTTATAAAAAATAAATAGTGATTGGTTTTTTTATTTGTAGTTAGCTATAAGTGGGTTGTAACTGTCGTTAATTGTTGTGAAATGGTTTTTTTACGGACCGACTAGGTATGCTGTAAATTGGAATCGGAATGTTTGTACAGAGTAAGCATATTTTTGTTGGAGCCATATAAAAATGGACGTTAGTTGAAAAATGTGTGGAAAACTCGTTGAGAAATGTTGAAACATTCCATGTAAATCATTGCATTCAATGCAAAACAATACTGGTGAAAGTCAAACTTTGTCTGGCGCTCAAAAAAGTTATGCACCGACCAATGTTGTTGGTTTTTTTTTTTCTGTGGATATTTTGTTGGCAGAAGTATGTGACAGCTTGAATACAACTGTATAAAACTTTATCTTGCGCTTGTTGGTATAATAAATATTTATTGTTTTTCTGTGTTCCTATTTTTATCAATTTGTTCCATTCAATAGACGGATACGGTATTAATTATTGAAAATGTGTAGTTTTTATTATTATTTGATCGCAAATATAATTGTTGTTTAGGTCTCCATATTGGAGTATTGTCGTGAATTATTACTAAATGTTGCAATGCTCGCAGCTGTGTGTAAGTCCTTAAAATTCTTTTGCAAAAGTAAATAATACGATGAAAAAAACAAGTTTGTAACTAAAAATAAATTACATCGCAGTTTGCATAATTCAACAAAACACTCCTTTCAGCCGATTTGAATTAATTCTTTATGTAACAGAGCGACGAAGTCTTTGCAGCTTCAGTGCGGATGCTGGGTTGTATGCACTGCACTGCACTTTGCACGTGCATACATAGACTTGTTCTTCCTTCTATAAAGAAGCAAAAGGATTCTCTTTGTTTGTCTGTATACTTGTATGGTTATTTATTTATTAATGATGGCCGTACTCGCGAAGGGTTATCTTCTATTAGGACCGTGCGTGTACCCACCAACGTTGAGCCATGAATGATGGTGACGTCACACGATAGTTACCTACATGTTATTTGAGACAAGAGGTGGGGTGAAGATATAGATGACGTTAAATACGCAAAAAAGATTTATGGTCGCGACCACACCATGATGGAAGATGACAGTTTGATGGTTGGACTTAACCGATGAATAATGTTGTGGTACACTCCCAATAGAAAAACAAATTTTGGACAAGTCGCTCCTTATTATATTGGTGTTGTTATTATAAATGCACCTTATTATTTTTTGCGCTTTGTTTCACACATACAAAAGAGTCAAATTGAACAAAATTTATATGATTCAATTACATGTATTAGAGAAAGATACACGAATGTGTTAAAAATACATTCCTAAAACTCTTAAACCTATAGTTTCCATCGGTAGAGAATATTCTGTATGATTTTACTTTATTGTGAAAAAATATAATACATATTCTAGAGAGTTTGACTGATTGGTAAACCGATTTGACAAACTGCAAATAAAAGTGAATCATCTTAATAACGTTCGTCTGATCTTTTTGTTACAGTGAAATATCTCCGGGAAGTGACCCCGTACTTCCGAAAGGCCAGCATCATCAGCGAAGTGGGTTGGGAGCTTCAGCGGGGATTCCTATCTGGGGCACCCCCGACGGCTCGGTCTCCCCAGCGGGCGGACACCCGGTACCTTCCCCTGCAGCTGTGTCACCTCGCCAGAAACTTCAGGCACATAGATCCAGGTAGGATCATCTTATCTCTGTCTTACATCAATCTCGGTCTTATTAACATACATTGTGTCCTTGTTCTTTTGCACTTGGCGCTGTACAATTAGGCGGAAAACTGATAGTGCTACGTCACCAGATTTTAATTAATATTACGACACCCTACATGCATGAAGCTATAACAAAGCTTCCAACTGGTCCTTATTCTCTACAGGTTTTATTTTTACATTCCCGTGGACGTCCATGTTTGTCGTCATGTCTAGCATGATAGTTTTTGTTTAAAAAGATGTCTTTTTAGTTTTAAAACTAGCCGATAACTTTAGCGTATACGTGGCGCTGTAAGTAAGTTGAAAAAGTTGCAGAATTTAGTTCATTTCACCGTGCCGTGCCGTGCGCCATCTTATTCTCCGAATTTATCTGGGATGACTCACTTTAGTGTTATAATAAAACGAAAATGCAACTCATATTGGAAAGTGCATCGCTAAAACTTCGCTTACAATATAATGCTGTTCGCCAGGCACTTATTTGCAAACTCCATGAAAGAAAGCCGAAACCTATTAGTTTAACTTTTGATTTGTAAACAGTATTAAGTCAGCGTAAGTGCTGTCGCTGCGCCGTAAACTATCGTATCTAGCAGTTCTTGACTGCATTCATAATTAAATACGAGTATAAATTACCATAAAAGCCAACACATGCAAACGTATACATATACGGTTCCAAGTGATACCAGTGTAATATAGTGTTGGTAAGTCGTCAGTAGGTTGACAAAAAGCCGGAGAAAAATATTAGAACACGCCTAGCGAATTTAGAACAAAAACTTTTAGAGCCCGCATTGTCCGTTTGTTTTATCTGGCGCGTATTTTTTCTGCTCCCGCTTGCCTTGGTTTCTGGTTGCGTTTAGCTGGGGTGATTCTACATTAATCATCCCGTTAGCTTTTTTATTATAACCCTCGCGCGGTCAACGCTATATCTTCTGCGGTGCGACCGTGCGACCGAGCCACCGCGCGACACTGCCGCTGTGTCAATCTTTGTGACGCCCGAAATTGAGACCAACACACCATTTTATTCGCTTCATCAAATCTTATTTATCATTGTATCGAGACAAGTGTCCATATAGATAGATAGATAGATATTATTAATGGTTACTCTAGCAAATACACTAATACTAAAAACAACCATATTAAAAGTCACGCACTTCTTTAGTTTGTTTACCTAGCGTGTATGAATGTTTCATAATTTTACCTTCAATCATTTAAGCTTTAGAGCGTTCACACACACACACACATACAAATAGGAATAGAGAGAGAGAGAGAGAAAAATACACAGAGTATGTAGTTATAAATGGCGATATTGTATGGTGACTGTCGTATATAAAATAATGTAAAATGTTTAAAATAAAATAAATATAAAAATGATTTCACAAGTTTGGAGCAGTGTTATTATTGTGTTGACGTGTATACGTGGCGTAAAACATGGAGGGTAAAAAGCATTTCAGCCCGGTTACTTCCAGCTTCTAGATGCATTAAACACAGTGCTGCTATTCGTTAAACTAACGAACTGTGAGTTCCATTGTATTTTACACTTCAGCAACACAGCGAAATGAACATGAACAACTATGTACATGTACATACATAGATACATACATACATACATACATACATACAACATACAACAGCCGTCACATCAGCTCAAATAATATCTACTACGTTACCTTACCTTACCATACGTTACATTACGTTACACGTTACATTCACTTAGACATTACACTTACGCCTGTTTCACCTTACACGGCTAACTATATACATACATATATTCATACAAACAGAAACTTCGTCCGTGATCTAGTGGCCAGAACTTACACTTCACAACAAGTTAACTGTAGGGAACCAGTATGCTTTTGCTTTTACAGACAAATTAACCACAACATTACAATTTTCATTTTTTTTTTTCAAAATTTGGAGTTTCATAGCTACAAATCTTAAGTTTAAAGTTTCAACATTTCATCTACAACCGTTGACACACACGATGCAGGAAAGGTCAAAAAGTATATTTCTTGTAAAATCTAGAGATCGAATTTTTTTATGGTTGCAATACTTTGTATAAGAAAATAAAAGAAAACTGCATCATAATGGGTCGTTTGCTAAGTTCGAATCCCGCCTAGATCGACTGGAATGTTTCACTTTGGTAAAATATTACTATTGTTAAGTTTCTTGGAGTACTTCCGTTCCCCTGTCGAAGAAACACCACCATACATATGACTCGATAATTTCAGAATTCCGAATTCTTTCTCATAAAGTTTTGCAAGTCTCGTGCAATATTTGTGTAATTCCCGAAAGAACTAATTTCAAAGTAATTTAAAGTTTATTTTTGAATGGCTCTCAAAGACAAGGACTACAGCATTTGTATCTTGGCAAAGAATAGCAATTGTAAATGGCATTTTATAATATAAATTATAAATAATCCTATTAACAGGTTCGTTTCACTCAAGTCACAAGGACGCTCGAATGTATTCACCCTTTTCAAACGAATTATCTGCCATTTTATTTGCACCATCGTACTGGCACTTTAATTATTATTATGTTGGTATGTAAGTATGTACCTACATCATTTGCCAACATACACATACATACATAGTGGGTCGAAAGAAAGACTGAGGACGCATTTCTCGTTAGACGCAGCCACTTGAAAATGTTTTGATTAGAAAAGAGAAAATATGCTACAAAGGAATTCCTTACGATATTTTGTTTTCTTCCCATCTGCTTTTCATCGAGTTTTCCAATCACTCTGTTTCGTCACGTTTTTAACACAGTTTCGTGGTTTCACTCACAAAATATCAACCGAACAAAACTTTCGCTTTTTTACATTTTTTAGTTTGCTAATTATTTGATTATTTAATATTTTAATTTCGGCGTCCAAAGAATGTAAATTATTCTACAGTTGAAATGCATTTATGGCTGTCTTGTGTAATGTATATTAAAAGTTTTATGGTAGTGGGGTGCGGGCATAAATAGTGGTGCATGTATACACTTGGGAGGAAGGAAATACATAGTTACGCTGCAGTCGGTCTATGAATTGTAATTTAATGGTGTTACCAATGGCAGAACGTGTTCACAATAAATTCGATTGTTTTTATTATATGTACATACATATAGTATCTATTATAGACATGCAGTATATAGACTATTTTTCAAAAGAAAATTTTTATTTACCATTTTATGTAAATATGTGTAAAAAAAAATTTTTAGTACATATATATACATTTTTACTTTTTTATAAAAAAATAAGAATTCTAATCATTAATTGGAGATTTGGAGATTTTCTTAAAAATACAGCTTTTGATCGCTGAGCCAAATTATTTTTGGTAGCGACGTTTGTGTTCATGTGTGTGTGTGTTTGTATGTGTTTCTCTGTGTGAATGATTTACAGTCAAAACTGTTGAAACTATAATCAGGAAACTGTAAACTAAAGAACTATATATGGATGGCAAGAAACCATCTTGTTTTTGAAATAAAGATTCAATATTTTTGTCCCTGATATCAAAATAAACGTGAAATTATAATAAATACATAGTTAGAAATAAAAAGCTTCTAAATATTAATCGTTGCAACTTCAGACCTTATCTGACTAAAATGACTTGGCAAAATCCATTTATAATGTACAAGAACGATTTGTCACAGAATTTGTTTTTGTTGTTGTTGTTGTTTTAATCTAACTCTCTCATGCAAACAATAATCATAATTACATTTTCATTTCCCATTGTTCCTAATTATTTTCTCCGTAACATTCCTTCGTTCGGCGTTCGTCGCACGCATTTTTCCACCGACCAATCGTTGTTCTTTTAATTAAAATGATTAGGTCACCAGCGCTACACGAGAGCAACATGTAAAACATCGCAGTTGTTCGGTATTTTCGCATTTTGATTTAAAAATACCTAATACAACGCGCGTTTGACTTAACACCATTGAACACGCGACGCTCTTACGACTGAACACGCGCTGCTGCGTTATGGGGCGGCGGGTTAACGCTGCTCGAAGGGAACTACACTATTTTGATCGTGTCTCACCTTGTAATTAAATACCCCCCTGTTATAAACATTCGATAAGGTCGTATGTACGTTTTTAAGAATACTCAATATTTGGCCAAACACGCCATGCGCCACTTTTAATTATAGTTTCTAGTTTTTAATTCGACGGAAATAGTAAATTTATATAAATTGCACACACTAAACGTGTTAACCTGTTTGAAAATTCAAATTGAATGCAACAAATCGTATTTGCTTTAGGCTTTTGTGCTCAAAGCGATCTCGACATTGATTTTGATGAAAAGCGGCCTTTTTATTTTTTATGTCATCATTGCGCAATCGACATTTTCGTGCGAACTTAAGTAATTTCGTTTCCAAAAGAAAAATTAGATGAAAGTCGTTGATGAATAGTTTGTTTTCTGAAGAGATTCAGTTTCGCTGAAATTTTTATCGCGATAAAATTGTTTGGTATTTCTGTGTCGAATTCCGCCATATGACTGGCAATTTCACGTATTTCAAGAACGTCCACAAACCTAAAGAACTCGTTCGATTTATGTTAGGTGTAAAATCAGACGCATTCCAATCCGAACATTTTTCTTACATACGCCATTGAACAAGCTCAATTATTTTATGCAACACTGATTCTTACAAATTCACACACACACACATTGCAGATTTCACTATTATAGCAACACTCATAACATCTTATACAATTATTATTGATTTTATTCGTAACTTTAGCACATTTCTTAGAATTATTCACATGATGTATTAATTAATTTTTATATTCACACTAACAGTATGTAACTAAATAATACCACACTCAATAAGCGCACATTGACATCATATATATTTTAAAAGTAGCAAAAGAATAATTCATTAAGTATTTGAAATTTATATTTACCTATAGTACCTGGACAAGAGTGGAAAGTGTGTTTTTGATATATGTATTCATTCACTTGTATTGGTTGGGATTCAAAGGTTGATTTTCACAATAAAACTGATCCGTTGAAGCATGCTTGACTTCGCTTACTCGTAGGTATACGTTTACCAAACATAGTAAGCCAATTATTTGCAACATCACAAGCAATTTTCCAAAGCACTTTTGATTTCAAGAGCTGTTTTTGAACTCAAGTGTACCGTACCGTATATATGTACATATATTTTATTACGCTACAAACATACTTATATAATACTAAATACAAGATACAATAGAAAAGTGAGGTAAATTATTTTGTAAAAATTTAGTGTTATTTTGTGTCTTAGTTCATAATATCACCACAGTTTCTCCAATTTCCTGTTCTTCCGCTAGTCTGTTCCAGTAGATAATCCCCTCTTTGTTTAAACTTATTTCCCTCGCCTGTGCGATTCATTCGCTAAACCGGATGTTAACTATTGACGTTGCGGTCTGATTGGAATATTACGCATTGAATTGTAATTTCCGCCATTAATTGTTTTATATTATATGAAAATTGGCTTCACAGCAGTCTGCAGTATCGATTATTCGAATGTTTTTCTAAATGATTTAGCGCAGTAAGTGTGAAAATATTGAAAAGTGTTTGCCAGTGATAATAAATACACAATGCTGGAAAATATCGGTGGGATTTCAGCGAAGCTGTTACAAACAATAAATAAATAACTTCGTATTTTATGAGATCTGAAAAATGCATTCCAACAGTCATTGTTCTCCGGCGGCAAACTGTAGCGACTAAGTGGAAATTATTTTCTTACTTTTAAAACAATAAATGTCTAACGCGAAAATGATCTACGTTTTTTATTCGAAATGCAAGCATGGAAATTCGTTGAAATATTAAATTAAATGCAATTTATACGTTTTGATGGTAAGCTCAAGTGAAAATAGGAGTTGTTGTTATTCCTAACCCAAACGTAACAAGCGTTGTTTTTCATAAATTTGATATTTAAATTTTTCGTGAGATCCATTCCATATTGTTAATGTTGGGTTTATTTTTCTTGCCGCAATAACAGAAACCAATTCGCAAATTCATTGGTTGTCATTTGAAAATACCTAAATAATATAAAAACAAAATTCATACTTTTATCACGCATATTGTTAAGCATATACGCACATACATCCGAGGGGCATCCGAGAAAATTAGCTTTTAAAAAAAGATAACAAAAGATAATATCAAAATGATATTCGCACTTTTAAGCGTAGCTACAATTCACGGGTATAAAATAGCAACAAAAACAGCACATTAAAACAAAAGAACTCGCACTTCTGAACACAAACACAGGAAATAAATTTATGAATATGAGCAGCAGTAACCAACGAAGTAGCACCGGCGCGGCGCTCTTTGAGTGTAATTAACCATGGAATATACATATATATATATATATATATAGTATATGCCTCTGAATTATTCAACATCATCGTTATTATTATTTAGAATCTGTGAGCACGGGTCTCGTGAATGTACAGGCGCGCGTATATGCGTACACATTTCTTGTCCGCGTATCTGTATGTGTGAACGCATCCAAAACGCAATATAGTGACGGTGTTGAAAAGGGTAAAACATATAACAGAGTGTGTCAAAACAAAGGCTCGTGCGAATTGCTGTTTCGACGCTTTGACTAGTACCCAGTAGCCACTACCCACTACCCAGTACCAACTGGACAACACTGGCTTAATTGTCTATAGGTACCCTAAAAATATATTAAAATGAATCGTTAGTGATTTCGAATGTCGAAATATATTCAGTAATCGGCATCTAGTAAATCCCTGTTAAATAACGCGGTGGTTAATATAATTCTGGGCTAATCCATCGTTAGACTGCGGGAATTATCATTGATAATATAAACCCTTAGTTTATCGCGCAAGATATTAGGTATATCTACGTATATAAATATAGTTTTGATAATGGTTTGCGAAGGGTTAATGGGTGTAAAGTAATTTCTGATATTATTTATTCCGACCGACGGGCGTTGTATTACGTTACGTTGCGTTACGTTACGTTGTGTGGCGTGGCGTTGCCTCGCGGTAACCCTTTATCAGGAACTCCGCTACATATAATAACACTCGCTTTTGTTTTATAGCAAAGAATATTAGATTTTATACCCTTCTCATTAAATACGAACTTTATTATTGGGCATCCGGGAAATGCAAATTAAATATCGGAAAGAAAAGCCGCTTATTTACTAGCGGCTCGGTTATTCAATTTCCCGATAATTATTTATTCATCAAACGTTGCGAGAATCTGCTTTCTTATAGGAAAGTTACAATTGAAAATTAAAAAGAATATCTATTACAGGATATAATATGAATTTTAAAATATCTAATATCTCAACACATGTCTTCAATAAAATTCTATTTTATATGTTATATTGTTTATTTATTTCATCTTACATTTTAAGATACGTACAACTCAAATAGCTTTGACATTTGTCACATTAGAATCAATTCAGGGAAGGTCAAAAGGTAGATTTTTTTAATGATAACTATAGTTATTTATTTATTATGGATATTCTTTCGTTATTTAATAAATTTCGTTTGTTTGATTTATTTACAATTGATTAGAAAAGTAGATTTTATGATTAGATTTGGAGTGTACTTTAGTTGTAAAGTTTTGAAATTGATGAGGCAATGTGATGCACAGTTGCAAAAGCACTGTTTTAAAAGTGCCGTTAGACTTATTAATATGCATGATGTAAATGTGATAATTTTAATTCAAAACTTTGTAAAATATGTTTTCTTTTCGTCCTGTCCATTTTGCTACGTGAGGTTCTTACAGAAACGTGCGTTACGTAAGTAACTAAGGTATGTACGACGAGTATATTATTCTCAGCATACACAGTCAGGAGTGGGTGCACTTTTCGAAAATGTAATGTTTCTTTAAAAAGTGCTTAAAACTCAATTTGTCAGCAGAAGTTTATAAATGAATTCGTTAGACGTATTTTAAACGTACTGGAACTAGTGCTACTGCATTCTACTCACCAAACCAATGAATTCGTTGGACTGGAATCGTGGACCGTTTGGGAATTGGCACTGTTGAATTCGTAAAGGCTCTGTGTTACATTTTGTACACACTTTTTTATCCGAAATAATAAGTATTGCTATCATGAGAAATTCGATTTCGAGATTTTAACGAAAATAAACCTACCCTGAATCGAGTCTGACTATTTTTTTTGTTTCTTTTCAAAACAATCAATTAAATGCTTCCCCTAACGTTACGCACATTTCATCCTTTACCTAAAACCTACCACAAACAAGTTGAAAATTCAATCAAGAATTTAGAAGTGCCTTTTTTTTTGTTTACATTTTTTTTTATCAATACTGCACAAG
This sequence comes from Nebria brevicollis, assembly GCA_944738965.1. Taxonomy (NCBI): domain Eukaryota; kingdom Metazoa; phylum Arthropoda; class Insecta; order Coleoptera; family Carabidae; genus Nebria; species Nebria brevicollis. The sequence continues at coordinate 5,430,097 of OX122899.1, forward strand.
TGCGTCAATAAAATGTTTTTTCTAGTGTCGTAGATAATTGTAATAAGGTGCCAGATACGGTATAACTATTTTAATATAAATTAACTACGACTCGAAAGAGAATAATATATTAAATGTACAAAGTTAAACGACGAAAACGAAGTGTGTGCTGTGTGCAGTGGGCAATGGGCAGCGAGCGAAGTAAACGCTTGACCAGGCGCTGGCTGGGAGAATGGGCAACAAGGTTAACCGCAGACAATGCACACGACGTGAACGCCGCACGTTAGCAACGGAAAACGCATTAAATAAAATAAATCACTCGGGGCCTGGACCTGGGCCCTGGGCCATGCTGGGTGCAGTGGCAAAGCAAAGCGACCGGGAAACTGTGACAATGTGTAAACTCTACAACCCGGCCACTCAAGTTTCCTTTGTACTTTCCTTCAGTCGCAACCGCTACTCTGTTTCTCACTTCCAAGACAACTATTATTAATAAAAAATATCTCTTATATAATGGTGTTGGAATAACAAAAGAAAAATACAACAACACGCAACTTAACATTTCTTATATATATATTTTTTTTATCTCAACGCTACGCTCATTATTACCCTGTAATTAGTATCAACAACGATTATAGAAGCTTAAGAGAACAATATTTAATTTCTAGCGTAATGAGGTTCTAAAGTAAATTAACGATGATTTGCACTTTAAATACAAAATCTAACTCAACCAACTTGAGCTTTGTTGAAAAGTTCTCCATAAATGTGAAATGGTTGCGTTAGTGACTGACATACATAGATCCAAAAAAGACAATCATAAATTTCTATTTAAGTATTCCCTTTTATATTCGTCTTTTAACTAACTAAAATATGATTTCTTTTGTGGAGGGTTCGCCAACCCTTAAAACATAAAATTCTAATTCCTGGATAATAATACAGACTTCTTATTTGTTGGCGTTGTCCTGGCGAAAGAGTCGCCTTTGTAACGCGACACAAAGCGTTACCAGAAACAATTTTGTAAAGAAACTTTTCTACAATGCACCAACTTGCTTCCAGTGAAAATTTAATTTTTATAGCCCAAAAAATAAATGACCATTAATTGTAATTTAAATTGGAAAAATGTATATAAGCTGAGGAAACTTATAATGTAATACTATAATTTATTCAGTAACTTTTTGCTGTTCATCATAAAAGCATGTTGAAGATTCGATTAAAATTATGGTTTTAATAGCATATCAGATTATACTCGTAAACTATAGATATATGTATAGATCCGATAAAAGAAGTATCTTTAATTTTTCGCGCATACTTTTATGATTTACTATAAACTTTGACCTATAAAGCTCGAATCTGTCGAACAAAGCGTTATCAAACAATTTTATTTTATATCTTTGCAAAAACTTCCTCGATTTTCTATCAGCATTTGCTGCATTATTTGTCAAGAAAAAAAATTTAATCTCTTGTAATATCTTAAACAACTTTTCATATATGTAGCATTTATATTTTATTTAGATAAGAGGGATATTTCTTTTAAATTTAAGTAATTACATAACTTATTAAATTAATAATATTGAGACGTTTTCATTGGTGATAAATTATTGTGCAAAAGCGTATAAATATTAAAGGCAAATAAGTGATTAACTATGATGTGAAAATAGTTAGTAGTAAAAAGTATGGTTGAAAAGTTTGTTGAGGTCAACAATTACATGCATGTGGTAATTATAGAATAACGCCTTGTAGTTCCCGACCACTGCACGTACCATTATTACTGGTGTGCTATGTAGAACGTTTTTATTTCGTATGCACTGGCGCAGAGTGTGTATGTATGTACAATATTCGTACACGGTTCACACGCAAAAACTGTGTGTGTGTGTGTTCTCTCCGTTTTTTTATTCCGTGAGCTGAATATCTGTCAGTTAACAATGACATTATAACTCAAACTAATAAAAAAATACAGCTACGTTTTGTTTTTAAGGTGTATATGTTGTGCACTGTATTTATATGTTTCACACTAACATGTCACATTTATTCAACTGTAGTTGAACATTTACGCCATTCTATTTATTACTAATTATTTTCTCTATGAATAAAAAGTATTCTGATTGGTATACAATTCATTCAAAACGTCTAAATCCCATAGTTATTAAATTACAAATCATATCATTCTCTATAAGTATCTCTAAACGTTATTGATTTACTTATTGTTTAAATAAAAATATATATCTAATCGAAATAAGTGCTTTAGATTCTTTTGTTTTTATTTTAATCCACTTATAAAATATATTAAAATGATTTGTATTTTTCTTTCTTATCCAAATATGAAAAAATGAATTTCGATATTTAAACAGAAATTCACCTTTTGACTGTGTGTGTACTACGTATAAGAAAGTCCAGTTTAAAGAAAATTGTATGTTTAATCGAAATAAGTGCTTTATATTAAAATCAACAAATAAATTATGTAGAGGATTTATTAAATTTGAGTTGAAAGACGTAGGCATGTATATATATTTGAGGAAATATTTTTTCTGTACCCATTACTCTTTTTGTTATGAAATAACTTTGAAGACTTGTTGTTTAGGGGTTGGTAATATGTGCGCCGTCGTTCGTATATATATACAGTAAGTGTAATATAACAGTCGTGCCAACTGTGACAGTGATTTGGCTCTCAAGATGACTCGTTTGCAAAATGCACCACCATTTGTCATTCGGACCGCATGCCACAACTTCTTCAGTCATGGCCTTTTTCTTTCGTTACACGTCCCAGCAAAACAATACCACGAACAAAAGTTTGTTTATGCGAAATTGGTCATCATGATATTAGTACGGATAACAATGAGCGTATATTATTATATGAAAATATCAAAACAGTTGAGTGTGGCAGTTACGTGAATTTGAATGTTTCAAGGAGCGAGTTACCGACCATGCTATTTCAATACTTCAATACAAAATTGGTGGCGCAAAAATATTCAAGTGTGCTGCTTCAGGACAAATGAGAAAAATAAACAACTAAACACGCACTGTATGTGTGTATATTTGTAATGCCAAGTTCGGATTGCCAACCATTAATGTTTACATTAAAATTTTATTTAGAATTTTACTATGTAACTGTATATTTAAATATACATATGTATGTATGTATAATGCCTAGCATTTTTTTGTAGAATTACATTTATGATCCTTATACATACATAAAATAAAATTGCATTGCTTTTGCATTTCTAAATATGGCATTTACAAATTTAAAATATCTGCAAATTCCGCATTTTGGTTCATATCATATTTTTATTATTTTACTAATTTATAATATTTTACTAACCTTTGGAACACTTTTACACTATATATGCATCTTAGAATAAATATTTAAATATCTATATATACATATGTAGCGAACAATTCTAAGATTATATTGTTGAAAATTGTATTTTTTATACATTTGTAACTATAATAAGTATGTACATGCTTATAGGTTTGTATTTACGATTGTATGTATATAGAATCAGGATTCCCCTTTATGAGACGTTAATCTATTTGTATTAAATCAAAAGGTATTTTCTATTGTCCCCACTGCCCATTGATGTATGTATGTATGTATGTAGAAGATAATACGCACACACACGCGTTAACGCAAGTTCTTTATTGTAGAAAACTAGAGTAACAAGTAACAGTTGACAATCGCACTCACGCACGCTGTGGAACAGAAATTCTACTATTATGCAACATCATCCATTAGTTAGTGGGTACTACGCCTATCTGTTTGAAATTGTATTAAAAATCGTAATAACTTAAAAGTTATCCACCAGCATAATTTTTTGTATAATTTCCACACAATGTTTTCTTTGAGAAAAGTTTTCGCCAAAGTTTTCTGGTGGGCCGCTCGCCCAGCTTCCTTGAGATAACAAAAGATTGGGGTCACAAATATTCTGATTTATTTTTTAAGGGGCCTGGCTGAAATTGCTTGTTAAAACAAAAGAGTCGGCTTTAAATTATGATCGTCATATTTTTTCACTGAACAACACCCGCGTTATAAGTACATACATTTCCCAAGGTGGGGTACCAATTTTGTTTATTTTCAAAATCTGTTATTTTATTCATTTAATTGTATATTATTCGTTAGTTTTAAAAATAATTTTCTAATAACACACTAAATAATAAGTACTATTTATCTCAAAAACCACTAGTTTTAAAACCAATATGATTGATTTTCAATTTTTGAATTTATACATACGTTAATTAAAATTGTTTGAATAGTATAAGCAATATGAGCAGCTTAGGTGTAAGTTATGAACACAATCGGTATTGCAAGTGTCGGAACGATCTAGACAAAAGTAGCGTATTAAATAACCGTTCAAATTTATAGTTACTCGGTCACTGACGTTTATTTTAATTAACTATATATGTATATAGACTGATTATTATCAATAATGCGACCACCACTACGAATATAGTGCCATAATTCTCTGTTGTTTGAATAACACTCGCGAAATATAAGTTTAATTAAATTCGCCACTCGTCATATATGTATAAGGTATAAGGTAGGTACATTAAAGTCATTTAACAGGCGTGAATTATTACCAGAACTAATACGCCATCTAATCGTATTTAAATATTTCTCTTATGTAAACTAAATATGTATAAGAAAGTTCAATGCAAGGCACTGCAGATATTTATGAAACGTGAACTAGTGGAGTGAAATAGCGTGTATGAAGGATCCTATTGAAGAAAAAGATGTTTGTAAGGGTAAAGTCGAATGGTTAATGATGTGTATGGTTTTCCGCTATCTCATTTTATGGGAATGTATGTATGTATTTTTATGAGTATCGTGATAACTATCAAAATCTAAGAAGTAAACCATCAGCCAAGCATATGATTAAAAAAGTATTCATGTTTGGAAATACATGCACAGCATGGAAAACTATTTCCACTTAGCATGTTCACTAAAATTGAGTCATTTATGATGTATAAGTAGTGATTATAATAATTTGAATAAATGTACATATATACATATGTAGGTATGTATATTGAAATAGTAAAAAGATGCTAAGGTTGATTTTGTTTGAATCGAAGTAGAATAAAATTTCAGAGGGCATGGCCGGTAGACGAAGAGATAGGCACGTGTTAACGTCCAGCTTAATTAAATTGAAATCCAATAATGTTTCGGGTGCGGCGACAATGTGGGCGGCGGGGAGTGAAAGGTGAGACTTTGTATCGAAAACGTACACGTGCGAAGTTTGTTATAGATGGCAGATGATTCGTCTTTATTGCTGTCCTTCTCGGGAATCCTTAGAGAATTCGGGACAAAAAGCACGCGTGAACAATATCCAATGTAAATTTTATTGGAACAAATTTATATTTTTCCGATGCTTTTCTAGAGATACTTCTTTTTGCTGAATACTCATTGTATTCATTCACAATTTTCTAAAGAAATTCTCGCGAATTTACGTAGACCCTAAAGAATGTATGGACTTATAACGAGACATAGTTCTCGTTTCAAGGTTACAAGCCTATGCTTTACGTGTGTATCGTAACAGACACTATCTATCTATCTATCTATACACTCCGACCCCGACGACAAGCTTTCACTGGCGGAGGGAGCTTCGCTGTGTACAGACTTCATATCGATTTGCCTTATTCAACCGGGAGCAAAAGCAGAACCTCTTGCCCCTTGTAGAAAACGCTACGCCTACCCCCTACAGCCCTTCGGCACCCCTAGGCAATACATTACCATGTAAACTATAGTCCTATAGTAAAGGTCTGCGGGATCTTTGCCAAGAAAGACAAACACACTACACAACTGTGACTCAGCAACAGCGCCGAAACTGACGTTTTCCCTTTCGCTTTCATGCATTGTTCCCTCAGTTATCTGTCTTTGTTTTTTAGCTTCTAGTTGCTGGAAATCCCGCAGGTAAGCAAACGTCTCTTTCACCCTGATGAAGTCCTCTCTACTATGTGATTCAAACGTATAACTATGTGCATATAGCATCAAACAAATCGCGTTGGCTTGGCATTATTCATTTGGAAATTTACCTTTCTACATTGTTTATTTTAAAAGACTACCTATTTCCTCATTGATGTTTTTCACCACACCATCTACGTACATATTTATTATTTATCTATCTATTTCCACCAAGATGTGAAAGAATGTAAAGGCTTTTTTGCCACCCCATTTGATGGGAATGGGCATTGAATATTTTCAATGCAATATATTACATTATTGTTGTCTCTATAATACAATTATCAAGTTTTACTATTACGTCCCTTGACAATCCCATAATATTAAGTTTGGGTCCAAATGTTATAGCCGTTTGTTAATTAATACAGTATAAATTTGGTTTGCATAATAATAATTGTACTTTTGGACCAATAATTTTACTTGTTCTGCATAAAACCGTCGCACGCTCGTCAACGACGAGTAAAATATTAGTTATATTGTAATAAAAAGTCTAGAAAATGGATAAGCGATATTCAAATAATTTTTAATTATTCATTATGTTAACGTTTAGAAATTTAGTAAAACCCTACATCAATTTTTTTTTTCATGATAACAATACTTCGTATAAGAAAGTAGAATTTTGAAAATTGTGTAACTTTGTCAGTGGATATATGTATGAATGTATGTATCTATGTACATACTTACATATTTAAATGAAATTGATTGGATGACTAGTTGATAATTACCACATTAATACAATTGACTGGTTTATTTATTCAAACAAAAACACCACGCCACATAATATAATTGAAAATAGTTTTTAATCGTCTGATGAAAATGCAACGCACGTCTGTGTCAATTCAATAATCTATTACTCTATAAATAATGAATGAGCTGGTTGTCCACGCAACTTTTTCACTGGTTTAAATGAAACCTTAGTTAGGTCTAAGTGAAACGTACCTATATAGAATATTAAGTACATATTCGTTGACTTATAGTGGGGGTTTGTTGTGATTGTTACAGAAAACAGGACGCTCGAGTTGCATTCGCCGGATGGTGTCCATAGTTGTGTGTTGCGAGCGGGCGATGCGAGTGAAGCGGCCGCATGGTTCAACACTCTGCACTCCGCACTGGGCACGCTTAACACTGCCGCACTGCAGGAGGCCAACCGCGCACTATGCATCCTTCTTGGCGAACTCCAATACATCGGATGGTTGCTCAGGAAACCGCCCACAGAGGTTACAAACATACATGTATATCATTATCATTTTAATCATTGATTTCACTCGTCTCTCGTCCTGGAATATTATTTGTAATTGACAAACATGAGTATTATATGCATTGCGCAAAAATGTCGCTACATACATATCTCGTTCATTATTAAATCATTTCGATGTGTTTACAATAGGAATTATAAATGGAATAAATTTTAATTATGTCCTGGTTCAAATGACATTTTTTGTAATACATATAATATGGATGTAAATATATATATATCACAGGAATAGCACACATTACATTTATCATCAAATATCAGAACTTTTGTAAAATATTACGTAAAACATAATTAAAATTAAACAAAAATTCATTTGCAGTAGATATCAATATTTAAAATAATGATTTGTTCAGATAAACGGTAAACAAATGATTGGAATTATATATGTCAAATTTACAATCGCATAAAAAATAACTGCACTATAAATAGATCTAAAAGTAAACCTTATTTCGTCAAACATTTCTCAAAAACTCAATTTTTGATACGTAGTAGGTAGATTTTGTTTAGGTAGGAAGGATATTAAAATACAACATTTTTAATATATCAGAAAATATAATTATTTATTTATTAGAATTATTATTGCTGGAGGATTTTTTGGCAGACATATAGACATACACATAGAATTGAATTAATAGATATTAAATAATAAAAAATAAAATGCCGAATTCTTTACTTTAGAAATCTGGTACGCCCTTTTTAATATTGAAACAAAAAGATGAAACTCTAAGCATTTTTTAAATTAGCGATATTTGATGATGTTAGCAAATATACTATAGTCTCTCGAGATATCCGCTCGAATTTATGTTATTTATGGCTGGATAACCATTATAAACGTTGCCGTGGTTCTATTTAATTAAAAATCTGAAGCTACCGACCAATCCTTCATGCGAAAAACAACGGTTCGCCAATTAGTGTTTGGTACATCTCTAAAATATCCATCGATGTTTACCAGCATTCTCATTAACTGGCCAAAAATTCGCCTCACCTCCACTGGTGAACGGCGGAATGTCAGTGCGGTTGCTCACAGAGTGGTAATTAATTAACAACTCCCAACCAAATTTCCCTGTCAATCAATCCGTGAAACACATTTTCGTGCCGTGAAATGCCAGTTCATTTGGGTTTGTCTTTCCGCTTTTAATAAGAATTTTCGTTTTTTTTTTTAACAACGAAATAACAGATATTTTTATTGGTTTGACTTTAATTAATTGGCCCAGTCACTCTTACTAATTCACAAAAAAAGAGCGATTTTTTTTATGTCAACTTTGATAGATTGTAATTCATGAAATATTTGATATTTAAAAATTGTCTCGTAATCCAAAGGTTAATACTTTGCACCCTATATTTGACATTTAAGTGTTAAAACAAGGCATTGGTAAATAAGACGCTAAAATATCTTTTTCATTTTTTTAAATTACTATTATCGCAATCATCCGTATAAGTCAAATTTATTTATTTTTTTGTAACTTTATGGTAGATTTAGTAAATAAATAATTACAGAATGGAATGTCGAGTTCAGAGAGCTCAGAAGATTTGGATCGATGGCAATCAGTGTTCATCGCAGTAACTGATAAAGAACTGCGATTGTACGAATCTGCACCGTGGTCAACGGAAGCATGGCGATCGCCGGCCGAATGTTACCCGTTGATCGCGACCAGATTGGTGAGCAGCAGTCGGCGTTCGGATGTCATAGCGTTCAGTGTCCGGTGCGGGACTACTGAGGGTGTCACCACGCATCACCTACGAGCGGAAACCCATCGTGACCTGGCCAACTGGGCCCGGGCACTCGTCAACGGGAGTCACGCGAGCGCTATCACACAACGAGAACTTGTCTGTCGTACGTATTTAGTACTTATAACTATTTCTTTAATCAAAAACTTCACGGCATTTTATATAAATCGACACAAAAATAAATACACTTCCAAGGATTGTGACGTTACGCTCCTGTTGATAAGCCCTAGCCTCTTAGAATAAGCGCTCTGTTCAAGGCCGTTTGGCGAGTGACTATACTTACGCACACAGTAACTTAACCAATCACAAACATAGAAATATGATATATTAGCTGCGCTCTTTTGGACACTACTTAATATAGTACAAAATAGTTTTCCTGTTATTTTATACGATTTTATTATTATATATTATAAAAATTCGCAGTTACTATCAATACTTTTAGTAGCTTTTTTGTATTTATTACCAATAATAGCGAATAAACAAACGCAGTCTTTAAATCAAATTTATCTCTAAGAGAAAATAATTCTCAATTGTACTCGTAGTGTAGGGAGAAATATTCTAAATCAAGTTCAGAATTTCAAAACTGTATAAATATTAAACTCGTGAATTTTGAAGTTAACTGATGCGTTTTATATTACTAATAATATCACAAAATATGAATGTAGTAAAAGCATCCTTATTAAAACTTATTTTCCAACAGTTTTCTTTAGCGCAATATTCTCACTAACTTATCTAACTACCCTAACATAGTAACTACGTTTTAACGTATTATTTTCGAATGGCAATGAGAAAATTACAACGAAAGCAGTCTATTTTCTAATATTTATGGCTTATTATGGTAGCAGTTTACTACATTGACTATCCACATATAGTAGTTACGTTTTAACATATTATTTTCGAATGGAAATGAGAAAATTACAATGAGAGAATTCTATTTACTAACATTCGGGATATTCTTTTCACGAAAAAAAAAAAGTTCTTATCAGTTGAAAGTCCTTTCTTGTTTTGTCTATACGTTGGGTAGATAAAACAAGACGATTAGTTTAATCTGAGAAAAGTTGAGTTTTGCGTGATATGGATATCATTATTTATTACATCTTAGCGTAACAGTTTACTCTACACTGACTAATATATGGCGTAATATATGTTTTAACGTATACTATAATATTAAATGAAATTTGAGTAAATTTATCAGATGTCGCTAGGATTTGAACTCAGAACCTACAGATATACACTCTACCACTTAAGCCACGGTATCAACAGCTAATAAATCTATCTCAAGTTGCGACTTATATATTGTAAGTAGGTTTTGGGTTGGAATCTCGACAACATCCAATAAATATTTCTCAAATTACACAGATGTTATAAATAATATCTTAATTGTAGTGTTGCGTAAAATATACATAGTAACTCTTTGGTATAACTTAATATAAGTAATATAATAATTTTCATTTGTCTGTCATATATATGATTCCTTAAGCAAGATTTTTGTTATGAATCAATAAACTAAGAATTCGTAAAGCGTATTGAATAAATAAAAATGTATATGGCAACGTTGATGTAAAATAAGCAAGAGGAATAAATTAGATGACGCACGTGGCAACCGTGCTCACGGTGAATGAATGAACATAATCTTTTGAATAATAAATGTATCTTTGTTGGTGAATATCTAAGGATGCACATGGAAGGGACGACCGGCACAATTGGTGATCCATTATGAAAATGGATTTAGCCTGCTTGAAAGCGGCACGGCAGGCAGTGCAATCTCGCGAAATGGACCGCGCGCTCTCTGGCGTTTTCCATTTGACCGGTTACGTTCCTCATCCGACGATGGCAGTCGCATATTGTGGCTCGATTTCGGCGCCGATGACGGCGATATTGTAAGTTTGTGTGTTATCAATTTTAATCTATTATAATATGTGTATATTTATATTTATGTTATAGGAATTAGACATGGAAGGCTGCCCTAAGCCGATTGTATTCATCTTACACAATTTCCTATCGGCCAAAATACATCGCCTAGGTTTATACGCGTAAAACGCATACTAATTAAAACATCGACTACTGTTTTGTATTATTTTATTGTTATTTACATAAGAATAAACTATGAAAACTGTGCGAAACAAATCACAATGGATTCTCGTTGTCTGCATAACGCACATATGTGAAAAAATAAAACCGTCAATGAAATCGAAAATGGAAATTTCGAAATTGTAGTTATATAGTAATTGTACGAAAATACAAAAAAAAAAAAATGAAAAGTAGAAAATGTAGAATATTGTAAATGACGAATAGTTATTGTAAATAATAAATATCGTTTTGTATTTAATAATTTTTATTCATTTTATATAATCATTCATACTTTTTACAATTTTTCTAACTGCGAACAATAGATAAAATTCACTATCCATAACAATATTTGATTGAATATTCTACATATTCTACTTGTATTTAAATAATATTACGAAAATTGTACGTCTACAAGCAAATTTAATAGGTGACGTGCGCAACTATAACCCATGAAAAAGCAATTATTATTTTGTTTGATCATTTCATATTTTGTATATGTAATAATATATAATTCGAATTTATGTAAATGACCGTTTGAGAATTACATATCAAGTTTATTACAAGTTTTTTCCAAATACCAACGCTGGTAAAAGCAGTGGTCCCCAATCTTACAACACAAGCTTCCACTACGTAAATGTTGTGCACGTCTCAAATGTTGAAACTAATTTATTTGTTATTTTAATTTTATCAATAATTTTTATTGTATATATAAATATTTTTTGTAATATTGCAAATATAAAACCTTTATTTTAATATAATTTTATATAATTTTCGAAAATTATAATTTATACTAACATATCTTAAAAAAAAATATATAATTTTAAATTATCCTGGATTTGAATAAAACAGTCATTATTTAAACATTTATGACAGGAAAATGTAGGTATTGAAATAATAAATTTATAATAAAACACTAGTATTAACATTTATTCTCCCTCATCTTTTTTTTTGAATATATGCGTTATTGTTATTATTATTTTTCTCGTTCATATTCATATTCCTTTCGTTATTATCACAAATATTTGCCGCTTAATGACGTCAGAAGCAGGCAACTGTAACTGGTATAACTACATATTAGCAATTTTCTTGCAATGCTAGTACCATTGACGATCTGTTACAGTGAATTACTTATCAGTTATAGATTTGATGTATTGATTAATTTGTAATTGAGTAATTAAAGCTAAATGTCTATAAGCTTAAAATATAACAGTAAACTTATAAATTCATTATGTTAATGTTGGGAACATTGACTACCACCCTGTGACGTCACGATTCAATATAAATTTCTATTGCGAATAACTTATTATGAACTATTGAATAATAGTTTTAGAAATGTACATTATTTTTCCAAAATCAAATTGTGTGGCATTCGAAACACGTATATAACCTGATAATTAATAAAAACGAATTTAAATTGCTATTAAAACATAGTTTATTAGATATTTAGTTGTACAGTAAATAATATAAATGCATAATATTGTATTTAATAGACTGGTTCTGGTTTTTGTGTCAAAAGTAAGTTGAAACGTTTCTTGATGACCAAACGTTGTCTAGTGTATTTGTCTTCGGGTGAGAAACGTGCTGTGAAAAATAATAGTGTTATATGAAGTAAACAGTGAGCGAAAACAAGTAAGAAAATACCTGGATGAGCTGAGAAGGTTGGTTTTCCATTTGGATCAGCTTTCTAGAAAATAAACACCGTATTAGTCATTTATAACATTAATTTAGTGATTAACTGACCTTTAAAGTATACACTCGCTTGTTTTGATCATCCAAATAGTACATGAGATACATTTTGATATTTAGTTTAATTTATTTCGTTCGAAATTCAAGCACTTGGTGTCCACACGTGCGAAACAACTCTGTTTGTATCTAACCTGAAACGTTTGTAGTGAAACTAGTTACAAATGTCATCTACAACATAAATATCCCTAAGAAACAAAAATCGCGGCAGTATAAAACAAAATTGCGTTACCAAAGCAACATTATTAAATCAACAGTTTAATAAACGCAAGAAAATGCCGATTCTAGTTAAAGATTATTGTTGGCAACAAACAGATAAATATGTTATAGTAACATTACCGCTAAAAGATGTACAAAAGAAGCATGTCGACATCTTAACAACGAAGAATTACATCAAGTTGTACTATCCACCATACTTCTTCGAAATCTTCGTTGCGAGACCGATCGATGACGAGAACAGTAATTGTTTTATTACTGAAAAAGAAGTGATTTTTGAATTATGCAAAATTGAGCCGGTAAAATGGGATGAATTAGAAGCAAATGTGGAGAAGGAGAACAAAATCAAATTGAAGAATTCCTATTTGGAGCAACTACATATCGATGAACAAGCTAGAGATAAATTGAAAATCAATAAACATGCTGATCTAAAACGTATCGCTGTGAAAGAGCAGATTCAAATTGATGCACAATTCCGTAATAATGTCGCAGCGATTAAAAAGACCGTAACACAAGAAGCCCTCATTGAATTGGACCTTTGCGGCGTTAGTTGCCGCCAAAATCAGTTACCTTCCGTTCCACTATTAACGCCCAACGATTTTAATAAAGTTATGACATTGCCACCCTCTGAAATGACGCAATACTCTCTAGTCAAGAAGTATGACGTAGTGAAGAAAATTCCTACGCCGATTCCGCTGCTCCGCAAAACTCAATATCTTGATATTTCGTTTACTGCTCGCCCATTTCCCACGCCAAGTCGCGAATCGAAAGCTAAAGAAGAAGAAGAATGGCTTACCAAGCAGGCAGAAGCGCGCAGGACTTCTGGATTTGTTGATGAAGATCTAAGACCAGAAGAACGTAACCCGAAGTGGTTGAAAGATAAAGGCGATGAGTTTTTCAGATCGAAAAATTATTTGGCAGCTATATCCGCGTATAGCACTGGTATTAAACTGAGTCCAAATTATGTATCGTTGTATATAAATCGCTCGGCTGCCCATATGGCGTTGGGTAATTTAAATAAAACGATATCTGATTGTACTACCGCGTTGGAGATAATGATGCCTGTTTGCCGTGCTAATTTGGAGCAACGTGTCAAATGTTTGGCGCGCCGCGGCGCTGCCTTGGCTCAACTGGGGCTCCTTAGACAAGGTGCTGATGAAATTGAAGCTGCTTTGAAACTAATGCCGAAGAATGAGGCACTAAAGAAGGATTTGCAGAAAATTAAAAATCAAATGTATGCTTAAATATGTATTGTTAATAAAATTTGTTCAAATAATTTATAAATGATTGTTTATTCATTTTCTAGAGTTTTTAAGTAGTTCTATATAAACATGTATAATGTATGAACACCTCCATAACATATTTCATTATTATTAGTAGATCAGAAATGATTAAAACATATCGAAAGAAGATATAGATATATTATCTATTAAATTCTTCCTTATATTTAAACTACGATGATCTTTCCTCTGACTCACTCAATTTAAGTTCTAAATAATATACCCGTTAGAGTTACAGGAAGAAATAGAACTCATTGGTGCAATTTTCACTCAACTGATTTCATTATAATTAAATGTGTCCCTAATAATAAAGGTTAACTTATTATATGAGTGTATATTGGGAAGTATAGTAATCATACGGATGTTTGATATTGTTAATATATGTTATTCATATCTATTATAAGAAATATATAAATATAACATTTCTGAAACTTATGTAGATACTTTAAAAAATGAAATTGTTACAAGAATCACAAAACTATAGGCGTGTTCCTTTGAACTATGATCATGATCAGTTAGATCACTGATCATAAGGCGTGTTCCTTTGGGGTACGTTCCAAAACTTGGAGTAAAGGGAGAGTGAGGTGGAGGTAAGGGTAATCCCACGTGACAAGCCCACAGCAATTGCATTCTGAAACTACTTTACAATTCTTTTAAGTATATTTGAAAATAACTGAATACAACAAATATATTATTAAAAAATACTTCATGCGTCACTATATTAATTTAAAAGTATATAGGATATATTCATCTAGTTTTAACAATTATATACAATATTTTAAAAATGTATGTTAAAATTTTAAAACTTATTCACACGATTATTAATAATTTAATTTTAAATATAACACGAAACAACTTAGATTCTATGACAAATGTTTATACATGTAATAGTTAAAAAGAATATGTATATACATATGTACAATACTGGAAGCGCACAAACTACAACGATTGTATCAATTTATTACGTTTAATCACACCAGTTTTGTATTGATTAACTCGTGCAGCGAATCTTAAAGAGTTCAATGTTTCATTAAAACAATCTTCAAACGGCCGATACATTGAAACATCAACGTTTTCGAGTTACCGCCCAAACAAGACTTAAGCAAATGCGTTAGTTTCGAATTTCGATAACCCTATCGAAATTCGAAACTGACGCTTTTGATCTTGTTTTTGTACCAAAGCTAAAAATCACATTACCAAATTCGCCAACGATTTATTTACGTTTTTAGTTTCTGCCAATCGTGTTTTATCATTAGAGTAAATTCGTTTCTGGCACAATTAAATCCTCGAAGCATTATCTTTGACACGGAATGAGTTCGCGATGAACGCTCATTATTACCTATTGCAGCAACCGCGCAATTTTCATGTACTTATTTAGCTGTGCACTGTTAAGTTTGTGATGTAAACATTCGAGCCTACTGAGTCATTTTAATTGCATGCAGCAAAACATTATTAGGATTCAATAAATCGACAATGTTTTCATTGTAGATTTCTAAGAACGAAGCTTATATTTCGTAGGTCCATCGAAACTGTTTGCATTTCACGAAATTATGCGAAAATTATATCGATTGCGCGATATCATTCCCGCAAAAAGACGTATTTTCCATATTTTATCGTATATTTTCGTCCGGCTCGTCGCAAGCAGATATATTTTCCGAGCTGGCTGAACTTGTTCAATCAGCGTTAGATGGATATAATGTATGTGTATTAGCATATGGACAAATCGGAACTGGCAAAACATATACTATGGAAGACGTTCCATAGTATACGTTTGGCCATTTCCAGTTTTTCAATATGCAAAACGTACATTATACCCATCGAACGCTGATTGGACTCGGAAAAAAATATCTTGCGATGAGCCGGGCGAATAATATACGATCAAATATGGAAACTATTTCTTCTTGCGGGAGTGATACCGCGCTCAATAGACTTAATATTCGCATCATTTAGTACATTGCAACAGGTTGGTTGCGCCTACGAGGTAAAAGCATCATTCTGAGAACTCTACAATGAAAACTTGCGACTAGCCAGGCGAAAATGTACGATCAAATATGAAATCGAATTTATTTAAACATATTCGACCTGTTGGTTCAATACTCTCCTGATCTTTACTCAACTCCATCGAATTTTCAAATATGTTTAAATAAATTCGATTTGATAGTTTTAAATTTGATTTCATATTCAAATTTTTCATCCAAGAAATTTACAGTATACAGCAACTTGTGTCCTTCTTCATGTACATTTGGTCGCACTCTACAAAACACACGGATGTTTGTGTGATGTGATTTTTTCGTGGGTTTCTTTAAGAGTATCAGGCTGTTGTTGTCGATACAGGTACTCGTTTCTTGAAATTTCCAAATGTAGATATTTTGAAAACTAAATAAATAAAATATACATTTAATGTACATATTAATTACAAGTATATAATCGTGCAGTAAGTAAAACATAGAATCAAAATTTATCAAATTATTAAATTTAAATACATGCATTTCTAAAATATGTAAATACCTACTAAAGTTTTGGCCGCTCTTGACAAAAGACTTGGTGTCAGTTTCGGATCCTCCTTCAAAAAATTGACTTTGTTTAAGGGGTAAGGCCACTCTAGAGAATCAAAAAAATCAATTTTTTTTTTGTCTTAAATGATACTTAAAGTTGTAAGGAATAAGGAATAATTCATATTATTCTCGAGAAAATGTTCTTTACGTTGTATTTTGGGGCAGATATTAGGCGACTTTGAGCGCGCTCCTATATGCAAGCATTCAACCAGAAACTACAACTTTATCTTTAAACGCGTTTTTTCGAAACCGTGTTTTTAAAACTGGGCGAAAAATTTTCTAGCTCTACAGTAGCCTAACCCCTTAAGGGGGCATTACAGTTTGCGAGAAAATCGATTTTTTTCAATGCATTTTTTCGTGGATTGCGGTCAAACGACTTGACCAATTGACTTGAAACGAATCGGGCTGAAACTTGACAAAAGTTACTGGATCCTGGCGCTATTCTCATCCAATTATTGTTATTTTTTACTATTTTTCATCACGTTTTAAGCTCGAAAACAAAATGGAAATTTCATCACTTTTTTCACACGGTCGCCATTTTGTTTTAATTTCCAAAATTTTTTTTGAAATTAGCTTCAAGATCCAGCAAATCTATTATAGTTTACTGACCAATGTGCGTTTTTTGTTTCGGATGACCAGGAGGGACCCGAGGCACGACACAGTGGGCACATGATTCGCGTGCGCGGTGATAAGATGGCCGCCGTTACGGCCATGTTTGTTATAATATATTGTTAAATAAATGGTCAATAATAGAGGAAGGACAGACGAATTCAACCCGCAAAACCGTATGAATCTACTGATTTTAGTTCTTTCAAAAAAAAATCCCAAAGTTGTCCCACTTTTCAGGTCTACAACCTGTAATGCCTCCTTCAACCAGATGCACTTTTAATAGTAGTTACTTTATTAGGTATACTTACACTAGGTTTTGATGCAGTAATGGTAATATGTATTATGCTTAACAATTATAAGGAAAAATCCTCAACACACGCGTAAACGACAACCAACAATTTTCAAATTTCAACGGCAAATCAATAAACCGTTATATCTCGTGCGGAAAACGTTACAGCCCGTGCGGACCCGTTACAAGTAATTCAAGCATAGATCTTCGAGCTCTGATGTTGGATTTTAGCTCGGTTTTCGTTCGTAAAACCAGTTTCGAGCAACCCGAGATTTTTACGTGGATTCCACCTGTCGCTACAGTTTCAAGAATCCAAGACGCATGCGCGATCTACTGCCAAACGTTTACGCGCCGATATTTTAATAAATATGAATCTTGTTCATTATATGGAAATAACCATGTCATGGGTGTTACATCAGCAACTTTTGCAATATTTGAGTGAAGAAATTCCACAAGAACAAAATTATCTGCTGCTACTACTTCCATACCTTATTTTAGGAACTATGATCAGTGATCTAACTGATCATGATCAGTTAGACCACTGATCATAGTTCAAAGGAACACGCCTTATATTCGAACAACAGATCATCAGACTTGTTCCTTGATCAGACTTCATGGGACTAATTTGAATGACAAAAATAACAAATAACGTTACTGTACTTTATTTCAAATAAACTTTACATTAAAAATCAATAAATTATTTCTCTTCTTTCACTTGCTTAAGTCCAAGTATAGCTAATAACGCTTTCGGGGAAGGGTCTCGTCCGCGAAACCTTCGAAACACTTCACTCGGATGACAGGCACCCCCAAGTGCTAAAAACGTGTCACGAAATCGTTTTCCAACATCTAAAATATGCTGTTCGTTTCCTTGTGCCTCATGGAACGCACTGTATACATCAGCTGCAATTACTCGCGACCAAATATGCGAATAATACGCCGCCGACCATTCGCCCGAAAATATATCTGTTAACGAACATGGATGAGAATCATATTTATCCAAATGCAACAAAAAGTGCTGTGGCCATAATCGCTTCACGACATCTAGCCAGAAGTCTTTGGTTTGGTATATTTCGAGGTCTAATGTAGATAGGTAGATTTCCTGGCATAGGTTAAGGCCAGACATGTGTTGACGAGATTTCTGTATGTTTTCGATAAGGTTCCGCGGTAATGGGTCATCACTTTCATAGTGGGAACTTAAAGAGTGTAAGACTTTGGTGTCGTATAACCAATGTGACATTACATGACCGCAAACTTCAACTGCATCCCATTCGATGTTGGAGAGTCCAGCGACTTCTGAATAAGTGGTCCGGGTTAATAAATGTTGTAGTGCGTGTCCAAATTTGTGGAACAGAAAAGAGACTTCTTGAAAATTTAATAGCGACGGTTTTTCCACATTGGGAGTTTGGAAATTGAATATTAACGCCGCCAACGGTTTAGTTTCAGTCACGTGGCTGTGGTTACGAATACCAACCATCCAACCACTGTTTTCTTGCGTTCTTATTTTTTCGTTTTTACGATTATATGGATCTAAATAGAAGCCAGCGGTTGGAGCACTCGAATGAGGCTCTAATATATCGAAAAACCGGACATCTTCATGCCACGTTTTAGTGTGGGATCGCTCTTTTATAGTTACATTAAACAAACGTTTGCATAATTCGAATAAACCGTTTAGGACGCGCGGCAATGGGAAATATTCTTTTAAGGTTTCCTCATTATAGTTGTACAAAGATTTTCGTTGTTTACGTTTCCAGTATGCTAAATCCCATAACTCTAAATTCCCTTCAAATCCACGTTCGCCTGCAAAGGCAGACAATTCGGTAAGTTCGCGTTCTTGCGCTGGCTTTGCCCGCTCGAGTAATTTCCCAAGAGTTTCCTGGACGTTTTTAACATTTCCTGCCATTTTAGTCTCCATCGACATATCCACAAATGATGTATAACCTAGTATTTTCGCTTGATCCCGTCGCAAAGCACGAATCCCTTCGATATGAGTCGAGTTTTCTAGAGATTTTTCAGTGTAACCAGAAGCTCGTTGTACTTGTGCTTGCCAGATGTTCCATCTCAAATCCCGATCTGGACAATGTTCCATGAATGGTGCCGCAACTTGGGGCTGTAAATTTATTTTCCAAGGCCCTTTCAACGGTTGACTCTCATCAACGGAAATTGCTTTCAAATATGATTCAGGAAAATCACGCATTATATTCGGATCGTTGA
The DNA here is from genome assembly GCA_944738965.1 of Nebria brevicollis. Classification (NCBI taxonomy): domain Eukaryota; kingdom Metazoa; phylum Arthropoda; class Insecta; order Coleoptera; family Carabidae; genus Nebria; species Nebria brevicollis. The sequence continues at coordinate 5,449,979 of OX122899.1, forward strand.
CGGTGTGAACAAATTGTTTTGTTGCAGTTTCAACTTTTCCTTTAAATTTACCGCATTCTGTAGATATTTTATTAAAAGTTTCCCTCAATTGAGATATTTGATCTGGCTCCAATTCTAGTCCATTCAATTTGCCTTCTACCATGAATTTTTTTAAAACTCGTTTCTGTTCTTCAGTTCTTTTAATATTAACAGTTTTTAGTTCTTCTTTGCAAAAGTTATAAATTAGTTTACTATTGAACTTAGTCGCGCGCGCCCTTTTCGCTCTCTCGTGTATAGTTAAATAGCATTTAGTAGGCATCAGTGTCCGGTTACCCAAGTATAACGTTTTCGCTAAACCCCACGTAGTGTCTAGGGGTGTTCCTAAGTGTTCTAATGAATTAAATACATTATCAAACGAATTTTCCGATGTGCAATCGAGCGTTTTCAGTTGGTCTTCAATTCCTTGTATGCCCGTTTCGAATTGCATTGTTTGTTTACCAATTGCGGCGATGCAATTTTCGATTGTTATGTTACTAAATTCGGGTAGTCCATCGTTACGGAGTAGTGGATTTTTGTCTGGGAGATCTTCTCCAATTTCTGGGACTCTAAATTAAAATTGTTTTGTAGTTCAATCGCTAAAATTACGCTAAATGTAGAAGTACGTACAGCACTATATAACCATTTCGTTTCGCATTTAATAAATAACCAGTGCGCTGAAGGAAAACGCGTTTATTAGCAAAAGATATAGCCATTATTAATATGTAAGTTTTGATTTAAAATAAAGTAGAGAATAATTTTGCTTTAGACATCTTCACAATTTTTACTTAACATGAACATGCCAGTTTTAGGGATATTTTGTTGAGGATCATTTTATGAAAAATACTTAAATATTACAATTTAAACGCTTTATAATTGCATATAGATTCATAATACTATAAAAAACTAATTGCTATTTATTAAAACAGCTTATTTTAATTCTCAAGTATATTTATGGACTTGTTTAAGATACCAATGTTTCCAAATTTTGCAAAATAAAATCCCTGAACTATTAAAAATGTTTACCAGTTATTCACGAATAGCCAGTGGTGCCAGTATAACAACGCAAAATACCTTGGATTTTTATTTCACTTAATTTTGTGTAAAGAGTAGATAATTAGCAATCTATAATCAAAAATTACAAGAATATTAACAGGAATAATGAAAATTTTTAGAAAAAGTTTACCCATCTTTAGATTCTTCAATTTGCGGTTATTCTATAATTGAATTTTCTTTCTGTTGGACACTGTGAAACATATTTCTGCTACAAACTTACGGATGTGAAATATCACTAGGTAGTGGTTTTACAGATCTTGGAACTGGAAGGCGATTTTTAACACGAGATTGTGGAAAAACTTTCATTGTAAATTAGCATCGGTTTTGGTTAACTTATTTTACAGTTTTAGTTTATATAAAAACGTTTATAAAATATTTGTATAAGAGTTTGATATCCTTATATTATTTTTTTGACGCTTCTATATTAACTTACTCTGTCATGGCGGTTCAAAATACCGGTGTAGGTGAGTACATCAAATGATTAATATACAATTGAATATCTAACTGAAATCAGCTTGTTTTTATGTACTATTAGCACTATCTTCCTCTCCATATGTTATCTGGGGGTTTATATTTGGAAACTGATAGATAAAATTGTTTTTTTTTTTGTTGAATTTATTTGTGTTTTTGATTGTTTTACAGTGATTCCTCGAAACTTTAGACTTTTAGAAGAATTAGAACAAGGGCAAAAGGGTGTAGGCGATGGAACGATCAGTTGGGGTTTAGAAAACGATGATGATATGACACTTACACATTGGACAGGCATGATCATCGGGCCCCCCCGGACCCCTTACGAAAATAGGATGTATTCGTTAAAAATTGAGTGTGGTCAAAGATATCCGGATGATGCGCCTTGTGCTAAGTTTATCTCTAGAATTAATATGAATTGTATCAACACCCAAACTGGAGCAGTAAGTTTTATCCAATTTTTTATTTTATTTTTTTTTTTACCTAATACAATCGACGGCATTCTAATTGTTATGTTCTATGTAATTTATTTTGTATGATGTCATGGTTTAAATGCATAGATAATCATTTAATCAATATCTAGTTCGCATTTTTATATAATTAAAACTGATTCATCGGCGACTTTTCTAGCTCGGTCATTTATTGTTAGGTATTAGTAGAGCTTATTGTTCAATTTGGTTTGTAATTTTGCTTTCACTTATTACAAAGTGACCCAATTTATTTTTGTTTAACCTTGATTAAATCAATAATCTAGTTGGTTTAAGATCATTTTACGGATTTAAAAATTCACTATAAAATATATAAAATTCCAAAAGTTTTGTGGGTTAGTAACTATTTATGTTTTATTTACATGCATATTTGTTTGTTTTTTGATAACTAATGGCGACCACTCATCGATTGTTTACTTTTTAATATATCTAATTAAAATCTAACCAATTTTGAATCTAAAGAAGCCCATCGTAAACGTTGGCAATTAATTATCTCTGTATTATGATTTTTCGTGTAATTTTATATATTAATAACATATTCGTTGGGCAGTTTTTTTAATGTTTAATGTCAAATTTAGATCGTGGTGTTGTCACTTAAAAGCCAATAGTTAGATTTTTTTTACCAACAATTGTTGCACTTTCCCCTTTAATAAATAAAATAAACAAACTTATTTGTGCCTATTAGGTGGATAATAGACAGGTGCCCGTGTTGGCAAGATGGCAACGTGATTACACAATCAAGACGGTGCTGCAAGAATTACGAAGATTGATGACGCTTAAAGAAAATATGAAACTAACTCAACCACCTGAGGGCAGTTCATTTTAGCTGCTTTCCACCCCCCCCCCCGCCCTTAACCATAGCCCCTCGCCTTCCTGAAATGCGCGTCATCCTCCCAAGTTTCTATATAATATGCCTTACGTCCTCAGTTGTTTTTGTAAATTGTAAGTATCATTAAATAAAGGAAAAACAAAAAACAAAAAAAAAACCTTAAATAAATCGCTAGCTTATCAAAGAGGCTAAAATTACCAACTTGTAAAACAGACTTAAAATAATGTTCATTGGGGCTGATATGTTTCTTTTTTTAATCACCGCAAACAATAAATATATAATATATGTAAATGAGATTTTTTTTTAGATGTATAGTACGCAAAAATGGCCAACATTTGACCTGTTGAATTATCGTAACTATGTTCAGTAATTATTATTGTGAAAGCAACGCTTTCATTATCACCCTATATAATATTAATAATATAATAATAATAATGCTGACATGCTAAAAATAAATTTAGAAAAAGTTTGCTAGCGCAATGAGAAATTTTATTGATAAACAAATGTTTTAATTTCGTTCGATTGATTGGATTATCTGCCGATGTATTAACTCTTATTCTGTTCGTAATAAATTTTTACTCTAGACATTTGTTTTTATAAGAAACCTACATCAAAATATTATTTAGTTATTCATTGTTTTCAATTTATTATTAAAAATAATATTAAATGGTATTTGAACATTGGTAATTAAACTACTAAATCAAACAAGTTACTAAATGCGACAACAACTTTATTAGAATTATGTAACGATTATTTGAAATATATGTGGAGTAACATCGAAAATAAATAAATTAGTAGGTAATAATTACAAATTGTGGTAGCCGTTTAGGTACTAATCTAAAAAACATGGTACAATCTTCGTCACTGTATTATTTATTTGTTTCGTTCTTAATTCGTATGTACATTGTACAGCAAACAAAAAAAAACTCATAACAAATGGAGTTTCTATCAACCATACATACCAGTTTTTTGTAATCATTTTTATATTAAAATTAATTGTCTACTTTCTCAATTAAAAACGCATCTATTTTTTGGTTGGTGGAACGTACACGATTTTACGCGATTTCATCGTTGTCCATCGGTGTCTCTTGATGTAATAAATAATAGACAGCATCAATGAGAACATTCCGATTGCTTTGATCGCCATCTTCTTCCTGTCATCATGTTCTGGTTCCGAGCACCACTTCAAGAAGCACGCCACATCTTTAGCAAGCTGCGATGCAGTTGGTGGAGTTCCATCACTAAACTCCATTGCCTCATTGTACAACGATTGCGCCATTGAAATTGCACCCCCCGGGAAATAGGGATTGAAGTACTGGCCTTCACGGAGTACAATGCCTAACATGTCACTCAAGTTAGTAAATTTATATATATATATACTTTTATTTGGGATTCCTTGTAAATCTTACCTGCTGGTGCGTCACAATAACCGGTTAGAAGCGCGAAGACGTAATCTTCGCCGCCATGACGGGCGCTCGTGATGTAGCTAAGATCTGGCGGATAAGAGCCGTTGTTGGCGGCTCGGGCAGCCTCCTCGTTCGGATACGGACTCGGGAAGTAATCAGACAATTTGCCTGGGCGCATAAAGTACTCGCCGGCCTCATCCGGTCCATCGCGCACCATAACTTCTTGGGCTTCAGCCTTGGCCTCAGCCTCAGTATGCGACACATCGATTAAATTACGGTATGCGATGTAACGCATTGAATGGCATGCAGCGCATACTTGTTTATATACTTCATAACCGCGCCGGATACTATAAATATGTATATAATAACGAAAACTCTTAGTCGCGTTTTCGATTTACGGTGCACTCATTAAATATTAAAATGTATTTAATCGCAGAGTTAATAATAACAGTCCTAATATGACTAACCAAACTATTAGCGATTGTTAAATATATATGGTAGTATTATAAAAAAATGTAAGATAATACCTAGCATGATCGAGCGATGAAAACGGTCCATGGTGATTCCAGTGATTCTTTGGTGGATGCAATTCAAGATCGGAAGCCTTAACAGACTGATCCAAAGCAAACATAAGCGCACCAGCTCCTCCGGTTATGAAACCGAGTGTTGTATATAACTGTAACAGAAATCGAATAATCGCTGAAAACTCACCAGTTGCGAAACCAAAACGAATACATACTACTTTGCGGCCTCTGGACCATTCTCGAGTCGTGGATAAATTAGATATCTGTAACAATTATATAACATAATGCAATCGAATATATTTGAACAAAAATCTATTAAAACACTTCGAAATACATTTAAATGAGTGATCTTATACGAAATAAACGAAATTCGATCATGTTATATCATCAGCGAACAGATTTTTTGGTCGTATAGACCGATATGTAAAATTCGCTAACAACTGTCAAATTCGTCGAAGCAATTATTATCTATATAATTTATAGCCGTTAGATAGTTAATTCGTATTTTACCTGGTTAAATAAAACACTATTATTTGTTTTTAAAAGACCTGCACCACAAATTCGACCCACCGAACCAGCCATGTTGAGCAGAAGGTGTGCAAGTTTCGATAGTTTGCGTCAGCCTTCAGAAGTAATTTGTTTTTTTTTTTGCAAATTTACTTTATTTAAAAAAAAAAAATTATAGTTATAAATAGCTTTTTTCACACTTTATTAATTAGGTGATTGTCGTTTACGTAAATGTATAATTGATTAAAATAAAAGCTAATATTTTATAATTCAATTGTTCGTTTAGTTGATTCCACTTTACATTTACACTTTTCAGATAAGTTAGTGATGAATGTACATTTTTGTAATATAATTAATAATAGTTTTATTATAGTTTTTATAGTATTTAGATAGTCTAGTGTTGTTTCAGTTGGGTTGAGTGCGTGAAGTAGTTAAGCTGTGCAGTAATTTGTTGGGTGTTGAATGTAAATTGGAGGTGGAACTGAATATAGATTTAGTGTGAAATGTCTGGGGTTGGTATCGAGTTATAAATACGTCACTTCTCTCAGCTGATTTTAGAACGCCATTAGTAGGCGCCGATCGGATTTTTGTTTAGATTGTGATGTGAATCGGTGAATATCTTACTCATCCTAATAGAGAATTGAATAAAAAATCATGAGTACGGGAATGCCGGAACTGGGCTCCAAGATCAGCCTTATATCGAAGGCCGATATTAGGTATGAGGGCCGGCTTTTCACTGTTGATCCCCAAGAGTGTACAATAGCATTAGCTTCAGGTAAAATAATCAAATTGACGTTGGCTTGTTTATTATGATTCTTATAATATCATTTGCTCGGACTCGCTGAAATACTTCACCGTCTCGAATTGTTTCGGGCGATACGTCTAGGTTTGTGCGTTGTAAATATTTTTGTTTATAGTCCGTTCATTTGGTACGGAAGACCGCGAGACGCAATACCCAGTTGCGCCGCAAAATCAAGTGTACGATTACATCTTATTTCGCGGTTCTGACATAAAAGACATTCGCGTTGTCAACAGCAATGTTCCAACACTGCCAAATGATCCCGCGATTATGCAACTCTCCGTTCCACCGTCGTTGGGGCAACAAACATATCAGCCGCAGGGTTTCTCGCACCCGGTTCTTGGACCGATGGGTCCCGCGATGGGCCAGTACAACAACCCCTATGGAGGCTTAGGGGCAATGGGCGCTATACCCAACGCACTGGCACCCGGAATGGGGATTGCCCGCGAATTACGCAATATGACCCATAAACAGCAGCAGCAGCAGTCAAGTGAGTTGTTGAGCAATGTGTTGAATGGGCCGTTAACCCAACCAGATATCTCATCCGCGACGCGGGCCACTGAAAATGGTAAATTTACTCAATCAATCGTATTCTTTTGCGCTGTTTTTCTGCTTGGATCGCTTTTTTAAACAATTTCCGCTTCGTTTTTGGAGCATGTTAAACATTTAACAACGAATTTTAATTATTTTTATCAACTATACAAGATTATTCTTGTGATACATTTTAAGTATGTACTAGTATTCATAATAATTAATTGTTTACATACATGTTTATCTTTGTTATTGATATTTTTCTTGTAAATTTACCTAATTTCATAGCCTCGATTTTATTATTTTATTCAATGTTTCTTATCATTTAGTTTGCTGATTTGCTAGAAATGTTCTATAATGTATTAAAATCTCGCTAAAATATTAATATCTGGTTGAGGAATGGTCGCTACTGTTTTAAAATAATAATATATTTCGTTTCACCCACCCCATTTGATGGGAATAGGCATGTTATTTGTGAATTTATGAAATTTATTTATTTTAATATTTAAATTTCATTTATTACTTTCATATTTTCATTCTTTAAGTGTCCCTAAAGGTTTACCTCGACGGATAACTAATAAGACTTTTGAATTTATTTCTACTTGAAGTAAATAACGTTTTTAAGGGTACAAACATATTTTTAATCTAATATAACAATTGTTTTTAATTATAGAACGTGGTAATTAAAATTTTAAATTAATAACGCACGTAAGATGATTTGCAATTTACGCACGAACATACTACAAGTAGATTAATATAGTATAGAATTTTCCTATCTTTATTTTGTTGAGAAGGATTGTATATGTAGTTACTAATTGCACGATTGACATTCATATTTCGTACATGGGCGTTATCTGTGATCTCTAAGGACTTGTAAATAAATTTGTTAGAAATGTTCAAGATTTCGTTTACGAAAATGTTAAGTATCAATTTGGAATGCGATGGTTAATTATAAACAATACCTGCATGCTAATTTAGTTTTTGCAGCATCTGTTTTAGATTTAATCGGTGGTGGTTCCCGATCGGCAACCCCGGTCAGTTTAATATCTCGTAAATCACCCACAAATGATCAAGGTGTGCAAGCCGGTGGCGCGAAGGACGACAAGAAAACCGTTCAAAGGCCTATTCAACCACCCAGGGGAAGTCAATCACGAGAACGTAAAGAAAGCCGGGGTGAATCTGATCAGCGACAAAACCATCAGCAGCACCACCAACACCAGCGGAATTTACAGCAACAACAACATCATCCGCAGCAACGTACATCACATCAACAGCATCATCAACAAAATCAGCACCATCAACAAAACCAGCAGCATCCACAACAAAATCACCATCCTCAGCAACAACAGCAGCAACATCAGCAGCATCAACAGCAGCAGCAACAACAAAGCAGAGGTGGTGGTTGGGTTAACCGTGGCCAAAATAACAATATGCGCCAACGGGGCCGTGGTCGAGGAGGTCAAGGCATGTTTCGTCCTCCGCAAGGGGCACCAAACCCTGGTGGGCCCGCCAACAAAGGCAAAACCCTCAAGTTTGAAAATGATTATGATTTTGAGCAAGCGAATACTGAGTTCGAGGAACTCAGATCTCAGTTAGCGAAAGTTAAGATCGCTGAAGTTGAACCGGTCACCAAAGCGGTAGTTCCTCCAGTCCCGGAAGTAAATGGTGATAGTGAGAAGAAAGATGATTCCGGAAATGAAACAGGGGCTGGAGAAGGGGAACACGAAGAGGAGTCTGAGGTTTATTATGATAAATCAAAGAGTTTCTTCGATAATATCTCGTGTGAGGCTGTGGAGCGATCGAAAGGTAGATCACAGCGAACCGATTGGCGTACGGAGCGCAAACTAAATTCTGAGACATTCGGAGTTTCGTCTACCAGACGAGGAGGGTAAGTCTTTTTATTTGTATTAAAACATCTGCAGTGCCATGCACCGAACTTTCTTATACGCATATGGATTAAACCACATCGTAGTTTCATTATTTATCTAATTTATAATATTTTTCCTAACCTTTGGAACATTTTTACGATAAATATAAAATGTCAAACTTCAAATTATTTAAGTCTGTTTTGTTTTTTTTTGATAAACAATTGACATGCGCAGATGATACGATTTATGTAAAATTAAATGTAATATGAATAAATTTCAAGAGCCATTTTCTTGTTTCCGGTACCGTTTGAGAAAAAAAGTTTCAAATAAAAGTTGTACAAAATGCTGATATCTATAATTTTTACTGTAACAATTTTTCTGTAACTGCAACCGTTTTTGAGTAATTGCAGAAACTGCAAAAAAATAACTAGAGTGAACTTGCACTTCCGGTCGGAATATTGTTTTCAAAAATAGGAGGTTTTCTTGCCAGGCATATACAAATCTTAAGTTTAAAATTTTATAATTTTCCCTTCAGCCGTTTGGGCTGTAGAGCGCTCACATACCCACATACACACACATACACAGACAGACGTCATTCCAAAAATAGTTGGAATCGATTCAGGGAAGGTCAAAACGTCTATTTCCGTTAAAATCACGAGATCGAAATTTTTCATGATTACAACACTTCTACTGCGTATAAGAAAGTAAAAATGTTATCGTAACAGATATTATAATGATTAAGATACATTTATTTCGTTTGGTATTAAATAAACAACGATTACCAATTATTTTCTGCTGTTAATTTTCTCTACATCTATTATATATATATATATATTTTTTTAATCTAGATACCGTGGACGAGGTGGTTATTACAACCGTGGTATGTATCGAGGCGGCTACCGCGGTAACTACCGAGGACAAGGCCAACAGCACCACCAACAGCAACAACAGCAGCAACAACATCAACAGCACCATCAACAACAGCAGCGGAACCCAAACAACACACGGCAAAACAGCCAAGGCATGCCAATGCCGCCTCCAGTAGTTGTGCCCAACCAACCGCCTCCAGTTGTTGCGGCTGCAGGTTCGTAAGTATTTTCTAATTTTTCTTCAATATAATCACAAAAGTGTGTAACTATCCGATAGATTGTTGTTTTAACATTTCGAATTGTTGTTTAGAAAATGTTCTTTCTGTTTAGGTAAATAATGTGAGCGGCCAGATCTGATTTTTGAAAATGATGCTGACACAGGATTCTCTGATTTGTGGGAAAATTATGGAAAAGAATTTATAGTAAAATGTAATTGGTGTAAATCGGCGTAAAAACTTCAGCACCAACAACCCGGAATAATTAAAAAAAAAAAAATGGATGACGCATGCGCGAACGTGCACCAAAAGTGCTGCAAAAGTTTGGACGATTTGCTCAAACATGTTGGTGGTCACTGTGTGTGTAAAGTAAAAAAAAAACCGAAAATTTACAAATTTGGTAAAACGAGAATCTAAGATTTAATTTTTTTTTGTTTATTTTATTAATTATTATTTTTTTTTTGCAACGTGGGATTAATTTGATGATGAATGAGTTTATGTTTTTTTTTTCTATTTAATAATAAAACAGGCTAATTTTGTTTTTCCTGGTGTCAGTATTAAGAACTATAGTTATTAAGTTTTCCGTAAGAAAAAAAAAAAATTGCTATTATATATTTATATTTACAGAATAATTTTTGGTACTGAGTGATATTTTTTATTTTATATGTCTGATAGTTGTTTAAAGAAGCAGTCACCAGTGGAAAAAGTGTTCAAAAAAAAAAAAAAATTTAAAACAAACAGAAGTCATGCAGGCGCGCCCCTAAATTCAAAATGGGCGTTTTTGTTTTGTTTTCTAAACACATTAATTATACGTACTACCCTTTATGGAAATACTTTCGAAAATTATGTATTGTCGATTAAACACGTTTTATTATTATTTTTTTACTTAAAATCGAAATTTCGAGCATACACCTTAAACATTGTAATAAACTGTAAAATTATGTGCAAATTTAATAATTTCTACGTACCTAAAATTAGAACAGCGCTTTTATTTAAATTTAGCGCCCTTACGAAATGTGAATCCTGCATTTTTCTTTTGTATTTAATAAATACTTTTTTGTGTAGACTTATTCCCTATTGATTTTTATTTCCTTTATCTACTACATAAAATGCGCAAACTGTCAATTGCCAAATAATAATTAAAAAAAAAAAACAAGCAAATCTAAGAATATCTTTGTAATTATTGTTAGGCTTTATTAAATAGAGTTGTGGCAGTTTATTTTTTTATACAATATTCCGATAGTTACACGAATGTTGTAAATTTAAAATTTGTGGGGGGCGGGGGGGGGGGGTTATTTGGTGTTCCTTAATGGTATGTGAATATATATAGACGTGCAACAACCCTATTTAGTTTTAATTGTTTTTTGCTCGTACATTTATTATAAAATAAGTAAAATAAACTGATAATTTTTATGGAAAAAATCGATTATTGTTATTTATTGAAACAAAAGTGATATCAATAAATCAGTGAATAAATAGAATACTATTAGTATTATTTTCCCTTCTCCCAGGCAACAATGCGTTTTGATATAAGATATTTAAGGCGATGTGCCAATTTTTTGGTCAAATAAATGACTATAGTTAATAATTTTTTTCTCTCTCATTTTATTAGATAGAAAATTAAAATTTTAATTACAATAATAAATAACTCATGCAGTATACAAAAAAAAATGTTAGTTTTTATTTTTATGCATAATTACTTATATAGGAGGTGACAAAGTAGAGGCCGCGAAGATGAGGTGTTTTGCGATGTGCACGATAACGCCAGTCCAGGATGTCTAAAACAAAAAAATCTATCGGGGTTTTATTAAGAACAAAATTACCTTCCCCGTAAACCAATAAAAAGTTAAAAATTAAAAAAAAACCTATAAAATAGAGTGAGTTTAAGAAAAGTCCTATGTTTTGTACACAAAATTGCACCTTTGGGATTGAATAAAACTGGAACAAATGTATATTTATGTCAAAATGTCGGTTTGCGTTCTGCATTATAAGTTAATTAATAAAATAAAAAAAGATTTGAGTTAATAGCTTAATTAGTTTTTGAGTTAGAGTGCACACCGTTTTTAAAAATGTAGTTTCGAGAAAAACGTGTTTTAAGTTTAATTTTAGTGTATTTATTACCCGGTTACTACTTATGGAAATGTAAATATCTTGGAAACGGTTTGGAAATTTACCTAAAAATTTTTTTTACATATTTTTGAATAAAATTATTGAGCAGAAAAAAAATCGATTTTTTTTTAAAAAAAATTGGAACCTAACCTTAAATACTAATTTTGAATACAAATTCCCACTACGTATAAGAAAGATCAGTGTAGACATTTAAGGGTTGGATTTGTGTTTGAAGATAAAAAAAATTTTCATTTGTTATAATAATACATTTAATGATATTGTTCATAAGATACACAAACAATTTACAAATAATTTACTAAAATTAACAATTTTACTACAGCATTCAAGTAGTATAGTTGAGTTATCAGTTATTATTTTGGTTATTATAATCAAAAGTCAATAAATAATGTGACATGCACGTGTTCCTTACATTCTACTTTTTATACATAGATATACTTATAATAAAATGTATACAAATAGAAAAATGGTTAAACAATGCAAGAAATACGATTATACGACGACATTTTTTTTTTTTACGAATTTAATGACAATTTTAAGATACAATGCAATAGTGAGTGACATATCGTAACTTATATTGCTAGAAACACGTCGACTAAAGTAGCGCTTATCCAATTTTTGATATGTCTGCTAGAACAAACATTTAGTATTTATAAGTACATACATACTTACTCTGCAATACAGTACATTTCACGGCTATAGGAACTAATAGAGCGACAATACTAGATACTTATTTTTGATATTTACTATTATCTAGAATATTCATTTCATATTACGTTCATAAATGATTCAAAGAAACATCATACAACTGGACACAAGTAATCATATATGAATTAAAATATTAAATAAAATCGTATTATTTATCGGTTTTTAACTTTCATTATTTATTGGTATTGATTCAAAATAAAATGTTAAATACTCTAGATAATACCAAATTTCATTCTATAACATACATCTATAACTGTAAATATTTAAAATTAATAATGTTATTATAATAGACATTTTATAATAATACTGTACAGTATATACGGAATAATTTTTCGATTTATTTATTTTTTTTTAATAATAATTAAGCACTCACACTCTTATACGTTTAAATCCAAAAAAAAAAAATGGATGACTCACTCTTATATATAGAACAATTTTGAAATTAGTTCCGACCACAGATTTGATAAGAAAAACAAAATTATGGTAACTGAAAACATACATTTATATAATTGACGCCATTTTGAAAATATAAATACTGTTTTCCCATATTGTAAAATCGTAAAAAAAAAACAAAACAAAAACAAACAGCGCCATTTCAAATACATAAATCAAATATCACTAAAAATAGAAAATTTCAATGTTGCAATCAATGTGTTTGAAATGAAAATGTACAATTTAAAATACTGTTTAAATATTTTTAGTAGTTGCCATTTATAAATGCATGCTGGTACAAATGTTCAAGCCAATATTTCAACATATTCGATATTTTTTATTATTATTATTATTATTATACTTATGATTATAACACTACGTTTATATAGTACAAAAATTATTTACAAAGAAACGTTTACATGCGCACAATAAAGACGCTCTACCTAGAAGAAATAATAAATTAGAAGCCTGAATGTCATGTAAAAACAATATACAATATTTAATTATTCTGTAATAAACACATTTTTAAGTGCATTTGTATTATTTTCTAACATGAATACAACATAGACGTTGTTTTTTTAAGGGGGTTAGGTTAGGTTAGGTTAGGTTAGATGTGTTAGCGTTAGATTTATTTGCATTTCCGAGCTCGTCGTTGAAATCTGCGCATGCGCCGTTGCCATTCGTCTTTCCATTCAATGACTATGGAACGCTGACCAACGACTAGGCCTCCACCACTGTATTGCGGCGGCGACCCAACTGAGTCGTCTTTTTCACGACCCAATATTAAGTACGATCTGTTTAAACAAAAATATATACATATTCCTTGAACATTAATATACGTTTTATTATCCAACATAAAATATACGTTGATGGAACTATTTTTTGAGCATTTAACACAGTGCCAACAGGAATGGTTTAAAATTCGGTTCATGCATGCATTTTTTATTTTTTTAAATGCAAATACAGGTGTAACAGCTAAACGAGCTACCTCGAATAACTTCTATGACATTAAAGATACAATAAAATAGTATAAGACAATCTTATGTAGGACCAAGGGGGACATCCAACTATGAAAGAAAATATTTTTTTAAACCAGTAGTTCTCAAGCAACAACACAAAGTTATATTTTTTCAAATGAGATGCTATATATATTTTAGGCCCATTCGATAGAGTATTTTTTTCTGAATTCCACCATGCATTCGTTTTATACCCTTACATAAGTAAAATATTGAGAAAAATGCAATTGAAAGTTAAATAAATTTTATTTTTATAGTTATTTTTCAGTAGGCTATGAAAAAACATTGAGCTTAAATACAACGAAACATAAATTAAATACATGAAATTATTTGTTATTTACTTTATAACACTATTTATAAAGCTCAATTTTTTTTCATAGCCTACTGAAAAAAAATATAAAAATAAAATTTATTTAACTTTCAATTGAATTCTTCTCAATATTTTACTTATGTAAGGGTATAAAACGAAGGCATGATGGAATTCAGAAAAAAATACTCAATCGATTGGGCCTAAAAAATATATAGCATCTCATTTGAAAAAATATAACTTAGTATTGTAGCTTGAGAACCACTGGTTTAAACAAATATTTTCTTTCATAGTTGGATGTCCCCTTTGGTCCTGCATAAGATTGTTATACTATTTTATTGTATCTTTACTGTCATAGAAGTTATTCGAGGTAGCTCGTTTCGCTGTTACACCCTGTATATATCTATCGTACAGATTTATGCAATTCACGAAATTAATTCAAAATAGTTGCTGCGCAATGACAATTTATAACATTTTTGAATTTTGATATGGATACAGATTTTATGTTTGAATTGGGTCTTTTAATCATAATAGATTAATTGAAAACCAACTATATATCTAATTAAACTTCTAAATCAAAATTTATGTTAATGTTGGATTCATTGATTGTACGATGTAAAATTTAAAATAATTGTAAATCGTATATATATATTAACAATAAAAATAGACTTTTATCATGAATATCAAATATTATATATTTTAATAAAACATATTGGAATGTATGTGATAGTTTACCATAAATGAAATAGCTTCAATGAGCCGAGTTTTAGATAAAACTTACTTGTTCATTTTGATTTTGGGGCATTTACATGCGAGATCGGCGGCGGCCACGTGCATCACCGTTGTGCCTCTGCGCAGATGGGAGTCGCGGGCGCGTTTGTACACCGACTGGACGTTCAGTGCGAACCGAATCCATCCACCACTGTTCCCGGACTCGCCGCTCCCATTCGGCGTCGACCCACTCATAGCCTCTCGGGACACTACTTTTCCCATTATTGCTAACAAAAACACACACAAAAAACCAATCAAATCACTTACAAAAAAAAAAACCAACTCAAATCAAACGATTTTACGAATGAGTGTACACCTAATTTATAGCAGTCAAAATTAAAATAGAACATTAATATAAACAATAAGATTCGTGATTTATAAGTCTAATAAATATATAATTTTTTTTTATGAAACTTGTGTGGGCATCGCTTGAACCAAACACATAAAATATTCTTCATCAAAATGAACGTTGTTCAACAGAGAATTATGTTAATCGAAACACACTATATCACTTTTTAATACTAACTAAAAACACCCTTAATCAAACGTAACACAAAGCTTATTCCGTACACCAATATATTTCAAACGGTGTAATACATCTTTGAAGTTTAGAATATTTTTAATATTAATCTTCTATTGACATTTAATGAATTATTACTAGAGTCTAAACGTTTTTTTCTAAAATGTTAAGACTTTTAGTGCAATTTCATGCACTAAATACGCTTTTATTATTAAACGCAAATATCTAAAGTCTAAAATTTCAAATTGAATAAATGTCAAAATATACTTTGCTTGATAGAAACGTCTATATTTATTATTTCAAGTCGAAATATGTCTGAAATTTGCAAACAGCAGAAAACTGCGTGTGTAAACGTTATCGTTTGATCTTTCCGTTTACATTTACGTGTCTGAATCGACTTATTTTCAAATTTATCTCAGTCAAGTGTTAACAAATGATGTTATTTCAAGTAGAAATAGAATTAAATATACAAATTGAGTCTATTTATTTTGATCATTTCAGTATTGATACAAATAAACATTCATTTTTACTTAACTTATATTTTAAAGTATAGAAATTACCTAAAACATATTTAAGCACTTACCGTAATCTCTCTTGCAATACTTGTTTAGATTTAGTCTTTTTGTGGCGGTTCTGCATTTTCCGCATTGATCTATAACAAAAATCAACACGATTTAAATCACTTCAAATAAAATCGATACCTCACGTGATGAAGTGTGTAAACATTAGAACTTGTTTATAACATGAAGATTTTAGAAGAAAAAAAAATTTTTTTTAACGACACTCATGACACGAAAATGAATTGTATTAATAAATAACGAAACTAGAAAAATTACTTGTGATGTGTTAATGTGTCTGTCTATTTAAAGCAACACATTAATTTTAATTATTTAAGAGATTTTTTCATAGCGACAAATTTTTTTGTCGTGATGATTTATGTGATATATTTTACACAAAGTAAAAAAATGTTTAAGATTATATGAAATCATATTTTATGAATGAATATACTAATAAAATTGTTGAAAATAACAATTTGTTATTAGTGGATGGTAAAATAAAAAAAAAAGAATTTCGTTCGAAAGTAAATTGAGAAAATATCTCATTACTAGTATTGGTAGTTATTTGAAGTATGCAGTGTACACATTTTGGGCGTAACTGGTTCGTTTAGATTGCGTTTAATTGGAAAAGGGTCGTTATATGAAGTCAGTCATTTGTCATTTTGGCGGGACATTAGTTGCTGTTATAGTCAAGAGGGCGTCTAAGTGACTCTTAATTGAACTAGATATTACGAATAGTTTACTAATAAATATTATAAAATCATAAATCATAATCTGATTTTAAAATACATAATTTGTTTCATATGCCATATATATATATATACTATTTGAACCCTTTACAAGTAATTGTATTTTGATCGCGTGTTACCAGCTATTAAAACGTAAATGTGAAAGTTTCATATTGTATAAGATTAGGCTGGCTTTGTACAAACTCCTTTTTTTTAATAAATATTTTTCTCCTTTTCTAACCTTCAAGTGATTGTGAGAGGAGATTAATACAATAATTAGTAGAATGAATGTGTTAAGTAACACCTTGATTAGACGTAAAATACATACAGACACACACGCAAACACACATATGTATACACTATTCCAAAAATACTCAGACTCGATTCAGAGATGGTCACAAAATGTATATTCGTTAAAATCTCGAAATTGTTTTCTGTTCAAGTTTACAATAGTTACGTATTACTTCGTATAAGAAAGTAAAAAACATATACGTAATATAGAGTAGATTTTCTAAATTTGAACCATGAGTCTTGGTTATAATGTGAAATGCCCAAACTTCAATGTTCCGTTAGGTTCGATTAATTGCTTTGATACATATTAGTTACTTAAGTGACCAGTATTGAATACTAAATAACGACGAGACGATCCATTGTCATGCTTGACCTTTTCCATGTGATCAAATTACAAAAGCCGTTAGTTGAAAACCGCTTAGGCTAATGGAAAAAATAAGTAGTGCTGCTAAAAACGTTTCTCATCGCAAATGTATGCGTTACACTATTATAACACATAGGTGAAACTGTAGTTTAGATATTGTCAAAATAAAATTGAAATCATTTTTTATACGTAGAAACATTTCATTAGAATTTTTTTTTTGTCTCGGTAAAAGTAATAAAAAAAAGTTTTTTTACTCAACCAACTGAAAAAGACTGCGCCGAACGAATAATGGCAAATTGAAAATTATATAGTCACGTAAAGAAGAGATTTCGCACAAGATTGATGAAAAGCAGTGCTGAAACTTAACCACCACACCACACCGCTGTAATTCACTTGCTGAAAAGAACGAATTCAATCAGAATAATATACGCCTGGAATAATAATGAGATTTCGACACGGCGAAATATTCACAAATCGCTCACAATTTTTGCAAATGATTGAACTAATCAACGGCCCTTATCTTTACTCTGACAATCATTTGAAATTCATTATGTTTTTATGATCGAACTATACAGTTTCAAATTGATGACTGAATCAGTTTACTCATTTATATATTAATCATGTTTGCTAGCTTTCGCAAATAATAAAGACGCACGTCACCACTAAATGGTTCAGTTTTAATACAAATGGATCCAACCCTTTGCGTATTTAAAATAATTAATTTATAGTTTATTTGGGGGCTTAGTCATCTGATTTATTTCATTGCATATATATACGTATGGTGGCAGAACTCTACGCAGTAGACTAACTTTAATTAACTTAAGTTCCCCTGCTTCTATTTAGGATTAAAACTTTATATACGAGATTAAATGTAACATCATTAGTATTATATTGTGTTGCGCCAATGCATGCAACGCAATGCACTTGCAATTAAATCATATTCTACTAAGCATAGGAATCACCAAAATAAATATCTACAGTGTATTTTATTTCGATAGCAAGAGATTAAAATATAAAACTTGAAACATATAATAATTATTCATTACACTATAATTTTCAAATGAACTTAAAACTTATTATTGAAATTTTTCATTTAATAATTGACGCAAAAATACACACACACAGAAAGACGTCATTTAATAAATATTAAGATACTATTCAGGGAAGGTGAAATGCTATATATCCGTCAAAATATCGCGAACGATTTTTGTCTTGATTACAATACTTATTACGTCGTATAAGACTGTAAAAATAACTGAATATAATATGTGTTGTGTATGAACGAACAGATACAAAATTATATTAGTCATTATATTTGAGATGTTCTAAATAGATTATCACTTGTTTCGAAACATACTTAAAACAAGAAGTTTAAATATTCATAGCACGTAAACCGGAAGCTTTCCAAAAACTCTTCAAACAAAAAGTGTAGATTGCCTCCCGTTTACAAAATAAGTACATTTTCAAAAGAACGCATGGTTCATCGTAAAATAAACAAAAACTAAACTATCCCTTCCAGTTGGTTAATTGTTAGTTAATGATTAGTTTTTCTATATTTAATAACATATATAAACATCAACAGTGGGCAAAGTTCGTGCATGAATAAAGACCCTACACCTAACGGTAAAAGGGTATCAGACTATATATATATATATAAACATCAAGATTAATAAATTTAGACCGTTTTTTTAAATTATAAATAAATAAAAAATAAATGTAGAAACGCTGATTAGTTTTGTATAACAATTTATCAGCGTTACAAATTGTTTTTGAGATTTCGTCATTTTGACAGGCATTCAGTAGCGTATAATACTGTCCTGTAAATTCGCATAGAAGGGTTAATTATAATAATAGCCTAATTTCGATTATGTGTTGATTAGTATCCGGACAAATTAATCCGAAGTTTGCACACTTAGATAATTAGCTAGAAGCGACGGTTCGCAGTATACTATGTTACTAGTTCTAGAGGACTTCTGAAAATGTCTGTCTAACCAGTGTAGTAAACCTTCCGAGTATTTTCATACTAATCCTCATGCCAACCGGGTCTCTCCTGCTAATACTCGATGAAATTATAATTAGCGAACAAGAGGATCATATTAGCTAATATAACACTAGAATACTGTGTTCCAGAACGTGTACACTATTCACAAACCGATTAAACCCCGTTCGACATTTTGCAATCAGCTAATGCATTTGTTGTTCGAAAAATATTAGTACGCAATCAATTATCAATATATTTCAAACCAAATTTATTCATATGCATACACTAAAATAAACATTATATAATAGTTATTAAATGGAGCATAAATTATTACAATGAAATCATAATTAAATCGTATTTATTGTATGGTTTATTAATTATTTGCAATTAAAATACCATGCATGTAGCGCATATTTGTGTCGTAGTCTTTATGATTAATTGCATTATAAAGAAGAACTAATTTAAAGATTTATAATTTTCCATTTAATCTAGAAACATCATTTCTGTTTGATAAATAATAATTGAATTAGTTGGGGTGTTGCAGTAAGAAATATGATGAGAGATGATTTTTTTGCACATTTATTGTGCAATAGCAAGTTTTCCGCGGTTGTAAATTTCATTAAATTTAATATCAGTCTTCTGTCTGTATTAATATAAAAGAAATTTAAAGTTACTGGAAAAGGTTTTTTCCGTTGAATGTCTTTCGAGAATGAACAATATTTTCTACATAATTAAACTAAACGCGGATGACAGTATAAACGAAAACTTTTATAATATTGACGTAAAAATGCAACTTGACGTGAACAAATTTCGTACTTTTTTTTTGCTGTTTTCGCCGGCGCGCACCCGAACACGAACACAGAACCAAAAACTTTTTAATTGAATCAATTTTGGAGTTTTGTTTGCGTTATAATTCAATAAAAGTAATTTTCATTTTACTTCATATATCTTTTAAACTTCCTAATTTCATACATTTGTACACGCGCTTCATTTACCCCTCTAGTGGTTACGTGCGAGCAGAACATCCTGCGTCCTCTCTTAGTTAATTATAAACGGAAACTTAAGATTAAGCGAGAACATGAAGATGCAATCAATATAATTCTATAACTACGTGCTACATCTTGCATCTATTCTATTTCAACCAACCACCCACCCTCCTAATGGTTCGCCAATGGTCCTGTCAGAATGTCTTTATGTGAGGAACTTGGGAGTAATCCTGGTTTAGCCTTCAGAGTCCGCTTGACACATATGAAATTAATGGTGATGCACGTTTTATTGTTTTAAATAGTTTGAGGACCTGCTAACCGTGGTACTGTTACTGAATGTATTCATTACTTATTATTAATTAATTTTAATGTGAGTTTGATTAGTTGCAACGAAGTATAACGAATTATTATTAATTTTTATAAGTAGTCTAATGACGTTTCATTTTATTTCAAATTTTAATTGTTCTGACGCCATCTGTAAGTGCTTTAATTTGATATTTATAAATAATTCTGTACAATTATTTATTTGGAACTCAATTATAAATGGTTTTACTACAGATTTATTGATATTTCAGTATATTAACTATTGGTGCGATTATGAGTTAGTCTGTAGATCTGCAACGAGAATTTGGAAGTGCTTAAAATAATTTAATTGAATTCCAAATCAAATATTGGTGAATTCAATAAAATATATCGGATATTATTTTCCTTTATAAAGTATTTATTAAGGAAATGCTATTCATTTAAAATCTTTACAGAGTTATAGATTCGCACAAATGATATTATTTTTTAACTGACAACTGATTGAATTTATTATAAATGTTCGGTTTAAATAAATGTTTCAAAATATGCGATTAGATTTTAAATAACTATTTCAATTAAATGAAAATGTATATAGAAAAAAAATGTTTGTTTTGGAATGTAATTACCTTATCGAGAGTTGTAATAATAATTCTTGTAGTAATCTTATTTTAATAATGCCTTAACAAAAGAGGTAAAAATCGCAATTAAAAATATTGAAAAACGAAACTTTGTAAAGAACGAAAGTGAAGTATAAGTATAACATAGTCAAAAACCGCAGTGATGCGTAAATTATAGCAAGTAAAATGATGAGTGTCATTTACAAATCGCTGACTTGTGCCACGCATAAAATTACTTTAAAATTCACGTATGCGCGTGGTATGATGTAGCGTGGCGTAACGTAGCGTGGGTGCAACGTACGCTTACGAAATTAAATTATAATAAAGCTATAGTAGGTACTCAATTACGCCACGTGCCACTGCCACCTATCTATATATGTATATATATTCTTTCAACTTTTCCAATTTAGCCGTCGGTGTTTCGACTTTACCAAGCTTTCGATAGATTTTTCTGCCACGTCTACATTTTTGACATGGTGAACCAGGATTTTCTTCATGTCTTTGATGTGAAACGAGTCTGTGTGTGCACTCAATTTAATAAATAAATGATCCCTAAAGATACGCTTGCAAACTATAATAAACCGCACTTTTAGGCTTGTGTAAAGAATCAAATTAATCTCGATTACGCAAGTGTAATTATAGTTTAAAAACAACCCCTAACTGTATCATTCTTAATTATATTTAAGAGAGTCATTTAGAACGTCAACATCGGAATAAAAATTATGATTTCATTATTAGTATAATATATTATAATTAGGCTGATTCATGTGTGTAAGTAATGAAAAGATGGTGATGTCGCACTTACTTACCCTTGGGGGCGTCAGATCCACCCCCGCTGCTGGCTCCGCTACTGCCACCACCACCTCCACCGCCCCCATCTTCTTCGGTTGCTTGCATTTGAACTTGAGGTGGAATTTCTAAAATATAACAAAACATATTATGCTTTCTAATAAAATCGATACACATCGGCGCTAGATTTGTAGTACCAAAAGAAGGACTCGACCATCTGACCTTCGCTTATCACAAGTTATAGCTGTCAATTTAACAGTTTGTGCAGTGTATGTTATTACAAAATTAGAAACTCTGGTAGATAAAACACGCACATTTATTAAATCTTAACGTTTTATTGATAAAACAACTTGAGGTTTCTTTGAAAATTTATTTATGTAAAATTTTATTATTTATGTGCAATATTAGTGGAGAAAATGTAGAAAGTTACACATATAATAATATACTAATGTAGAAATGGCTGACAAATAAAAATAGCGGTTTTGTGTTTAGAACTCCTTCATGCGTTCACAATTTATATCGCTACGTTAGTTTGAATCACGAATACTAATAATAATAGTGCGAAATAATGTCATGTCTTATCTATATAGGTACATAGCAAGAATTAAGTCTATTATATTGGATATAAATTGTTGATTTAATAATAAATACTTACTGATACAAGGTGCAATATGTGACCGACTTTGTTGATATCCACGAGCACATCGATTACAGGTGATCCCGGTTACTCCGTCTTTGCATGGGCATTGTCCCGTTAATTGGTTACAAGTTTTACCAGACGCCCCAATTGGATGACAATCGCAAGCTGAAACAAATAAATCAAAATTCATTAATTAAAACAATATAATATGTAAAATGTGATCTTCATGTAGTGTTTATTTATAATTAATCTACTAACATTTCTTAGTAATAATAACAATGAGCTGTTCTTATTTTACTTGTTCATAATTTCTATGATTTTGAGTATAGTTTTAGGATGGTCTTAACATTATTAAATTTGCATTATATTTGTCCCACCGAACGTCATTGGTATTACTATATATGTTTACATAGAAAATTGAAAAAAAAAAACTTAACTGGATAATAAACATTTAAATTATGGTGTAAATTTGATGTCAATCTAAGTTGAATTAAATAGAAACATGAATTATTCAAGAAAAACGCAGCGTTTAGATATCGTAGTAAATCAAAGGCTAATTAAGATTAATGTCATGTCGCTATATGTATCTATATACACACAAACACGTGGCTATAAATTGCCACTTATAAAGCTGTTACAAATACAGAGCTTAAAAGATTCTCAACTAGACGTCATTTGTGAATTATATACATACACATCAAACTAATATTAAATAATACTCAATACATTATAAACAAACTACATGAAAATTGACTAAATATCGTTATAAATACGAATTTTCAATCATAAGGATATTTTATGAAAAAGAAAAACTTTTACTGCCGTATTTATTGCGAGCATTTAAAAAAGAATCTGAATTATTTTTAGCTTTACTACTTATTGTTTAAAATGTATAACACATGTATTCACCATGTATAAAAGTATAAAATTCAAAAATACATAGCACATACATAAATCGGAAGTTATTTCTATATAAAGAAAACGTTGTCTCACGAAAAAATCATATGTATAATTTTACAGTGTACAATACGTGTATATAAATTTTTGTCGTATAATAAATAATAACCTATCCCAAGTGTTAATTAAACTTATTAATTGAATTAATCAAGTGAATTATTTATACATACAGTTATCTTTGATCTTTGAGAATGAGTGAATGTGCGAGAGACACACAGTGTAGCAGCGTACGGCGATAGGGATGAGTTTTGTTTTAGTAAAGGAATTAATTACAACAATAAATTACAGGGTTGTCTGTTGTTATATGTGGATTTCTCTAGGGTCAATACAATATGTACGTACATACATACGTGGTGCTACCTACCGTTGTTTCATTTTGTGGCGATATTAAATTTGAATCAAACAATACACGTGTGTGTAGCAAATTGTCAACTGACTATAGGGACTAGCAAAAATTTAGTACCTCATTTTTTGAAATTGCATTATATAAAAGCGTATACACAGAAAATAATTACAGATTTTTTTAATATGATACTTCAATGCATCACTTAACACTCTCTCACTCAATCTGATTTTAACAACCGATATCAATCGTCATATCACTAATTATTTGAGCCTATTTTGTATTACTGTTAAAATATTGATGTTTTATTATTTATGACGAAGTAAATATTGTAATTATGAATAAAAAAGATGTCAAGATTTTAACGGAAATATACATTGACCTTCCCTGAATCGAGTCTGACTATTTTTGGAATGATCTCTCTCTCTCTCTAAGTTATTTTGGATATTTACGTATATAGAACCGAACTAGCATATTTTTTTTACAAATAATATAGATTTCTTTAAAATTAGTAGCTTTATACAATTAAAATAAGAATCATATAGTTGTGCTTTTAAAAATCGTAGACTCCTGTAAATGCAGGGTGGTCTATGAAATTGACAAAATAATTCTTAAATTGAAAACGACATGTTGAAATTAGTATTTTATTGTCCCCAAAATTGTAAAACAAATTTCACATTCTACAATTTGAGATAAACCAAATTTGGTATGGACTCCGAGCGGAGATGTTAACAAAAATCGTAAAGACCATTTCCAAAATAAAAATTCGAAAGCTGCCACAAACCACAATGATGTACCAACACATTCAAACACTCAGTGTTATGTTCGTTTCTGTTTTCTTTCGTTTCTTTATTTCTTTTTATGTTCGGATTATTTTAAGCGTTCAATTCTATTGTTGTGCTAAGGCGGGTTCAATGTTATTATGGGCCATTTGGTCGGTATAAACATGAATTATTTGACATTGAATCGACTTAGAAACACGAATTTGTACCCGGTGCGTTTGTGTGCATGTTACTAGTGTTCCGATTGGGATCAATCTTTCTATTTCACATCAGTTAAAATCATTCCAAAAAGTATTTACTAATATTTAATCTCATTTATTAAACATGTATATTTTTAAAATATCGCATATTATTTCTTAAAATAAACAATTCAACAGCCTTGTATAAACTGCCACTTCCAGTTGGCCAATTATCCAGAAAAGTAATATTAATAAAAATTAAAATGGCTCAATTTGTGCTTGATTACAATACTTACTAACAATTACGTATAAGAGAGTACGAATTTGGATATATCGTAATAAAATTTTGAATAGATTTTCTTTAATTTAACTTTAGACTGTTTTTCAATGAATTTAAAGAATCACACCTTTCTAAAAATTTGTATTCGATTGTTGGATATATTATATAGGCTCGAAGTATAGAATGAATAAAATTCTATGTATCAATTTAGGTATAACGTATGTAAAAAAGCATTTTATTTTTTATTTTAAGGATAATATGTAAAGGTGTGTCAACACCTGGGTCTTAAACTAGTTCGCAGTATCCTAATCTGTGGTCAGAGTGCCCGAGCACGGTTAACGCATTCAACAACCCGGTTATATGTAATCATCAGCGATGTTACCAGGTCGTAGCCCCAGCGACTGACCATGCATTAATTTTCGTACTTTCGCATTCATCGTTTGACTTTTCATACTTAACACGATCTCTGCCACCGTTGCTCTTATCAGTCATGAATTTATACCAAAAACCAAGCTTAGTCTTATTAAGGGAGAAGAAAAGAGTCTTTTGTAATATTACTAGGCGCGCGTTAAAATTTAGTTAATAAAAAAGGAGATGTTGATTTGAATAGTTGCAACGACAACCATTGTTACAAAATTAATTTATTTCTCGTATATGTACACAAAATAGAAGTGCTCTCCAGTGTGGCAGTGTTTAGTTGTAAAATTATTATTTCAACGTGTCTCTTGAGATCGGGGTAGATAGGTCTCTATCTATGCTAGTGAGTTATCGCCGTATAAAGCAAGATATCGTTACGAGTTACTATACCCCAAGGGTTAGTATTGTTTTCACACGTATACAAAATATAGCGCGCTTTACTAAAACTGGGTTGAATTACGATTTACGCTTTTCGAATTTGTACCAACAACTTTTAATTACATTTAGTTACATTTTCCATTATTTCATATTTTTTGTCTTTTAAAATATCATTTTCACTACAAACCAAATGAATAATTTAAAATATCCAGTGTTCTGTACCGAACATTATTATATTTTATTTAGATCTGAGGGATGTATGTGTGTTATATTTTTTATATTTTACTAAATATATTTCCTTCAACAGATGAAACTGTAGAGTACTCACACACACGCACGCACTCACGCATACAGATATTATTCCAAAAATAGTCAGATTCGATTAAGGGAAGATCTCTAGATTTTTTCATGATTACAATACTTACTTATTATTTCGTATAAGAAAGTAATAAGGTTGCTAAATAAGTAATTATTGTATCTGCCAATATTGTTGAGATTTTGTTGCGAAATTTCTAGATTATTGGTCGTTCTAGAATGTTATTTTGAAGATGTTTTAAAGCAGTATGTTCGGTAAAATATTTGTGTTTAAAATTGAAACGAATTGTGTTTCTAGTTTTGGTACAATAGCATTTAGACACACCCAGTAAAAGTAGCTTAGAGAATTATTTTAAATTAATTTTTATTATAACAAAAAATGCATTAACGAAAATAATTAGAGAAAAAAATTAAATAAATTCGAGATCGTAAAAAAAGAATCATTCTAATTGTAATAATAGTGTCGGTATCTTTTAGTCAATTGTAATTATGGGTCTAGGATGATTAGGAAGATATGTTCGTGTAGAAAAATGTCCAAATATTCTACAATGTTTGTTTGTTTTTTATTTTAATTCCTGTTCTTATACAAAGAGAAACAATTTAATAATTTTCTAAAGTACAGTTTTTAATACAACTTATTATGATTTTTTGTTCAAAATTGCAGAAATATTTGAAAATACTTTTGCAAAACGTTACGTTTTAGTAAACGATATTAGTTGATGATATTAAGCTGTAGTTTTTATTAAGTATAAAATGAATTCAATCCCGTCCTGAGGCCCGTGGAGTACTGAAAAATGATCGTCAAAGGCGATATAGCTGTTAGCTTACATATTTAAAACATAAACCAATTTTATATTATGAATAATGCATGAAGATATATAGATAGCTACTTATAACACGTATACTAACAAATAAAAAAACTGATTGATAGCCCAACCAAATTGCTCTCGTGTAATTTGCATGACACTTTCAATATATGTATGTATGTACACAAAAACCACCGTTTCGGTGTTGTGGGATATATCTGGGATATGCTGTCCCAGAAATCAACAATTCAAAGTTATTCATCTACGTGCCGTAGAGATAAAAATATGATTTATTTTATCTGATCTCTTTAATCTTAAATAGCCGCTTCTTAAATCTTATCATTTTTTATGTTTAATTTATTTCGTTTTTTATTTACAATTTTCGAATAATAATTAACCTGAATTCAATTTGATAATCTAATTAATTTTCAATACACACAGTGCCACGTTTCGATTATTGTAAGTGTTTGGTAACCGAAATGTACGATCATCTAAACGTGGTTCACGTATAGTGACTGGGAATCTTTACAGACATTAATGGTTGAATCAAGTAAGCATATATAGTAATAAAGATATTTATCTTTGTAGCTGGCATTCGATGTGAGTAATTTTGTTGGCATTGTTAAAATATGCAAATAACTTGTGGTGCGTTCACATTCAATTAGTAAACAGAGATGTTTCATTTAGAATATTATCTGTGCGCACTATCGTTTTATTGCGTTTATTACCATAATTCGTAGTAGTAACTTATAAACGAAGCTTTAGCTGGCTTGCTTTAATAGTATAGTTCTGGTATACTGAGTTCATTCTGGTCACATACGGACATTTAATAATATCCGTCGACAGCCGAAGTATATATGTAGTATGTATGTACGCATAACCATAGTAGCGCACAGGCGAAAATGGTGTTATTGTTATTCAAGACATGATTCGTTCTAATATTTACGAGATTTCACACATTATTTCTAGGGCTAATCAAATCATTTTAAGCAAGTACAACCCTTAGTATTAGCATTTAAAGGTAATTTGCTTTGGATTTTTCATGCTTAATTTCACAATTATGGCAAAATTATTGCATACGGTAAAAAAATAGCTTTAGCTTTATAATTGCCATTATTATAATAAAACAATTTTGTAGTATTATTGGCTATAAATTTTACAAACAATATATTCTGATAATATATGTCTGAGATCGTAAATATATTTTAAAGTTAAATCGTCTCAATACATATTTAATAAGTGAAATAAAATAAACTTCATTATATAAATTGATGAGAATTTGAGAAAAATTCATCGGGTCTCGCCGGGGATCGAACCCAGAGCCTTTGGATTTTTCTCAAATTCTCATCAATTTATACGTTGGTACATTTCCAATAAATAAAAACTTAGTTCATCATCAATTTCAAACTTTATTATATTTTCGTAAAATATAATAAAGTTTATTATATTTCATTTATTAATAATGTTGTTTCATATAGTAAAGTTAGAGTATATTTAATGAAAGTTAATGTAAAAATAAGTGAATTGAATTTTATTTAAACGTTTGGTTTAGAATTTGAACATAAAACAGGTCCTGAAAATAGTAGTGGCTCGAACAAGAAATGACATGGCATAAAGTAACAAAAGCGAAAAATAAAGCACGCGGTGTCGACTGTTGCATTAGGTATTCATTCGTCGTGCATATAATTTCGCGATTTCTGTTGGTTTCTGTGCGACACAAGACTTTGTGCATCGCATCGCATCGCTGATAATAATAATACGAAGCATAACAAAACAAAAGTTACAGGTCGGTGAGGAGATGGTGTATATACTTTATAGCAGTTTCTCTCCCTCGTGATATCTGATGTTCGGATTGTCTGTCTTTGTGTTATTATAAGCTTTGCTGTGTGCGGGACGACGTATTTGGGCCATTGTACATTGTTTGCGCGGTTGGTCGTTCGGTCGCTCCGTCGTTCCGTCGGTGTAGATGTGTTTGAACTGATATGAAAATTGCTCTGTCGCCTTTTCGCGAATGTTACGAGCCAGTTATACGGCGGTGCGCACGGCTATATGAGAGGTTATCTTGACCGCACCGTAACAGACAGTACCTCGTGAAATAACATCACACACTCCTATTGTAATATGCCAACTTATACGCTTTTATTATTTTTATTGCATTGTTCATTTCATGCACGTTTTCTTTTTTCACTGTTCTTTACTGTATTATGGTTTATTTTATTTTTAAACGCAAATTCCGAAACAGATTTTCTATTTTAGTGGATAAATTACTATCGTCGTTTTACTTTCTAAAAATAAATTGCGTATGCACCGATAAAGCTAGGGTTAAAAACAATTGCATAATCAAATCGTTTTTACTATAAAATTATGATTTCTCTTTGTTTTACGTGAAGTTATTTGAGTAATTATGTACTGTATGAATCGAATGATATAAAATATTGTGTATCAATAATTTCGTAACAAAAATTACGCAATGCTAAACAAAATTATTAATATCGTTAATACATTGCAACGACAGTTATCAACGAAAAAAAAAATGTGAAATAACAAATTGCTGATGAAAAAAAGCAATTACGAAACAAAACAAAAAACCATGCAACATGTTTGTTTGCCTGGTGGTCCACCCCGCCATATATGGCACATAATTGAAACTAATTCAACAGCATGATGGGATGATAATCTGGTGTTGCGCATGCGCAACGTTACTTTAATGAGCTAAAAATTACCTATACGCATTCATATAATGGCAGAAGGCGTGCATTACAATGTTTATTTATTTTTTCCAAGCAACAAACGGCTCATTATTAGTTTGTGGCTAAATAATTGTGTGTGGAATCACTTGGACGGGTAATTGCGCTTTTTATACAATGTCCGTAAGATGACTCAAGCAAAAAACCGTGAAATTTTTTATACTGAACTTGATTGAGTGATGTTGATCATATATTACGAAACACAATAGACTAGCTCTTATTATACATCAAGTAGGGTTTATCGACTTGCTTGATCACATCATTATTATTATTATAATGGGCGATTATCATTTTTGTTTCATTTTATGTGAAATATATCAATTATTTATTTGAAAATAACAAAATGAAATTTATTTACTTTCTTTTCATTCAAAACCATATAATACATAAATTATTATTTATTTATTAGATATATATATTGCCAACAATAATTAATAAAGTTTTAATTCTTTTATTTGATGCAATTTTTTGGTTTCGTGTATTATTCTATTAATTTTATATATTTATGCTTTTTTTAAAATTAATTATTAGAAATGAAAATACTGTAATTTTCATAAGTTACAAAAAATTGCTATTGAAATGTTTTCGCATCTATTTATATAGTCTATTAAAAAAAAAAAACGTATAAAAATAGAGCATAATGATTAATTATTATTGAAATATTCAAAAATTGTATTTGAGTATATTTTTACAATGCAATTTAAATCCTTAGTCTCATGTAATAAGAAATTTGAAAAATTAAATTACGATTTATAATTGTATAATTTAATGACAGGCGCAATAAAATATGAATCATTTATTATTTGAAATCTGTATAGAAATTTTTAAAGAAAATGACTATTAGCAACAAGATAATTAACATAATTTAAAATAATTTCTTGAGATAAAACCACTATATGTCCCTTGTAAAACGTTACACAATATCACTTAAGTATCTTAACAACAGAACTAAGTAAGTCTTTATTATGGTCCTAATTGAAATATTCATATATTCTCAACCAATTTATAAATATTTATAACATACACTTTCTCTACATCTAAAGTGCATCTTGGACGTTGTATAGGGATTAATCTAGAATTTGAAAAGACGTAACTTCGCTACGACGTCCGATAACATGTATTGATACATACATTCATTAAAACAGCTATTTTTAGTTATAATATTAAAATTATATAGTGTATTTTATTTATTTCCATTTACAATTGGAATGGATTTTACACTTATCGGTTATATATTTTCTATTGGATTTGATTCAAGTTCAATAGCGTTGGTAATATTTTATGCAGATAACTGGATGTAATATAATCGTTTGATGGTAAGGCGAAGCCCGATGGTCGTCAAACAAATGTCCTGTGCGTTTGTAACGATATCGTTTTAACAACTGTGGTAGTTATGACCCGTCATATCAGAACCATCTAGTTGTAAACTTTTAAGCATTTTTTGTTGGTTCAATACGAGAGATATGACAAATAAAAACATGATTGGCTGACAATTAAATTTGAATTATAGCTAAATGAAATTTTATGTATTTTGTTCTAAAAAACATTATTATACGATTTGAATCGTTGTCAACCATACTTTAAATTTCACTTAATGACAAATTCGTGATTTGAATAAATTTTCTAAATTAACGTAATTTTATAAATATTCACACGTAAATTATTAATTCATTCGTGTATGTATATATTTCTAATTTGTGCCATGAATAAACATCGTTGTTATACAAATGTAGAAATACTAGATTAGTGATGTGTATTTTGGTGAAAATAAATGAATACCAGCTGTACAAATGACTGGGTGAGTAATTTGATCCACGAGAATACCTTTTTTCCAACAATTTATATTGCCTGTAAAGTAATAATGTTGCAAGTGATGTTTGACATTTTATTTGCAAGCGAATACGAATACGAGGAGATAGGAGGAACGAAGAGAAGCTATGGAAGGTACCACACAGGGACACAAGAATGATAAAATAGGTGGGCGCGAACATTTGTCAGTTTAACTGTCTCTTTTAAACAACAAAATTGGATAACAACAGTTAAATAAATGTGCTGTATATCTTCTCTTTTTTTTGGTTGGTGGAATAAACGATCCCTGGGTGACTTTTAAGAATTAAGATTCATGTTGAAATGCTGTAAAGAATTTTTATAAGTTTT
Source organism: Nebria brevicollis (assembly GCA_944738965.1). NCBI lineage: Eukaryota > Metazoa > Arthropoda > Insecta > Coleoptera > Carabidae > Nebria > Nebria brevicollis. The sequence goes on from OX122899.1 coordinate 5,482,052, forward strand.
ACCAAAATAAAATCTTTCATTTCAACTGTAATATTCATTTTAAGCGTCCTTAAATGTATATTCCCACGCTGATGTATCTGTTTGTCTGTTAATTTATAAATTAAAGTATTTAATCAATACCTAGACTAGAGTAAACATGCACATTCGGTGTGAATATTTTATTCACAAAAACAGGAGGATTTCTTGCCAGATATATACAAATTTTATGTTAGAAGTTTCACAATTTTATCTTGAATCGTTTAGGCCATAGAGCATGCTCACACACACACACACACACACACACACACACACACACACACACACACACACACACACACACACACACACACACACACACACAAATAAACAAATATACACGCACTCGTATACATATAAACACATACACACATTTAGAAATACATATACACACACAAACTAACGTCATTCTAAAAATAATCAAACTCGATTCAGGGAAGGTCAAAAGATATATATATATATATATATATATATATATATATATATATATATATATATATATATATATATATATATATATATATATATATATATATCTATTAAAATCTTAAGATTGAATTTTTTAATATACAACTTACTTATTATTTTGTATAAGAAAGTAAAAATGGTATATGCACCTATGGTTAAGACCAGTGGTGATCAAACTATGCGTGGTGATTCCCTAATAAATAATCTGATAGGTAGGTATAATATTTGTTATGAAAAGCAAGTACTCGAGGAACAAGACATTTTGTTAGTAGATATGATTTGTGTGCAGTGTAAAGCCTTAGGACCCAATTATTTTCCGTTTTAGTCTTAGTAGGTGGTGGCTGAGATTCTGTATTTGGCTGCTGCTTTTTACTGAGTACGTACTACATATACATGACATGTAATACATACATACATACAGAGTGTAGAGATAACTAACATACCCCATAACGCCCACCATACGTGGGCTGAAATGGTTTGGGATTAATGAGCCCGACTCATGTACCCATACTGAATGAAGAACTCACTGCCCAATGAGATAAGCAATCACACTGTTCTCAAATTACCCGAAATATTACATACTCTACATTAACTAAAAATACATATATCAATTATTTAAAACGTAATCATTTCACAAAATAATACATTTGATTTACGATGCACACACACAACACTATAACTCAACAAAGGAAATAAAGCGGAATTATTTTTGAGAAATAACTCGCAATTTTATGATATTTTTACGCAAAACAAAGCTATATTTTATAATTTGTCATGTTTATAGTTTACAAACATTGTTTCACGAATATCAGGTGTATCAAATGAACTATTACATAAATTGCAATCCATAAAATTGTCCCAGATTAATAATTTATTCGTCACACACACACACACACACACACATTTATACCATCAAGGCAACTAGTAGAATGATGAATTGCAAATTACACTGATTACTGGTCTGCATTATAGCGCAGTGTTTTTATGTAAATATATTGTAAATTATAAATATTAAAGTGATAAATACTGCACATACATGTACAGAACAAACCTTTTATAATAAACTAACGATATTTATTATATGCATGGAATATTTACTCCGGGACATATATAATTTACACGTATCGCTATTTAATAAAAGGCAACATTTATTTTGCAACGTTTCACAAAAGATTTTCAGAGGCCGTGCACAAAAATGTTGCTATTGCACAATAAATACGGCTTCTCTCGTTACAATTGTATTAAAAACGGCCAACTAAATCAAAAATTATGGAATGTATCTGTGCATTTGCATGAATACTAAATCAATTACGTATTTTACTTTCTTATACGAAGCAATGAGGAATTATTGCAATTCTGAAACAAATCGATCTAGATATTTTAACGGAAATCTTTCTTCTTGCATGCTTGTGTGTTTGTCTGTTTGTTTGTTTGTCTATTTGATTATCTGTTTGTCACCGCAAAGACTGTACTTACAGTAAAATATGTAGTTAAAATAAAAATAAAAGATATTATTATTTTGCTCAAGTTTTATTATCTAGTCTTTCAAAAATAATACTGGTTACAAGATATTAAAATTTGTTCTTATTTTATTATAAATCTTATCAACTACAGCTATTAATTGTTTGACAAAAAAACAGAATTTTTAAAATTACATGTTCTTAAACTATTTAAATTTTGTATCTGAATATATCAACAAAATACTTATAAGAAAATTCAGTGCAAGCCATTGCGGTCATTTTGAATGTTATGTGTGTTTTGAGGTTTGTAGAACTAAATTTTAATTTCTGATCTTATTAGTACGTTAATCATGCAATATTGACAACGACAATCAACAATATACTTAAGTATATTTTTCTTGTAATTTAATTTCCGTTAACGAAAATCAATAAACATTGAGTGTTTTAAAATAATAATTGCAAAACTATAAATTCAAAATAAGTAAACACAAAACAGGGAGTGTGAATTATCTTGGTTGTCAGAAAAGTGAAACAAAACAAAAAATAAATATTCCTGCATGGGTGCCATAATATACATGTGCGAAATATATATGTATATAGTATCAAAACTGTTAAGTGTGTGTGTGTGTGTGTGAGTGCTATAAGGTGAATAACATGCCATAACTCATAAACGTCACCGTAGCTTGATTTATCCAAGTTGGCGGTGCCTTTTGGTGCGCTGTACATCACCAAATCGCACCAGATTCATACAGCATCTTGTCTCAATGCAGCCCCGTTTCACCGCACCACGCACCGTCATCGTATGACAACTCACAGCAAAAGAAATACAACATAAGTATTAACAGTCATACATGCCAAAGTATTTAGCACTTTAAGAATTTTATACCAGTGTTATTCAAACTTTAAATTCAACTGAAAATACTGCTAATTTTAATGTTTGCTAAAATATTTCAAATCTCATATCTCACGTACTGAAAACAGCTGCAGAAATATGTTTACTTTTATTTGTCATTTACTTATAAAATATGAAAAAAAAACATAAAATATTTGGAATGTACATATATAACAATAAATTATTAAAAATATTTGCACGACTAATATCTTTGCCGCATGGTTTTAACAGCACATAATGTGCATATTAATATATAGAGTGTAAAAGGTAGTGTTCATTTGTTCGTTGTTGTGTCGTGGTCGCTGGCGAGCGAAACCAACAACAGTAGGCTGGTAAAGTACAGGTTTATATCCTAATTAGGAATGCAGACTCATAATTCAGACAAGTGCAGAAACACCAGCCATGTTATTACAAAAACAAAGATGAGCCGGATTTTCGACTCCCTATCTTCTGCATATCTTGAAATTTTTTTTTCTTTAAAATCACTCAAACTAATCTCCAATTAAATTACGCATTGAAACGAAATCCCATAAAAAAATATCCGCACTGAACTATCTTATACGTATTTTGTTTAGCTTAAAATAAACTAAAAAGGTTATTTCTTACAATTTGAGTTTATTAGTGAGACGTAACGAAAGAAAATATTTAAATATCTCATACAAGATTAATTCATTCTTACAACTAAATTACATAATCAAGTACGCATATGTGTATAACATAGTCAAAATTAATTTACATCGCTCGTTATTTTGAGAGACGGTTAGGCCCTTGGGTTGCATCTACCTTAAATATTTGTAGAAAGTAAATAACGAAACACACACACACCCAGAGGTTTTGATGTATGATTTCGACAGAGCAACAATTTTACGAGTTATAAATCACAATTTTAGATAAAATATTTCGTGGAGCGGCGCGGCGGTCGACTTCGAAAATTGTTTGACATAATGATAACATCTTATTTTCTAAGACACTGATTATTATTTATGACCCACAAGCATACATATCACTTGTTATATTTTCTCAAACATATTTTCTTTATACATATATTAGACATTGTCTAGAATGGTTTGCAAATTTTTGGTTTATTTCGCCGTGATACATTTATGATTTGCAAATGAGGTATTATATTTGTTTCATTTATTAGTTAACAATTTTTAATAATTATACACGTATATGTTTAACCGTGCATTATTATTAAAAAGTTCGCAAACCTGACATATATTTATAAATTTACTTCATTCCGCATGAGTATAATTATGCAATCGATACATATCTATAAAAATAAGTGTCATTGGTGGAATCTAATAAATATATCAAACATTTTTTTTTCAATAAATTATTCTCTGAATAATATTTATTAATGAACTGCATATTTCTCAAAAATATACAAATGTTGATTCAATGAAATATTTACGCAAATAAATACACACTACGAAAATAGTTAGGCACGATTCAGGGAAGGTCAAAGGTATATTTTCGTTGCTTTGTTAAGAAAACAGTAATTAAGGGTTTTAAAGTTCTACAAATGTGAAAATAGGGAAAATTTCCTATTATTATTATTAAGTTTGTTTAAGTAATCCGAGTATTTGTAATACTGGAATGAATCAAATACGAAGCTTGTAAAATAAATGATTAGAAAAATGTGGAGAAAGAAGTTCATATTCCGATGTTGAGTTTCCTGGTATTAATTCAATAAGAAGTAACATTTTCGGAGTGATGTATACATACAGTTTAAGTGCGCTACGTTCACGGCATATAGATATAGACACGTTTCCTCTTGCATTTGCTGCAGAAACAATGGCGACAGACTTTTGGTTTATTAGATTTTCATTTGTTCGTGACTAAAATCTCAGATGAATATTATAGAAAATTGCGTGAAGCTACTTCATTTCTATTTCTTTTCCACAGCATTATGTGTTGGCATTGTGTTAAAATGATGAAAACAGACGTTTTATTCGTTAAAGTATTTATTTACTAGCTAAACTAAAAATAATTTTATTCAGATATTATTATTCTTGGAGAATTGTTTTCGTATAGTGAGTCATGAACCTTAACATACATTTCGGTTTAAAAAGAGAAAATATTTCTGTTGATAATCTTAAAGTATGGCCACAAAAAATTTGTTGAAATGCATAAAGTTGAAATTTATTGCATTAATAATGAAAATTTTCAGTTGGGACGTATATAATACGTTTTAAACAGGATTATCTTTTTTAATTTCACGCTATTGTCAGGAGAATTAATATTTATTGCTTTTCCAAGAAATCGCGATGTGTTTCAAAGTGTTCGTGTTAGCAAAATTATTAATTCCTATTTTTGTAAAATAATTTAAAAATTCTTTGATATTTTAACCATTCATGACTCAAAATAATAAATAATCCACTTTTTAATCAATATATGACATTTTGATTTATTATTTACTATAAAGTGACTTTATTTAAAAACGGGTTTAAAACGAATGAGATTGAAGTGATATACTGGTCGAGATGGCGAAAGGGTTGAAAGCAACAAGCCAATTATTATTGTCATTTCACATTTATAAATCATTTGCATCTGGACGTGAATTTCTTTAGGTCTACATACATATTTATATGGTCGCATGTATGTATGTATATGCAACTAACGAGAATCGAAACGAGCCATGTTTTAAAATGATACACGATCGTTCGCACGGCTTCAATCAGAAAGCGTTCGGCGTCCGCTGGTGTTAACACACGTGCATCCATAAATGCACTTGTGCAAAACAACAGAAACGCATATTTGTTTGTTTGTAATATGCAAGTGTTAAGGTACTTGTTAAAATAACACCTACGGCCAGCGCGCAAAATAGATCCGTGAAATCGATTTAACCTACCACATAACTAACACGCAGCTCACTCACTTTTACGAAGTGATTATTTTGTTGTTTTCAAAACGTGCCTACACCACCAAGAGTTTCTTTAAAACTCTGGGTAGACTACTGTATCAACATTAAAACGACCCGTTACTGGTTCATTTCAAACTCACATTATGTACCATATACAAATCATACAAGCCATATTATTGCATTTAAAAATATCATTAAATAAAATGTATTAAACATTAATGATATTAATTTTAAAATATATTATTTTATATTATTAATGTAACGCCTGTAGAAGTTAATCAACGAAGTGTCTTGATTACATTTCTATGATTGTGCAAGCAGAGTAAAAGTCCGGTGTTGAATAATTTTAAAATGTGGTGGATTGTTTGAAAGTTTAGTGAAACCGTGAAAAGTTTTCAGTCAGTTTACAGTTGAGTGAAGTAAATAAACAATTTTACGATGTAGCCGGCGGATAATAGCCATCAGTGCATACATGTTTGCATCTTCTGACTGTCTATCACATTGGAGTAGTTAGAAGTAGAATGTTGAACGTGTCAGTGGCAGTAGATTGTTTTGGCCCTGTCTTCATGTTTCTGTTTATGTTCCACCCCGGCTAGCGCAGCACGGTGACTTCTACGTCTGCCTTCTAATGACGCCAACAAACTATTCCGTGGTAGATTGAATTTTGCGCTGCCATACCACCCTCAGAGGTAATGCATGTACGTGATACGAATATTGTTAAACCCAGACGCACTCAACCCCAAAATTGTCTTATTTCATTTAGTTTCTAATCGAAAATCTAGATTTTTATTTAACTTTTATAGTTTTCCATTGTCTACGCGTAATACTACTGATAGAAAATATGTTAATCTAGTCTCGTATATATTCTAGTTTACTTCGCTGTATATGAAATAATAAATATTGTAATCATGAAAAAATTATAGCTTAACATTTATACTAAAATATACCTTTTGACCTTCCCTCAATCGAATTTGTATATTTTTGTCTGTGTGTGTATGTATGTGTGTGTGTGTGGGGAGTGGGAGGGGTTGTGCATGTGTGTCTGTGTATGTCAGAGCTTTACAGTAAATTTTATTTTCAAATAGGATACTGGTTACGAGAAAATGGTTATTGAAATGGTTATTGTAATGTTTGTATTTAATTTATTTTTACGTAAAACGAGTCAATAGACTTAAATACTTGCGAATTTAACATTTAATATCTATAGTATATATTTAGAAAAAAAAAATGTTCCAAAAGATAGTAAAATATAAAAAAAGATTATATTTTCTTGAATTATTCAAAATTTGTCTTTTAATATCACTCCTATTTAAATAAAATACGTATGAGAAAGTTTAGTGCAAGACATTGCAGAAATTTTAAATAGATTTCATTTGACAATTATGCCCGGAATTGTAGCTATAAATGGCCCGTATTTATTTTGGCAATTCGTGTGGTAACGTGTACGATTTTTTATGTATTTTTTGTGCACGGTCAGTATTTCGCTGACTGTTACCAAGCATATATAGAGTAATAAAAGCAAAGTTTGTTCAAATCGAATTCTTGGCTGTTATTAGCCATTTTTAAGATTTACTGCTACAAATAACAGAGCCTTGTACAAACCGCGCACTAACCACATATTGTGTCAAGTCGACTAAAGAATTTCTATATTAAACTTTTTGCTCCGTACAAATTCTTATAATATCAAGCGACATGCAATAACAAATACCCAACGTACAAATTCAATCCCATAACAGACATCATTAAGCATCAGACAAATTAGTCATCCGTTTATTACTATTCAAGTCATACAATTACAAATCGTCATTACAGAAGACAACTTTTAGCATGTTTTACGTCATTTTGGAATAGTTCGTTACTTTTAATCTGGCAAATTTCTATACGGGAGTAAATACATTTCTGGTTACAGCAGTATTCGATGTAAGGAAACATACAAAGAATTCGAAAATGATGTCATTTACGCGTATTAAAAAAAAATGTAACTGTCATTAGTGACAAATAGTTATAAACTTTTATGTCACGATAAATTAATTTTATTGGGATGTATTTGTGTGTTGTAATTTTATGGTAATGATTATTTTTAATGTTGGTATATTGCCCGTAAATTATTACGGTTGACATACATTTTCTAGATGAGGATTAGATTCTAGATTTTGTTGAAACTTTTCAAAAAAAAATGTGAATTGTGTAGATTTTAAGGACATACAAATATAACGGATGATAAAAATGTATTTTTTGATTTAATTTTCGAAAAGTAATTTATATACATATATGCATAATGACGTGCGCACGTACAATTGACGCATGCACACGTTGGTTAAATGCATTCTACATTGGCGATCCAATCATGTCAAATAAACCGTAATAAAATGATTAATGTTATCGAAATAATTATTATATTCAACACATGTAAAATACATTTATCACTGTAATGAACCAATAACTTAATCAAAATGTATGATGCGCTGAAACGCATTGTTACACCAAAAAGTCAAATATCTTTTTTATTTAAATGAATGTACAAAATAAACGAAAATAAATAAATCTAATTATACGCGTAGTTTGTGAATGAACTCAAGATTGGATTGAATTGATTATTAATTGATTTTAAGATATTTAGTATTTTAAAAAAAGCAATTTGAACTAATCAATTTGAAATTCAAGTTCTTGAACATTGACAGATACCCTATAATCCTTTAGACTAGATAACAAATAACGCTACATTTATTCTTGTATTCCGGCTGTCAGGCGATAACGCAACTGAGAAAAAAACACAAGAAAAAGTTGTAAAAAAACTTAAGGATTATCTGTATCTGGAGCTGTTCAATTCAACGCCAAGGTATCGCCGCCTTTTCGGTCACTGACAACACGAAATTCCCCTAGAAATGTTTGTATATCACATGCACTATCAGTGGTATGGTACAACCCCTACACAAATCGTAACCGAGATTGTATTTTTTTTTATATGTCTAGCCGAAACATACAATTGCGTACTGAAAATACACCGAGACAAAATAATGTAAAATCTAATCATTATATTTAAATATCTTAACTCCGTTTCGAAAACATTTGCAGTTTCGTGGAGATGCTGCAGAAAATACAAGAAAAAAATACTACTAGAGATTTTAATATTCTTTTCAACAATAGGAGGGATTTCTTGCCATATACAAATTTAAAACACAAAGTTTCATAATTTTACCTTCACTGACCCATACACATATACACATATACGTACACACTTTCATTCATACACTCATTCTCTCTCTATCACACTCACATATATAAATATACACGGAGAGTAATAGACAGACAGATAGAGGGAGAAAAATAGGTAGACTGGATTCAAGTAAAGTCAAAAGCTCGAGATCGTATAAAATGGTGGCTCTTTAAATCGTATAAAAAAGTTTGCGCTCTGCGTTAACGATAAAAAAAAGCGCACCCATTATATCAGTACGCACCAGTGTACTTGAGGTACTCGTGACGTCACATCGTCGACGAATTGCGAAAAGAGTCAGTCGACCACAAAGTAAACGTGTGTAAATTACAGACTGTTGTATACTCATTCTCTCTCTGCATTCTACGATCTGCAATGCAAGATTCAGTTGGCGTAAACACGTCATCATGACGTTCATTAGAGGTATGATGCGCGTATACCGAATTACACGCGCACACACACACGACATCATGTCATGTTACGATAGAAGCTATACTTTTGCTGAGTATTGAGTATGCGAACGTGTTGCGTATGTTTTGCGATGTAAAAAAAAATCAAACACTTCTTTAGTATAGTACGATGCAGCGAAACGCACGATCGAATAATGTGTTGGCTGCTTTTGTCACGGCACTTGCACGGCAAATTGTTGGCACTAATCCATTGACCGTGCTTCGTGCGGTACTATTTGTAACACACTATATAACTAGAAAACTCTTAAAATCACTATTAGTTCTTAGACGACAACTAATTGCTATTTTACAGATATACTATAGACCATTTTGATGATAATCGCACAGCAAATATTTTACATTTATATTATTATTATAAAAACTTAACATTTGATTTTGAAATGTATATCTCAAAATTTATATCTTACTAACTTTGGTTGCCTTAAATACAAATTGACAAACTGGGAGAAAAATGCAATATATGAAAAAGAAAATACATTTAATGAGTGGCGAACAGTTTTTTTTGTGTATTGTTAAATACAGTTAATTGCTGCACTAATTTGTGAAGCAAATCGTTCAAAATTCCTGAATAGTTTCCATGTCGCGAAATTCCTCGGTTACTTCAAAACCTCAAGCATCACCGGTTCTCTTAAGGACTGACTGCTTTTCAAGGCGTGGTCACATAAATCTTCAATATTTCTATTTCTTCAATTTTGAACTGAGTTTACAACCCTCTAAAAGAACACTGATGGGTTTCATACGTTACCATGTCAACACACACAATTTATTACCTATCTAATTCTTAGAATATCAGTTTGAATATTTTGATTTATAGTGTAACAGAAGCTTAAACATCATTCCGGTAATTATAATTATCGAAATACTAAAGACATACATGTTTAAATAACATCATTTGATTTTGTTTATTATAAATAATCCAAAATTGCTTGCACTGAACATTGAATCATGTTTGCATTAAATATATTTCATACAATATTTTTGTAACCAGTACACATCAAGCCAAAAATAATTAGACCCGATTCAGGGAAGGACAAAAAGTATATTTAAAAATATTGAATACAACAAAATTCCGCAGTTACCACTGAAGGGTTAAATAACACTTTTAAAATGCAAATATATGAACAGTTATATGTTATTGTATGTGATATTAATAAATCATGTCGCATTTGACATGTGGAATATTATGAATTAAACATTTGCGACACAATTTTTTATTGGTAAACCATAATCACACTGTGCTACTATAGTCTCCTTATACACCTATAATCGTTAGCTAAAATTTATAATTATAATAACGTTCGCAGTAAATATCGTTTTGGACAAATTTACAAGTAGAAATCACGTATTGAGGGTCGTGTAAACTGAATTCATAATGTGATTTGTGTTCTCTATCCGTTCACAGCACGATACTGTACATAGTGAATGATATATATATAGAAAAGGTACCACAATGTATTTACAGTGTGGCTTGTTAGCCACATAAAGACAGGGTGTTGAATTTTTAGTCAAATTTACATATAAAATGATATAGAAAATTGAATTCGTTTAACGCGGATAACACAAAGTCAAGTTGATATTTTGATTTGCAATTTGGTGGTAAATTGAACTAGTTTTCCAACCCAATTTTATTCAAAAATATAAAATCAAGCACAAAAAAAAATTCTAGTTCAATTACACTGTAAAAAATAAAAGGTTTTCTTATATATGCAACACACACGCACACACACATACACAGAGAGAGAGAGAGAGAGAGACGGATGTTATTCCAAAATTAGTCAGAATCGATTCAAGGAAGGTCAAAACGTATATTTCCGTTAAAAAATTTTTTCATGATTAAAATACTTACTTATTACTAGGTATAAGAAAGTAAAAATAAATGTATATTACTTCCAACAAGTAATATCGTCAATATTACGAATTCATAGTTTGAAAATAGAAACTAGCGTATGATGTATTGTTCCAGTGGTTGTAAAACAAAATATGACTAGACGAGCCAGCACGTGCGTAACCAGCAAAACACACGGTTAAATTATGAAATACCGAGAGAACAGGGACGGCACAATGGTATGTAAATTGTTACATGGAATAGTGACCCATGTATTATTAACTGAGGATACCTCACGTTGGGCGTCTTGACGGCACAAAAAAACATGTCTTTGTGCTTAGAGGTTTTGCCTTGGTGGTATATTACTTAGAATGTTTCATTGTTTTAATTTATTGTAAGTGTTTCAGTAGTTTAAGATGATATAACACGATTATTTTCCAAACTTATACACTAATTCAATTAATTGGTGATTCATCTAATAAAGTATTATTTTCAACCTAATTCTCATAATTTTTTATTAACTCAAACTAATATAACTAATTAATTTAGTGAAATTGATAAATATATTTCAACATTAGGCAATTTAAACTAATAGTCCTATATTAAATCGAAACTAATTCTATAAATTTATTTGCTATATTGACTAATATAGGTAATTTAGTTCGTACATTTGGTGCAGTGTAATTCATGAAATTTATTTATAGTTAATTCGGAGAGTAATTCAACTAAATCAGGTTTGCTTGCCAATATTTTCAATTGTCATTAAAGTTTTATTTAGTATTGATTTTTCTAAATCAAAATTATTTATAAGTACATAAAATAAATTTCGTATATTTTTGTGTGTGCAAATATTAATATCAAAAGTGAGAACAATAGTTTTAAAAACCAAGTACAAGTTGCAAATTATAAACGGGTGCATTGACAAAGTGAGGCTGACAATGGAGAGACTTGAGGACCTGTGGTGTTGCATGACTGTTTTCATATATACATATATGTAAATATCCATGAATGGTGTTATATATGTATTGTAATATTGAATGTGAATGTGTGTGTGTATTTAATGGTAGTGGTATATTCGAACAAATGGGTCAAGCACGCATGTCGAGCATGAACTGCTCGGTTTATAATAATTACACTCACTAGCCAACAGAAACACAGGCCAACTACAGGAACAAAGATATATTTGTACAATTCAGTACAGCAATGAAGATAGGAACAACATAGAACAATGCACGAAATACGGAATTTGCTTATAACGAGCAACTCAAAGTTAGTTTGAGTTTCGGATACACCGCATACACCGCGCGGCGTCAGTAAGCACCCATGCAATGACTTTAGAATTTATTTCGAATAAATGAATTAAATTGAGTACACTTGGTATAAGTTTCATATAATTTGTCTTTACTTCGACCCGTTTCTACTGTTAAGTCATATTCAGGACTAAGATAAAGACGAATTATATGAAACTTATAACAAGTGTACTCAACATATTTCATCCTGATTTCTAAATAAATTCTAAAGTAATTGTAGACAAATTATATGAAACATATTAAGTGTACTCAATTTATTTCATCGTGATAAAAAAAACGTACCAACCATCATTTCAATAAATTTAATTATTTAGAAACTTGGTTGAATATTTGACATTGAAACTGCTGCTGGGAATCAAACCCAGAACCTTCAGAGCGGCATCCGATGAATGTTTATCAATGTCAAATATTTAATAAAATTAATCAAAGATACTGTCACTTGTGGAAACAATAATAAAATAAGATTAAAACACTCAAATAGCTTCACAAAATTCGTTATTTACGATTACCATTTTCGTCTATGAAACCATCTTCAGGTTTAACTAGAGACTACTCTCTTATCTCTCTTGGATATTCTCTTGTCAGACCTGAAGATGGTTTCATAACTCAGACTAGTCGTAATTAAAGAATTTTGTGAAACTACACCGTGTGTTTTAATCAAATATGCGTAGTTGTTGCTTTAATATCTAATATATATATAACTTGGTTGCATGAATGAAATAACATTATAAAATTGAATATAAAGTAACAAGCGTACATGTAGATAGATACAGTATCCCCATTATTATTATTATTATTATGATTAAAATTTGCATAACAACATAAGCCGCTCGCTAGCCGTACCCAGCCAATACACCGCCTGGTCCAGTTTAAGCACCCTTTGGCAGTCTGATGAAGACACACGAATCCCCGATAAGAATATCATTGAAACTTGCATCCACCAACAATGATCACAATCATTATTATAACTATTTAAAAAAAAAAGTACTTCTATAACGACCGCACTGGTCATGATTGGCCTCCACATTGCATTTACACTTTAAACCTGATAACATACAATTTCTGTCGACCACAAACCCAGTCCCTAGAACTATCATTCAATATTGTTTGTTATAGGTAACAAAGAAAATAATACTCTATTATTATTACCGTGGCGTCAAGGGGGATTGTATTAGAAAGTATATCTTCGAAAACTATACGCTTTTAACTCGCCTAAGAGATAAAACAATCCGTCGTGAGTATCACGGATTGAAAAAATGTCTTAAACAATAAAATCATCTTTCACCGTCCTAAATTCAAAAATTGTATATTAGGCGCGCATAAACGTGTACACATCCAAGATTTCCCTCAGTGCGTACTGAACAGAAAAGTTGAAAACGCTGTGAGTAAATGAAGATTCTGAGTGAATTGACACCAAATACAGTATATATTTTAACTTCCTGGTTATATATGTATGTAAATACGAAATGAGTAAATAAATCTCACCAAGAAAAACAACAATGTGTATTTTAAACAGTGTAGCCTTGGAAGCAATTTTCAAAGTGTAGTAAAGTAGAAGCATCAAACAACAACAGCTTATTGCGTCGATAGCCAATAAGGTATAACCAAACAACGCTGGTCACAGGTCTTCCTAACGCGCAAGAGTGTCTGTTGGGATGATACCCTGGGGGGATGCAGCGAACGCGGGTGCTGACTAGGCGTTGCGTCCAGAGCACACCCAGGAGACCCACACACACACACCAGGATTGAACACTCTTCTTCAACACTACAGAACCGGCTAGGGAATTAATTCGAAGCCCGAACAATGTCTACAAGTAAGATGCACACTTTTTATAGGCTATCAAAATGTACAAGTTTAAGCATAAAGATAACTAAGGTCGGGCCATCAAAAATCTATTTATTGTTTCTTTTTGACTGGTGACATTGGTTTTAGATTGAAAGCTTCAACGACTGATGCACTTTGAATATTCCACTGACTCCAATACTGTTTCCAATTCGTCCAATTGCATTCCAATATAGTAAAGATTGTTCGAGCCGAGATAGTTACGAGTGTGCTATATGCTGGTAGATTAGGTACGCGTCGACAAATAATGGAAGGCTGTGATTGATGAGGAGCGTTCTTGTGTTTTATGCTTTGCGCACGTGTTTTAATCCGGATGCTTGAATATAATATCATATTTGTGAGTGTGCACGCGTGGAACTGGCGCATTTGGAAATAGGGTTTTTTAATCATTATCATGATTATCCGCGCTTCAAAGGAACTGAACGAAATTACGTAATTATTCCTAAAATGGCAACCACATTAACCCGGCTAGGTCGGACTCCGTTACCGGTATAAATTATGGAATAATTTGTGCCCACTCGCTTGGAAAACAAGCAAATTGTTTTACTGTTTCTCGCATTTTTTTCCCTCGATTATTTATTAAACTGTTTAAATTTACACTGCTCTAATTTGTAGTCATAGTTATTCATTAGTCATTTTATACTTTCTTATACGATATATAATTAGGTAATCATGAACATTTTTGAAATCGAGATTTTAACGGAAATCTTTTAACCTTTGCTAAACCGCGACTATTTTCAGAATTTCGTCTGTGAACCTTGAAATACATGTTTACTCTTATAATTTTTATTCGTCTCGTAAACAAATATGAGAATTAATCTTATAAATATAATTAATAATTATGTAAAATATATTGATTTATATTTTGTAATATTAACTAATTGGAGCAATTGCACCTTTTAAATATATTAAAATATTTCCTTGGGAGTGAAGTTTAATTTGAATTGATATGTTGCGTGATATTTTATGGACTTGTTTCATTATGAAACATATAAATATAAATGATTCTTAAAATCTAACTGAGTACGATACAAGGGAAGACCTCATTTAATATCATTTAAGGAATATCTCTTTTTATACAGTCCGACACGGTTAAGCTGCGAATTTAAATAAAAAGCGTGAAAGCTCTAAAGCTTGGGATCAACGCAGTGCCTATGCACTCCGAAGTGAGTTAGTATTTTTTTTTTTTGGACAAAAAAAAATTAATTAGTGTTTTCGTCCGTTAACCATAAAATTAAGTACAAAAAAAGGCGAATAAAAATTTAAATTACTGTTTTTAAATCCCTTGAACGTTTCTATAAACAAATTGAAATAATTATGCATCACATAGTAACTATTCCACTGTAATAGAGTTGTTAAAATTCTTTTCTACACATAAAATGTTCCTAATTTTCCGCTTCGTACAATTTGAAATTTTAGGCTTTTGTAAGCCATATAGTTTGTTGTTTTTGTAAATTTACGTTATTTTTTTATACAAAGTATGTCATGAAAAAATTAGATTTAGAGATACTATTTGACCTTTCCTGAATCGAGTCATTATTTTCTGTGCAAGCCATTGCAGATATTTGTAAATTATAATAGCATAGAACAAAGATATTTTAAACCTTTATACATTGTCATAAAGAACAGTACAGGTCACATTTATCTATGGTTTGTGATCGTAAAACGAAATGTTGCCTACTGTATTGAAGACATTTTATTAAAATCTTAAACAGGACAGTATAATTGGATATTTATGACTTAAAGACGGCAGAAGGAAGGGACAGGGGAGTGGCAATAAAACGACGTGTAACATTTGGCTACCCTAGTAACTGTGTTGTGATGCAATCACCCTTCGTGATTTTCGCAGGAGACTCATTTATCTGTTGACTGAGTCACGCTACCACTAACCAACATCTATTCCCTTTTCGTATACGTACCCACAACCCTATGTTACGTTCTGGCAACTATATACATACATACATACGCATAGATAGAGAAAGGTTCATGTCGTCAGTATAAGGGTTGATCGACAAGGCGGGGTAACTGGCCTTCAATTATTCGCATTGTAATGTGAATCGGCGCGCATATTGCCTCTGTTTCATTGTCTAACTAATACAAAACACCCTGACTCTATCTGTATCAACCC
Organism: Nebria brevicollis; assembly: GCA_944738965.1. Classification (NCBI taxonomy): domain Eukaryota; kingdom Metazoa; phylum Arthropoda; class Insecta; order Coleoptera; family Carabidae; genus Nebria; species Nebria brevicollis. Next base: position 5,498,543 of record OX122899.1, read on the forward strand.
TCCTCTTCTGATGCGTAACAAGATATGTATTCATTTTCAAGATTGTGTTATTTGATATTTGTTTGAAATACATTCAACATGATCATATTATTCGCCTACTCAAGGGAATCGACTAATGAGACTCTATGAAACAATCCTTAACACAACTTCAATCATTAAATCTTATTATTTTATTAAAAATATCATTTAAAGTACTATAAATTATTTTTTTTAATACATGTACCAATACACAAATTTGCTGCAACTAAAACGAACAATTAAGGTGCGTCGTGCATCGTCAATTTGTAGAAAAAAAATGAATTACCTGCATAATAAATTAAATGAATACATTTGTAAACGCAATTCTAAATTAAATAATAAAAATAACAGAAATAGAGACAAACTGAAATATTAAAGCACAGACAACATTTGTGCTTGCTTATACAAATTGTTTCTGGTATTTAGCGAACATTGGTTGTGTTGGGAGAAATGTCTGTTGTATCTAGCAATTAATGAATTTCTTAAGAAAATGAAGCGATAAATGAAAAATCAGCATAAAGAATGTGTAGTGTGTGTCGAGAATGGGCCACACATTGTGTAATTTAAATAGAGGAATGAACTCATGGCAAGGAACGTATTAATAACAAAACTATGCGCAATCTCATATATCTACACTTGCACACAGAACAGAGTGCATTCCAAATGAATAAAATTCACAGTGAATTCCATAAAGTAAGTGTGCACTGTGTATATAAAGCGCGTCTCAATTGCAAATAGTGTACACGGTGCAGTGTTTAGGGGTCGATTGACTAGTGCGCAGGCACTAGAGATTCGTATAATTACAGCAGCACGGCTACAGGATTTATAGGGCCATTACTGAAGGCGCGTTACGATTATCTACTTTGAATCTAGATACATTTTTCTGATTGTGTCGCAGTGATCACTTTCTATACCAATTCCACAAAACAACATCATACAACTGCATATTATATCAATTCATAAAACACTGATAGTAAAACCATATACACAGAACAAATATCTGCAGTGTTATGTACTAGACTTTCTTATACTACTAGATTAGATAGGTATACCTGTTTAGATACAAGGATACTAATGCGAAATAATGGATGCAATTTTAATATACTCTAAGTATCTCATCAGTTGTTTCGAAATAATTAAATTTTAAACATTCATAGCACGTAAACCGGAAGCTATTCCAAAATATCCACAATGGCTTGCACTGAGCATTCTTATACGTATTTTGTTTAAATAAAAGAGATATTAAAATACAAAATTTTAATATATTTTTTTGAATAAACTAAAAAACAATGACTAGAGTAAATATGCACTTTAGTTTCATAATTATATCTTCAACCGTTTGGGCTATAGAGCGCTTTATCTCACACACACATACACACAAATACGGACCCACACACATTAAAAAATAGTCGGAATCGATTTAGGGAAGATCAAAAGGTATAATTCCTTTAAAATCTCGAGATTTTCTTCATGATTATAGTAGTCAACATTTCTCCTGCTTATAATACTTACTTATTTAATCGTATAAGAAAGTAAAATGTTTATTGAATAATCTTATATTTCCTCAGACAGGCTGTGAGTATTGGCTCCAGCAATGGTTGTTTAAATTAATATCTAGTATTGTGTAATCTATAAGCTTTGTTTATGAGTATAAGTCTTAAGATTAAATATAATTCAAGATTTAGAAACAATTTTTTAGAGTGTGAGTTACGTCTATTGTATAAATTGTAAAATAAAAATTTAAATAGTGAAACGCCCGTTAATAAATCTCAAAGCTAAAGCTGCCTTTATATCTGATATGTCTTTCTTTATTCGGGCTACCAAAGAAAGTGTTTTATGATAAACGCCGTTGTGTACATTTTGTCACGACAGTTCAAACGAAACGTCCTCGACGCCAGTAGGGGGTCGCCTTATCACCAGAAGTATAAAAAAAGTGTCTTCATTTAATGTTTCTTTTGTGAAAAATTAAATAGCTGACAGTATCTTGTCGAGATATAACTGTTTTATTAATTAGAACCTCTGGTTTTGTTACAACGAGAATCCTGATGTCTCATTTTCACGACTGGATATAATTACATTTTCTAATTAAAACCAAAATTATTTCGGCTGGTATTTATAATGAAAATTTCCAGGTATAATTATGTAATCACAATTATGAATGTTTAACCATTAATTATTTAGACCTGTTAATAATTGTTTAAATTACATTCGGAAAAATATTCTATTTGTTATAATTTGATTGTGTCAATTTGCAATTTATATTGACATTATTTGTAAATATACACGTTGTATTGTTATTTTGACCAAACATATACCTACAAGTTTCACAATATCAACAACGATGTATTATTTTGTTTTTACGATATCAATTTTCTTTTTAATAATGTACGAACATTTCCACAACATGTCAGCACACACAAATTTAATTTTCTTGTTAACAGTGTAACATCTTTATTTTATTTGTCTTCTGTTCTATTTGGCCAGTGTTTTTAAAGTACATTTTATGAAGTTTTCCCGTAAATATATAAAACAACAATTGTAACAAAAAAAAAATTATCTACCACAAAAGTTTTCTAACATTATTCTATTGTTGTTTCGAAAGCCAAATGGTCAGTACATATCAATAAACACTGTTTATTGACCTGCTTGACCAGATGTGCCACTAGAAAATTGCGACGAACAAAATATAAAACCATTATTAAGTTAGAAAATAAAATTTTGCTGTTAGGCGATATTGTGAACTTTTCTAATAAAAATTCAAATATAAATAAGTTGTTACCAACAAATAAAACGGGCATTATATTCTTTATAGCAAAACAACTTTCAATTTAGAGGAAAATCACATTCAAAATTACGAAATTTCAAACACTAATAGTATCTAAACCGGAAGCTATTTCAAAATTTTTTTCGTATATATGTAAAAAATTGTATTGCTTTTCGTTTACTACGTATTTTTTCAAAATAATGCATGATTTTTCTTAAAATAGTGAAAACGTCTACAAGTAAACTACAATTGTTGGTCAAATATTCAGCATGGATTAAGAGACGCTCAAAACACATAAACCTCAAATTTGAGCGTTTTCGCAATTATTCATTTCATATAAGAACTTAAAATAATAATTTTGATATTGAAAAACTGCATGTTGCATATTGCAGGAGTAGATTTATTTAGTATTCATGAAATCTTGAAGATTTGTATACAAAAGATTATTCAAACGCAGACTACTGGAAGATTACACATGACTGATCTTACAATATAACAGGAAATGTCCTTCTTATATCAAGAAATGAAAAACGTCAACAAAGCATTGTTCATTGCAATATTTTGATTTAAATGTACATATACATATATATTCATTGTCTCCGAACAAATATATGTATCAATATTTGGACAGACACGAAAACCAATACACAAGTACACATTATTGTGACGCATATAAAATATATATTCATTTGATTTTTGGTGAATCGATAACAGTCGTCTAGCCTAATAAATATTCTAACACGTTTTATCGCAAAAAAAAAATACTATATGGGAAATAAATGATAGATTTTTTTTTGAAATTGTAAATCCTAGAAGTTCTACGTAATATTTCTCGTTACGGGTAAACGTAATACATTCCATATATTATCGTGAAACGCAACCATGTTTGTAACATGTCCGTTGAGAGCATTGCAATAATTTAACGTCTATTATTTTTAGATGCATGCATTTGATAAAGGCGTTACTGCTATCCGTAATACATATATTTACGAGTGATTCTAATTCATAATCGCAACGCTAGCAGATGGTCATTTGTGCACGTTCATTTTTTTCGTTTCAAATTTAATTCTTTCTTTAGTATTATTGACGAATTTATAGCGCCATTTGACTATAAAACTAATTAGATAAATTTTTACGAGTTTTAACATTTATACGAGCGCGTTCTTTAGTAAAAAATAGTCAACATTTTAAAAATTATTATTGATTTATGACTTTCAGTTATAACCTGAATACATCAAATATTTTTATTTTACGTTCATTTTTAATGGTAGTGTTTAAAAATAAAAGCTGTTTTGCGGGCTTAATATCTTCTGAAGTACGGCACTGATTCGATTTAAAATGCAAACGGATTTAATCGGGCACTTAAGCAATATGTGTGCCAATTTTGGTTGAAATAGGTGCGGTACCTTCAGAGAAGAAGAGGCTACAAAATTTGGTCTTACTAGCGAGCGAGCAACATGTTACTACATTTTTGGAATCAGTGCGATGTGAAATGAATTTGTGGATCTTACAAACATTTAAGCTTTTCTGTACCACATATAGCGTTGCTTTGTTAAAAAGTTGTTTTCTATTTTTTATATATCTATATAAATATATTTATGAATATGAAATATTATTTATAAATTTAATATCCGTGATTATAGTAAAAATCACAATATTATTAAAATCATAAAACACTGTTAGCGACTATAAAATTTCAGTTTACGATTTTATTCCAAGAAATTCAAACACTTTTATAGACAAAAAAAAAGAGTATCAAAACTAAATGAATTTATTGGCAATACGTATCTTCGTTATTGTTGGAAACATATTCTATTAAAAATGTGTAATTAAATCTGCACGGGCATGGTATGGATGGGAATATAGGTCTACGTATATTGTAGACGACTCGAAAATAATATCGTGGGAAGTAATTTTTCAAGTAGATTCGCAAGGGCTAATAGAATCACTAATCTTTGTGATTTTACATTCTTGTCACGTACAGGTGCGCCACACTTATAATAACAAATGATTGCTATAAATAATATGTGCATAACTACGTATTTTCATACGTTATGAAGTTATCAACTTGAACAAATTGCTATATTAAAATTGACGTATGTTTATTATATATTGTGTGTTGTGCCATGAGTGATGAGTGTAAGAATTTACCCATGCACATATATAATACACAACTATGATATATTGTATTTAATATTTAAAATAAGCTTTTAATTAACGCGTAACTGCAAAACAAATTATGTGCAAATACTAATTGGTCAATTGTTTTTAAATACACTTTCAGTCTATATTGTAAAATAAAATTGAATTGTTGGAATTTTATTTAAATGAAATAAGAGTGTATTTGTGTATTATTACATAAATGCATTTTGTGTATAAATAACAAAAGTTGTTATGGTTGTTCCGTTGTGTGTTATAGTGCATTAACGCAGCTGGTGAACAAACAGAGAATCTGTTGTTATTTGTAACTGTTTATTAACAATGTTGCGCAAGTGATTCATATACGCTTTAGTCGACGACGGCGACGCTAGTGTTTTCTGGTAACTTTTGTGTTGCCCTTATAAATCAGAGGACAAGCACTGAGAACGTGTATGCTTCGAAAAGTAAGAAGGGTGTTGTTATAAACGATGTCTATATATTTTGGAGATTGTTGACGTTGGCCTCTGCGAGTTAAGATAATAACGACATTGTTACCTAATTGCTACGGAAGTTAAATACTTGAGTTCTTTGCTTTAAAATAGCACATTTTTTACCTCAATTTTATAAATATTACCTGTATAAGACTAATCGAATCATTGTATGCTAGTGTTGAAATTTACATGGGGAGAACGTGCAATGTGTGTGTGTCCTAATTACATAGATAGATAAATAACAATTAAAAAAGCGTAAAAAAAAAGTTGCGACAATAGTTCACAGGTAACGAGATTTAAATGAGTGTTTGATTACAATATAATTTTGTAAACGTTGTGGAACACGCATAAAGATCACCGAAAATGATTCTCCAATTATAGTGTAAATGAAATGTTTGCTTTGGTACAACTATTATTAAAGTATGTTGAATTATTAAATAAAAATTAAACGGTAACATTTTTTGTTTTTTAATACGTATGTGTGTGTGTGTGTGTGTGTGTGTGTGTGTGTGTGTGTGTGTGTGTGTGTGTGTGTGTGTATGTAGGTACTGCAAACGACAGGATAAACGAACAGGCTAAATGAATGCCTGAAGCTTATTGTAAATTGCATCCAAGGATAGGGCATGAGTTTATAAGCAGGGGTGCAGGGGTGAACGGTTTGTAATATTAGGTTTTTGAAGTTTACACTCAGCCCCAGATAGAATAGTCACACATACATATATACATAGACGAGGTTATATTTACAAAAAGATTTATTTTTTATGTCATTTTATTATTAAGTTTGTCGTATCCTTGCTTACATGTATATATGTATGTATGTGTGTTTGTGAGTATGAGTGTATATACATACACACACACATGCGTACAGGCATATAAATATACAGACATATAGACATACAGTCATACAGACATATAGACATACAGACATACAGATATACATACATACACATACAATACGTAATTAAACAGATATAAAATACAAACATACAGACACAGTAGACTGAACAGACAGACAATCAAAGAGAGACAAGAACGAAAGAAAAAAGCATGGGATTGTATAAAGGCTTATTGCGAAAGAAAATTGCAATTCTTGGGCTATCTTCAGCACAGAAATCCATAAATAAACAAACAGCAATTAATGAGAATTCTCGTCGCGTTCTAAGTGCTGCATATGTATGTATGTATGTATGTATGGATGTACCTACACGTAAGTAAAGCACTAACTGTTTGCTGGTTAATTAAATACAATAGAATAGAAATTGAAATGAGAGTTGTTAATGTATTCCATGATGACGCAACGCGACGCGATGCATATGCACGGTGCACCGTACACAGTACAGACGTGATTATCACTATTTAGCTGATTCTTTTTAAAAACGTTTGTGGCGTTTGGTTGCGAACGCAGTTCATAATGCAAATCGCAAATATTTTATTTATCTCACGTCGCGTCGCCGCCGTTTATGTCCTAGTTAACTTTCCGCCGTTTCTAATTCAATATAGTGCCCTACCCTACTCTACAACATTTCAAATGCGCCACCCGACCGACCCACCACCGACATCTACATTTTCCATCGGCGAATTTAATAAACATTGCCTTAAAGTTAAATATAAAACCTCAAACATCAAAAATGATTTAATAAGAATACTTCACTAATATGGCAGCTAGCTGTATTAAAAATTCAATATATCTTACATATGTAGATACCTATTTAAATGTGATTCATCTATCATAAATTACACACGAAATTATACACCAAAGGTAAGCTAGCAAATTATACCTATTTATTAGGACCAAATTTGGTCTTCTTGCTACAATAAATTACATATTCACAACAAACGAAAAATTTTTTTTCTGCAAACTGATCCTTAATATGAATTTTACTTCAATAATACAACACTACACTGTAATAATTTAGATTTTATTGATGCAATAGTGAATTTCATAAAAAATATCTGCAGTGTCTTGCTCCGAATTTTAGCCATTGCACTATATTAGATAGATATTATTACATACATACATGCACCCATACACACACATACTCACACATATACACACACATAGACAAACATGTAAGCAGACATACAGACAAATAGAAAAGCGGACAAAGTAATTTTCAGTAATAGTCAGACTCGATTCAGGGAAGGTCAAAACGTATTAACTGAGTTACTTATTACTTCGTATAAGAAAGTAAAACATGGAAATGAAATATAATTAAAATAATTATAAATGTAATTTTCCATTAAAGTGAAAAGTAAATATCTACATATTTTACAGTGTAGCGTAGGCTTAATAATTGGTACGGCGAAGGCGTATATAACAATATACATCCATATGCAGACTATGCATTGCATTAGCTATTGAGACAAATTACAAAAAGAGAAGACATGAATTATTAAATTCCAGCGCATATGTATGCGCACTGTTAAAATTAGTGTACATGTGCCTCTTATGTAACATTGCAATTAAAACTTATTTAATTTCATCGACAAGAATTCAATTTACAAACAGAGTTTAACCATTTTAGAATTCTCTATCTTTCATTATAGTAGGGTTACTAAATAAATAAATAAATAAATAAACGCACTGTAAACGTATACAGTTGAATACAATTACCTTTTGAATAAACAATAAAAATGTTAATTGAAGCTGATTGGTCTCACAACCACGCAACTATCATCGCCGAACGCCGATACACGAACCATCCGCCACATGGCTGCACTTACGTACATTAAGTTTCGAATATGTAGACTGTTGCAGACAATGTGACCGCTGTTGTGACAGCTAATGAACATACAGGAAGTTCGAGAAACAACGCTAATGCAATCGTTGTGCCGATAACATCAGTGCGCAAATACATCGTGATGTTTGTCGACCTAAAGATGTGAATCTTCAATACACACACACAAGAACTTTACCAAACCGTAGGTAGATGATTTAATACAACATGCAAAATATCGGTTATCTAAGCAATCGATACATATATAATTGTAGGTTTATAGATGATTTTTAATGATTCTAATTCACAATTAACATAAGATGAAAAGTTTAACGATGTAGTTTTACCAATATCCATTAACAAACCACTCGTTTTTTTTTTGCACAGTAAAATATACAGAAAAAAATAAAATCGAATCAGGGAAGGTCAAAAGGTATATTTCTGTTAAAATCTCGAGATCGAATTATTTAATGTTACTTATTACTTCGTAAAAGGAAGTAAAAATTACGAGAACAAAAATGTCTTTGATACGTATTAATGTAACATGCATGTAGTAGTATTTTATAAATGAATAAAAATTTTTGAATATACGTTAGGTTGTAATTAGAATGTAATAAATGTGTGGGTGTTAAGTTACCTTTGCATGCTTTGCGATGGGTGATGTGTTTGGAGGGGTCCCGGTAGTAGCCCTCGCGACAATAGTGGCAGTGTCTTCCCGCTGTAAAATGACGGCATTTGAGGCAGACGCCGCCGGACACACGCCCGGAGAGCTTGTACAATTCCATGTTGAATCGGCATTTCCGTGCGTGCAAATTGCACTCGCATGCTGAAACAAACAAGATTTACACGTGATTAGCACTTTATTACCGCAGGCAAAAAACACTCATTATAGGCACTTATTTCATTTGTTGTTTGTGTATTTAATTACAAAAAACATACTGTGAGAAAATACATATATGTATATATATTTTCGAAAATTGTGACGAAAACGAAATATTTCATAAATATATTGTATTATAATAATAAATCATATTTTATCGCTTGTGATTAATAGAATATGAGATACAAGTTACATTTAAAATGAATAATGAAATATTAAGTGTCACAAGTAGGCTGATTATCGTCTTATTAAATATTGACAATGTTCATGATTTATGAGCAAATTTAATTGATAAATGAATTTCTTTTAATTGATAAAGAGAAACATATTAATAAAAATACTCATTAGTTACATATATATTCTAATAGTGCAAAAATAAAAAATGTTCACGAATTATATAAATAATATCGTTATAATATTACGCCCGTCTAAAATCGTTTTGAGTATAATTATAAAACAGCAAATAAAACTAGCAATTAAAATCAGCTTTGCACCCTTTGTTAAATGAATACAGTATCAAATGAAAACTATAAAATATATTTTACGAAACAACTGGCGGCTAGTCTCCCCCATATATTTGCGCTGGGGTGCGCACTGGGTTGGCAGAGATCATTAGCTGGGGTTTCCCGTGTACCCCTGCGGCACTGGAAGCAACTCCGGGCGTACGGAGCGAAGTCCCATGTCCGCTCCGGGGCCCTAACGTACGAGCTTGTCTATATGACATCTCGCTGGTGCACACACGCGATTTTTGCTCCAGGGTACGCACATTTTATAGGTACAACGGGGTACATACTATAGGGCTAATTTTGTTGTTATTATTGTTATAATCATTATAGTCAAATTTTAAAAATATAGTTACCTAAACTACCAAAATAATTCATGTCTCAAATAATCAAAGTAGTTAGTAACCACAGTGAGTTGAATGCAAATCTAATTGATTGATTGATTCGTGTAAGTGATAAATGAATGTACTGAAATATGTGTGTTATATGCAGATTTTTTATTGCTAGTCACTGAGTGAAAATTAGTTGATATAAGTACCTTGAAGCAGCAGCAGCAGCAGCAGGAGCAAATGAAGTTACGAATAAGCGCACTAATAAACAGAGTGGTTCGTTCGTTCATTCGTTCGGTGCTGAGAGTGCAATGTTATAGCGAAAGAACAAATGAAAAACTTTTCAACGAAGCCATAAATAAAAGTTATGAAGATTAATGCATTTTTTATGATGGCTCCAGAATATTGCGTAATTCAATTTTTTACTCGCATCTCGTATATATTTTAGAAATTTAAATACAAAAAAAAATTATGAATGAACATGAACCACAAATGATATAGCTTGTACATACACTTAGTCACACAGATATACATTATATATGTATGCATGTAGGCATCATAGACCTACACATATACGTATATGTGTATGTATATGGACACATTATATGATATTCAAGTCACGTGTACTCGATCCACGCGTAGAAAATCGCTGAAACTGTGCGTGAAATTAAAATGGTTGTTGAACATTAATTATATATGTTAGGAATTTTTAATATGCTACAGAATGCTATATAAAATTCATATTAAAATCATACATGCTACATTCATAGCATATATGTATGTGTATTTTTAATAACTACGTCAACATTTTCAAAATGATATATATATATATATATATATATATATATATATATATATATATATATATATATATATATAAACAAATAAATAATTATTAAATGGAATTGGTATTTTATTTACGGTAGAATGAGTTATTTTGGTATGATTCTACCAACACCGCGACATTGAATTTTGGTTGTATATTTCGCGAAAATGAAAATAGTAATTTAGTATCTGCGGATAAGCATACGAAACATACTTATTTATGATACGATTCATACATTTATAAAGAGAGAAAAAAGAATCTATAAAATATATCAAAACATAATTCATTTGATTATAGGTTGTTCAAAATTGTGCCAAATTCTGCTTAGGGAATTGTAGATTTGCTCAGAATTGCAGCATTAATTTGTATATAAATGAATACTGGTATATAACATTTAATAAATTGTACATCGTTTGTTTTTGAAATATGAAATACGACTGGTTGAAAAATGAATGTAATTTGGTTTTTGAAATAAATAAATAAAATTTTAATGATATAACTTTGCTTTGAACGCAACTTTAACTATTTAGACAAGCATAGTATAGTTCTGTCGCTGATGAATAATTACGTTAATGACTTGATACGGTTCTGCATTCGGGCCCAAGCCAACGAATCTCGTTAATCAATGCACGCCCTCCAAGGTACACATATACAAACACAAACATTCAGGAGGGCCTAGGGACGTGCTTTACTGTGTCTAACACTTTATACGCAATACCCAATCCATATACAACGTTTATTCAATAACGGTATACACTGCACCGAATAGTACCTATACAACAAATCCGGGTGCTACACTAACGCGCATTAGCTTATATTTACCCAATTGCATGGCTCGCCTTGCCGGTTCATCAGCCGTGTGATTCGGTTTAACCGAATACCCTGTATATGTCACCAACAACAACGGTTCAATCAGATTGCTTTTCATATAATGAAATGCAGGAAATATATGTATACGTATATAGATACACACATCGTTCTTTTAACACAACTGTGTAAATTCATACATACAAATGTACAAAAGGTACTAATGATTTGTCTCGGTGGTGAAGCGCAATGTGGTACACTGTTAAAAGAAATACCAAAAAGCCACCGGTTTATTCTAGTCGAAAATATAGGTACGATGTATTTCTATATTTGGGTACAAAGTGATTTAAATGAATATGGTTAAACGGGCACGCCTAATCGAATATTATTATTAATTTATCGCTGTCAATTCGATTCGTTTTAAATTCAGAACGAGCCCGAGCCCAAGCCAAATGTCAATGGAACAAATTTTCAGTAACATAAATTTCAATTCAATAATAAAACGTTGCCGGCCGGCCGCTCGCTCGCTCGCTCGTTCGTGCGTAAATTCAATTCTCTTTTATCTGACGAGATCAAAAAATAATCATAATTCTATTTCAAATACACGTACATATATAGGTACATTAGTTATTCAATTGTGTGAATATTTTCAAATATTAATATAGGTCATTGAATATTAATCGTAATTTCATAGTTTAAATGTACAATTAATTCTACTAATTAAATTCATTATTTTGAACACAAATATATTTCTATTCTATAATTCTGCATACTAAATACATGTAGATGTGTGTGTTGAGTGCTTTAATTTATGAATAAAATTTTTAAAATTTTGTATCTACTTACAATTAGTAATAATAAAAATTTCTGTACCCTATAGTTCTTTTACTTTCTTATACGAAGTAATAATTAAGTATTGTAATCATGAAAAAATTAGATCACGATTTTATACCTTTTGACCCTAAATCGAGTCTTACTATTTTTGGAATGATCTCTATCTGTTTGTGCGTGTGTGTGCGTGAATGTATAGCCTAAGTAGTTGAAAGTAAAATTATGAAACTTCAAACTTAAGATTTGTATATGCCTGGCAAGAAACCTTTCTATTTTCTATACACTAGATATATTTTTGAGAATATTCAAAATGCATGTTTACTCTAATCGTTTTTAACAATAACTCAAAAACAGTTGCACTGCAAAAAGAATCGTGTACCGGTAACAAAGAAATCGCTATAGAAATTTTGTATTGCGGATATTTTTTCGTTAATCTGTTGCATCTCTGCGTATATAGACGGGCTAAGTACGTGCCTGTGTGGGGTGGCAAAAACAGCCTCCTGTCCTGACCTGAACTGTTCGCATGTTTACACTAATAGGAACAATTAGTTAGTATATACGTGCAGTGTGTGTCACACCACAGCAATAGCGAGGAAATATACGTGTGTAAGTGCAGTGCACATTGTGAACACATGTTCACAAGACCGCGTGCGTTAGATTTAAATCTGCACTGTATGCTGGTCAAGCCTGCGTCCCTGGCTTGACCACGCGAGGGGAAACAGTATATTTTATATATACAACGACCCCTCGGCTTGTGCAAAGTGGATACGTATATCTTGCTGGCGGGCTAACGATCTATTTTCAGGATCGTAACCAGATTTTCGTTAATTCGCCAGCAACTATACGCAGAATATTTATTTACTTATAATCATATCTATCCATATTAATAAAAAAAAATATATAAAACCTGCTTAGTATTTGGTATATTTCGTACATTGGAAATGAATACGCATTATTACACTGAGATACTACTAAATTAAAATTTATTTAATACTTATGGTACTATTCTTTATCTTACACAGAAATTCTATAGATGCATGCAAAACTCAAGGTTACAGAGCTTCTACCGCCTATAGCGCTTATAGTTATACAAAATACCACCAGTAACAAAAATGTAATTTGTGGAATATATTAACTGCAAAATGATACTATAAAAACACACTTTATTTGAAAAATACATTCCAAAAAAAACGGGAAAATTTATTTAATTTATTTTAAAAAAGAACAAACGTAATATAATAAAATATAAAACATGTAAAACAAACTTGCTTCCCCACTGAAATAGATTTTCAGCAGCCTTCCCACTACGAACACGACACTAGCAGATTTAAATAGATACGATATCTCAATTGAGTGTTATCTTTAACTCTGACAAGAAAATAATTAAATTAAGTATAAATATATGCAACCGAGGAGATAAAATTGGTCTACAAAGTGTCGACAGGGTAATCGCAAAATCTTATCTTTGATTTTTCATTTTTTTTTTATCTGAAATCCGGTTTCGTCGTTATAAAGATGCCCAAAAAGTACCACAGCAGATACTACAGGTACATAGTACGACTACGAGGTCATACTTCATTACCATGAGAGCCTGACAACTTGTTGAACAGCGCTGCAGGCGACCATACTACAAAGTTATTGTTTGACCAATTCAGGAGGTACTTTCCCTAGCACCTGTTGCCAACAAATTCATATTAGCCCAAAACAAATCACTAATTGCCAAATCGAAATTCTCATTTGTCATTACATGTAAAGTAAATTAAATTTTACTTTTCAAATTAACTTTATTAAAAAAAAGCCCTATAGCGGCATAAAACGTAATTTAAAAAAAAAAATCTGTAAAAACAAGCATAAGGAAATATAAATATATTTTCAATTCAATATTCTTGATTGAAAAAGTAGTTTGAAAGTGTAGAGCACCATGTGACAATATTTATTTTCTAGAAACATAAACGCACAAAGATGATTTCTTTTCCGTCATATTTTGTTGTTGACTTATTTTGTGCAAATACTGAGTTACTTAAGTAGTGTTCTTAGTAATTAAAGATTTACCACGGTTACAAAATTAGCACGCGCCTTACGTTTTTAGTATTGTTTATATATGTTAATGACACTTTGCATAAGTAAATAATAGCTAGTTGAAATTGTCGTATTTCATCTGACACCTTTTTATGTATCGATCGTAACTTTGAGCGATCCGTCTATACTACACGGAAAAAATCTACCACACTTATATATACAAGATACTTATTTAATATATTTCTTCATGTATAAACATAAATTAAAAATGGTTGATTCTGTTTTTTTTAATATCTTAAATATAAAGCTTTTAAAGCGTACTAGTCTTATACACACAAAAACACGTAAATTACAAAACAAATTGCGGAGAATAATAATTAGATTGTTAAGAGGTCTTTAGAGGAGCAGACATTTCTAAATATTATGGTGTTGTGTGTAGCGAGATGTAATTAAGCATGTTCCTTATAGAATTGAATAATTTATAATATGAGTTACATACTTTAATACATAAATAATTCATATAATAAAGGACATTTCGAAATGTACGTAAATAAATAATTTCAAACTTGTTTTCTAGTCGATACGGTTTGGTTTAATGAATAAACAGATTGTCGATTACATATGAGCTATTGTCGCCGAGGCGAGATGTTAGCTATTCCTGGATTAGATTTAACACTCTTTGCAAAGCGAAGTAAAAACAAGCAAAGTAAACGTACAGTCACGACAAAACGTTGTGCTATACACACGTGTTATTTTTAGTATCACCTGTGTCGCATAAAGATCTCGTGCTTGCTTGCTGCTGCTTTTGCCATCATAGCCGCAGTACACGTACATACATACGAATGTATGTATGTATGTATGTATATACAAAAACAAGAAAACTAAAGCAAATATTCTTCTCTATTTCGCTTGCTGCGCACTTATCCGTTCATGTGTGTCCCGTACGCCATTTATCATTCACTCAATAGGTGATGTTCGCAGTCTATGTTCACATGAACATCTGTTAAATTTAAACGTCTGGCGATAATAATTATGCTAGCCAACGATTCCTTTCGCATTATGAATGGTTGCAACTGAGAAATTTTATGGGCAAATTTGTCTGAATTATTATTTACTTTGATATTTCGCGCAACTCGTATATATGCACCTATACCAATCATTTCACTACGTTACGACAAGAATTTGTGGACAATTACTGTCATTTTCACTGAATTATATTACTTTCTTAGGAGTTTATTGAAACTAACTAAACATATTTCAAAGAAAATTTCTCTCAAGAATGTAAAAAAGCACCTTTAAGACCTCATTAGGCCATATAGGTACTTTTCAATTTAATTTCAAACGATTCTACATCATACGACACGAATTAAAAACATATTCTGATGATGTTGTTAATTTTTGAATATTTCCATACCGTATGTGAATTATGTTACGTTTTGTATGTAAAATCGAATTCATTCAAGATTTTTAACATTTACTTGTCAGATGTGTGGTCAATATTTAAAGAAGTTCTGATAAGATACATAAAAATAAAAAATAAACCCGAGAACCAATGTAATCAAAATGTAAACCTGCCTGCTGTTCAGGTAATTAACCCGGAGTTAAAGGTGAAATCAGGGCCGGAACGTATTTTATTTCGAATGGAATGAGAATCAACACACATTGAACGTACATACATAGAGAAACGATTTCGAAATCGTAACGCCCACCTTTTAAAACGTCTTTCCATTCAATGGATGCACTTTTTATCTTTCGGATTGTTTGATTTATTTTAAAACAAAAGCTTTCAAATTTTCCTTTTAATGATTGAGCGTTAATTGACGCCGATTAATTGTAATAGCGATAGTACTCAAATTATTTATAGCTTATTCGATTAATGAACACGAATTCAAAATTTAAATAGTTCACGCTTTTTCAAAACGGCAATTTTACAAATAATGTGCACTAAATAATTTATCAATGTTAATTTATTGCATGATGCAAGTGTTTGATCAGTTGCATATTAAAATGTGTTTACACGAAATAGTTGTAAAATTGAGAAAGATTGAAATAAAAATATTTGCGTGTTGTAATTGCAATGGACCTAGAAGCGAGTTGTGTGTGCAAAAAGTCTGTTAGGTGGTGCATCGCATTAAAATAAATAATAGGATATGCAGAAATCTCATTGTGTGATGGTAACTGCGGGCGGCCCTCGGCTCGGCACTAGCTGGCCGTTCAGTCACACCTTTCTTCAATGCAATGCAATGCCCATTGCGTGATATTATTCCGTTTGTGCCTCGCACGATTTCACGATGGACATGCTGATTTATTTTTCGTTCGTTTTCATTTTTTATTATTCAATGTATACATATAGGTATATACTCACTTACTTACTGCCTCGAAATATTTCAGAACATTCAAAATGTAAATTATAACGTTATTGGAACAATGCAAACGTGATACAAACTATGTACAGTCATTTCTTGAACAAAACAAATATTTTTATTCACTTCTTTAATACTATAGATACTTTTAAATCATTTCTAACCATTGCACGCAAATATTTAATAATTACCAAATTGATAAGCAAAATAAAGAAAATAGCCATATTGCGAACATAACACAGCATTAAAAAATATTTCATAACACGATTGCATTTTTTTTTTCTTTAATATAGCAGATTATAAAAATGAGTTTGTAAATTTAATTAAGTTATAAGTACTACAGCTTGCAAGTGTCTAGGCATTTTAATCTGAGATTGTACTCTATAGTAGTAGGCATCAGTAAAATACAAAGCATATTGAGCAATTGTTATATTTATTATTATTATATAAGAATGTTTTCGAGTATATTGAATTTAGTAATATTTATGTTTAAAATATCATGAATCTATATCTAATAAATAATGCCCTGAATTTGAGCGTGAGCATGTATTATTAAGTTAAAATTAATTATGAAACTTGATGTGTCTTAATTAGTTTAGAGACTGACACAGAGACTTCAAACTTATAACAAAACTCATGTAGGAAGCATGATGCCAGGGACACATATGCTTCTGATGAACAACACAATTATTATTAATTAACAAACTTAATTCATTATCAAACCAAACAAAACCTCACTACAAACACAAAATGACATATTTTTATTTTACTATCATTTCATAAATTATTATAATAAACGCTCAACAATAGCCAGATATTCCGACATACGTTTCCTAGAAAACAATTACTTAAAAATCTACATACGTTGCTGACAATTGGTTTTATATTTTAAATACTACAATTTCTAAGGGACATATCATATCTGCACACACTTTATTTTGTGTGACAATTCAATTCTCTAGAGTTCTTGAATAATATTTTATATACGCAACCAAAGAAATAAAAATATATGTCTAGATCCAAAGAGAATTTATACAAATATTTAAGTTATTTTCATATCTTTCCTCGACGAATGCATGCGTGTATTTTAAATAGCATACATGGAAATTGAAAACCTTCGCCTCAGGTTACTATGGGAAAGGAAAATATATATATTTCCATTTTTGAATGGAAAAAGAATATTAATACTTATCGATTCCTAACAAACGCTCGCTATATATAATATATATATTTTATTAATATTTGAATCTTTATGTTTACAATACACAGAGGGTGAGTTGTACAATTTTAAATAAATTTAATCTCTTTGCATAAGAAAGTTCAGTGCACGGCACTACAGATTATTTGATAAAATTTAAACATATTTTAATAATCTTCCTACAACAGAAGTCAGAGTGTCTCAAGTATAAAACAAAAATAAAATAGTGTTAATATATGAATAAAATTATCATATATTTTCTTGACCATAAAATTAAGTGTGAAAAGTATAAATAACAACGCAGACCTTATACAGTAAGAAGATGTTAGTGCATGTAAAAAATGAACTAGTTAGCCAAATTTGGTAGACAAATAAACAACAAAGTCTCATAATGCTCTCTGGATTTGTTCATCAATAATATTTGTATAAATCAAGACATTTTAGGTGCGATGCTAGGGCTATGATTAAGAGAAAATTGTCCGACGTAATAATAGACATTGTGCCAAAGAGAAATCAACGTGGTTAAGCTGATTATTGAACAATAGCTTTAATTCGTATTTGATCCGCAAAGAATGGCCGTTTGAACCTTGAAAACAGGCGTCTGACACACCTATTTTCCGGGTTGGTTACTCTAACACACTGTATATTGTTTATTATTTGCATTTAGATTGGGTCGCGAATTTAATCATTTACAATTTAGAATTGATAATAAGGGTTACCCTACCGTCCTTACATTAAAATGTGTAAACATCTGTTGAAATAAACCAAATTACGTGTAGCGGCCAATCAGCCTACACGTAAAAATGCACAATTCATTCAGAATTTGAAAAGTCTCATTGAAAAATGTCCAAGCGTGTTTTTAAGTAGAATTTTATTCAAAATAAAAACTGTGAAGAGATTTTTGAAAAACCTACACATTTAAATGTATGCGTGCGTGCGTGCTTATTGATGCCTAATATATGATGTGGTAAGCGTAGGTGTCTGTAATACCGGCGGATGGCCGTGTGGTGTACACTGTTTCAATTCGTTTAGGTGTTTATATTAGTTGTAAATGTATTTCATTATAACGTATTTAATAGCAGCTTTCTTGGTATAATTGGATTTTATCACACTCACCCAATCGTTATTGTATATGATTACTTCTTTGAATACCCGTTTTTATGTGAATCTTACACCTCCCTCTCCCCACACCCCCACACGCACACCAGCGATTTGTCGATGTATATTTCATGCTTAAACTTATAATAAATACTTCCTTTCATTGATTTAGGAAAATTAAATAGTCTTTCCCGTTAGATACTTTCGTCATTTTTATTTCGAAAACTCTATCATAAACAGCAGTTATATATAAATTGTCAGCAATTTTGACTATCGAAACTATTGTTTATTATCAAATTGGTTTTAATTGCAGAATAAACTTTATAAATATCTGATGTGGCCATCATCTCAATATAGCTTTTAAAATGCATATGTTAATGTGCTGCGATTTTAGTTTTTCCTCTTATATATTATTTATTATTACTTTCTTATACGTAGTAATAAGTAAACATGGACAAATTCGATCTCGAAATTTTAACTTAAATATACCCATTGATCCTCTTTGTGTGTGTGTGTTGGTTTGCCAAACCCAACATTCCTAGGTAGGTATATAGATTTAGTTTATGTTTAAAATGATATTTTCTAAATTATCACAACAATTTGAATGTGTCCAAAACGAACGATTAATATTATAACGAAATAAATCATAAGTATATGAACAATAAAAAAATAATTAAACGTTCTGATAATTAATTTAAATTATCGATAAAATCTCCGACTACCTAAGCTAATAAATCATTGTGACATTAAAAACTAAATAGAAAACAGTCCACAATATTACATTTCTCATAGGCATTGAACATCTCACGTTATAAATATGTTCCGCATGGCTTCAACTGTATCAGAAATACCAAAAGGGGCAGCGCGGGGAAGTAGGGAGGAAGGGCATGTCCAATACATCTAGAAGATTGGCGTAATTGCATTAGAATTTTTTGTCGTTATTTCCGCTATCTCGATTTTGATCCCCGAGTATTTACCCCATTTCCCCGTCGCTGATTGGAAGATTAATGTTGGTCACGATTTCAAATAAATTCAGTTTTATTTGTAACAATCGATGCTGTCAAAAGCACGTCGAATGTAGGCCAACCATTTTTTTTTTTAAACTGCTAATACATAATTATTTACTAATCATACATTCATATATAATTTGATGACCGCATATAGAAAGAATCTTTATTATCTACTTTAGATTATTATTCGCTCTAATGAACCCTAAATTTTAATAGTAACTTTTTATATCTTCTAAGAGTGTGTTTTTTTTATAGTAATTTTAATAATTATTATAAATGAGACTCGTGAAAACATACAATTAACTAATATTTCAACTAAATTATATTAAAATATAAATGAACGAATACACCATTTCTCCAAAATAGTTTACCATGAGAATGAATCATAAAATATTTAAATTTGATATAAATACTAATATATGTAAAATTCTCAACTATATTTACTATAACATATGAGCTTCCAGAAAAACTCTCATGAATTTGCGATATGTAGGTCGATAGAAATGTGTATAGTTTTGAAAGATCTGCATTTGTTTACATAATATTTTTTTAATAATAATTTTATAAATTAATTTTTAATTCAGTTTAACATCATAATCAATTTTTAATAATTTTACACACACGCTAAACACATGTGCGCTTGCGGATATTCAAAAGGTGTATCGTAAATTACCATAATTGGTATAAGAAAGTAAAAAGCACAACAATAAAATGTATGAAACACCAGTAATTTCTCAACTGACATTGATAAATATTTTGTAGCGGCAAAATAAAAAGGAGCAACATCCCCGTGTGACAATATCAATAAATCTGCAATCATCAATACGTATAGAATATGTGTGTGTGTGTGTGTGTGTGTGTGTGTGTGTGTGTGTGTATATAAGTGAAATGTATGAATGATTGAAACTGCATATCGCGTTGACAGGCAAAAAGGTGCATTACACCACAAGTGAACGTCAGACAGGGATGGCGATGGTCGTATTGTGTGTCATTCCCTCCCAGTTGCCCGATCAATTTGTCATATACATACAGATGTATCTGTGTGTACGTATTATACGTGTATAGAATCAAATTCCCATTTATACGAAGACCCACTCCAGAATTTGGTGATTGCATTACCGAAGCTCTTCCAAGAAGAGGACCATAACGTCAGCAAATGTGAAATTGATAGCGTCCTTGTAATAAATTATCGAACTAAAAAATCTATTAAAATGGAAAAATTCTGTTTTTAATGTTACACCGAAATGTACGTTTTGAATCAACTCTATTTGCGACTGCAACATCGAAAGATCAATTATGTTATTTTAATTGTTTATAGATCCAAATAATTCTATAAATAAGTTTCGTTGTTGTTTTAGAAATATATGAATATAGGATATGTAGAACAAGCATTATTTATTAATTGTAAATTTGATGAGTTAGTTCCAAAAGTGAGTGCCAACATTCTTAGAAGCATATCATAAAATGTCATCAGATTATTTTCGGCAGAATTCTTGGTAAATTCTTAAATTTATAGAGGATACTCTAAATTATAAAATACTGTTAATTAGTGTTGACACGGAACACATACATACACACATGTTACTTTACTTTACCGCGAGACGATTGTGACACAATCATTAAATCTAGACTAGATCCACAACACGAGTCACTTTAGCATGAAGATTCATTTTAGCATAAAGAATTTATTCAATTTTTGTATACATGTATGATATGATAAATTTTTATTTTGACATTAGATTTATTAAATTCCGTTGCGAATGTATGTATGTACAGGCAAGCATATATACGTATACATATATGTAGATAAAAATATCGAGACTGTTTGTATAATAAATGAGGGTACACACAGACGGTGGAGAAAATTTATCAAACCGCATGAATTATGAGTGCTTATATGGATTTAAAAATAATAATTATGCCAGTGTACGCCTATATTTAGATATGCATACATACACACATAATTTAGTTTGTAGGTGAAAGTGATATCGTTTTAATCTCGATACTATTAAATAGCTGTTCATCAAAATTATGTATTTATATATGTATGTACAAATTATATATATGTTATTATATATATATATACATATATATGACGATTTGGTATAGTAATTCACATCAGTCAGTAGAGTAATATATGATTTTGGGCTCCGATAAACATCAAATTCAAATCAACTGAACTAGAAAACGAATGCGCCTCCATTTGACCTGCACACGTGCATCAATCACAGACAAACCCTCCATGATTTAACAACAATAATGCACACACATACTCAATAACACAATCACTCTAACTAAATTCTCTATTCGCACTCACACACACACACAGACACACACACACACACACACACACACACGCACACACACACACGCACGCACACACACACACGCACGCACACATACACACACACGCACGCGCGCACACACACACACACACACACACACACACACATACACATACACACACATACATACACACACATACATACACACACATACATACACACATACATACATACATACATATACACATACATATACATACACACATATAAACACACACACACATACACATATACACACAAATACCCACACATTCACATACATACATATACAGACACATATACGTAGTCCATAGACACATGTAGGCAAGAATGATTGGTGCATCAAGTATGAAATCAATGATGTTTATAAAATACACACATATAAATATACAGTGAAACCCCTGAAGCGGCCCTTCATGCATTCGAAGCAAAATAATATTTCTATGAAACGAAATTGAGATACAAAACCCAAATGTATTGAATACTTATGCAAACCAAGTATGTATGTATGTACATACTACCGAAGTGAAAACGAATTTAATTGTTCATTCCGTGGTACCTACGCTAGAGAGTATTGTGAAACAATGTAAAAACAATCTAATTACATATTTGTTGAAACCAATATTTATTAATTGTGAAGTATGTTGAAACTGTACATATCATGAAATTCCATTGCCATAAACATAATTTGCGTTGTAAAATATCATTTTCAATGCGCGGCACTAAATATTACGTGGCTTTCACTAAAATAAAAAAATAAATAAAAATACACACTGTGAGAAATTACTTGATTTCTCAATGGACGTGGTCTAGAAATGGTGGAGCAAATATCGCAGATCTCACCATAAATTTTCTGCAAATACCGCAATTCCGTCTGAAATTATCATGATTAAATAAACGTGGTTGAAAAAAAAAAACATTTGTATTTATCACAAAAATAAGTTGACATTAAGTTAATTGAATTGTGGGTAGAAAATAATTCATAAATCACAATTATCTGCTGGTGAGTGAGGAGGTTAACCTAGGTCAAGTCTGAATAACACTTAGACATTTTATCTAAGTGTGAAATAATTTATATACTTATCTTTATGACTCTTTCTTAGATTTATTGTACAAATATATTAATGTCGTTATTTTTATTGCATTAATAATATATAATATAATACTTCGTATCTAAGAGTTCCGCAATCGCACATTTCAAAGAATATTTTAAAGCGACTAGCAAAACATTATTACAGAGATTTATGTTGTCATTAGAATACAATTATAATTATATTGACAGGAGATGTATTTTCTTAAAAATATTTAATAAAGTTTATTTCTCTTGAAAAGAACATTCCATTGCGATATCGTCATAAAAGTATTATTTCTTTGCAATATTTGATGGTGTCGTCAATATAATATAATTATAAGTATATTGAAAATACATATATTTTTATAAAAAAAACATTTACTAAAGTATATTTCTCTTGAAAAGATCATTCCTTTGCGATGTCGGCGTAAGAAAATTTCTTTGCAATATTTGATGTCGTTGTCAGTTGTTCTGGATGTAATTAATTACATACTGTATTTTCTAAATAAAAGTGGTTATTAAATAGAAATTTTTGGCATTAATTAAAATAATTAAATTTTCTATTGAACTATTTTATTAAACTGTTATTGTATTTTATAATGGTGAAATTGTATATTTTGACAAGTTAATTACTATATTTTGAAATGTAATATGATATTTTGATATTAATTTAGGTACAGCTAATTCGTAATATTAAAAATGATGTTGTTTTCCGTAATTAAACTGTCACTTCCATTTAACATCGATCGACTAAACACGATATCTGGTTTAAACAATTTTTTTGTGTACGATATGTAAAATATACGTGCAAAATACAGTTGAGTATCATTTTAAGTAAAACGTGTTTCAATTTGCTCCAGATTCATGAGAATATATAAACATCTTTATGAAATATATATATATATATATATATATATATATATATATATATATATATATATATATATATATATATATATATATATAAAATATTGTTTTACAGTTATAATAAAAATTTTGTTAGAATATTATTTTTCAGACTCGGGAATAATATATTCTATAATTTGACCCAACGAATCTCAGCAAATAAATCTATATTTTTTGTTTTGATTGTAACATGAATCACAACGAATGATATAGGCAGTGTTCAGTGAAAAGGTGTCGCTAGTGTTTCAAAGTATTTGGCGGCACTGGCTATGCACAAAAACAAAATGTTATTTTTTGTCTGCATTCACTGATCGGCAGACATTGATAACAAGCGTGTTCTTTTGTTTTATTGGGTTCTGAACTTGATCTGGTTAAATAATGAGCGCTACATCTGCCAAAAGATCTGATCTTCTGATATGTTAACACCAAAATAAAACTTTTGGCACGCTGATATTGTCGATTTCTTTCTCTCTCTCTCATACAAAATTTTGCATTTACTTAATTTTGAAAAATAATAAAAAATCTAATAGAACTCGACATCAGGTTATTGCACTGTCTTTACAGTGTATATAGAAGAGAGGAATTTTCATTTCCAATGCAGTAACTTTCTGAACATAAATTTTATGAACCGTTGACTAAATCTATCTTCAACATTAAAAGCCGGTTTGAGAAAGCTAGTTAAACTAATATACATTAACTAACAAGGGGCCCGTTTACTCCTCCAAACGTAAATTTAAAAAATATATATATATAAGAAAACTTCAACACATAATTTATATTTTATAATAAATAAAACTACACTTGTTTAAACATTAATATGAAATATTAACATTATTTACCACTAATATAGGGCATCAATAACTCAACCCTAGTACTTGTTTCGCAACCTACTTAAATAAATAAATATTTACAGTATCCTATACTGGACTTTCTTATACGAGTAACTTGATATATACATGTTTAAACTTTAGTACAAATACCATATATTTTGTTTATGCATCAACTAACAGAAATATAATTATATTCTCCATAAAAATGCAAATTTTAGAAAGGATTGAAGCATATTTAAATAGATTAAACATAATGAAATTTCAAACGTAAACTATTTCAAAAACTTTTTGACCAAAAAGTATAGACAATTTTATTGCCACTCATTCACTACATAAGTATATTTTCGGAATAACGCACGTTTTTTTTTTTTAAATAGACAAAAACAACCATTTCCGTTTGGTTAATTGTTGCAAAAAATAGATATTCACAAATAAATAAAATAAAAAATAAATACCAAGTGTTATCAAAGTATGTATAGATGATTTTTATTCCGTATTGAAATAAGTTATTTTTCAGTCAGTCAGTAAGTTGACTAATGATATAAATGCATGTGCAGGGATCAGTGAAATAAATGAAATGAAAATATTTCGTAACGGTGTACACACAATCAAATCATTAATCATCTGTTTTGTTTACAGTGTATATCTATAAGGATACCGTATGATGCAAAAAGATAATTATTATAATTCAGAAAAAAATATGTATAGGGTGTGAAGGACTAGTGTTGAGTGCACTTTATCATAAATTTAATTACAAGTTACCAACCGATGATAATGAGTTGTAAATATATAGTTATGACAGATTGTTTCCACTTATTAAATTGTCGAGAACAACTTAAGTATTATTCACGATTACCTTTGATTTAAATAAATAAATAAATAAAAATGTCTATATGGTGTAGAATAGGGCGTGGAATATGTTGCGATATTTATATGTAGAAATATGGCTGCCAGTTTATTAGTTAAAAGTTGCGAAAGATAATCTATTTAAATAGCAATTTTCATGATAAAGAAAACTTATAATTGAATTAAGATTGTTTGTTATTTCGTCATCTTTTCTTGACAAATTGTAAGATATTTTTTAAATGTAAAAATAATGAATCATATTGATCATTGTAACAAGCCCAGAAATTAAAAGGAGTTTATATTTCATTCAAAAAATCGTGTTTTATTTATAATTTTGTATTAATGAGAATCTTCAAATATAATTTAACGAAATATCAAAGGCAGAAAAAAGTTCTCGTAATAACTTATCAAGTATTTTGATAAAATTAAGACGTCGAAATGAAAATATCTTTAACATTAGAATATGTTAGTATATCCTGTCAGATTTCCAGTTTATTTAATTTATAAAGTTGATGAATATTTTATAAAATTCACAAAACACAATAAAACAAGTAAATGCTTAATTATAAATAATATTCCATCTCAACAAGTCCATACATAATATATATCCCACGTATACCTATAATAATAATAGCAATCCTTTTCGAGCAATAATATTATCGAGCAAAAGAGATAAATTAAAATTGTTATCGCGATGGCCTATCGATAACAATCGCGCAGAATTTATAACAGATGGCATCGCGCCGTCGTGTTAAAGCATTCCGCACGTCCGTCGATTTAAATAAATCTCACACTAAAGGTCTATCTATTGGGAGAAGAATACGATGCTAGATTGGGGTCAAATTGGCTCGTGCAATTCTGTTCTGATGACGTGTCAGACGCGGCAAATAAATAATAAATTACAAAAATTTATTAAACGTGATTACTTGTTATATCTGCGTTACCAACTTTGGCGATAGTGAAAAATTATTAGATATAAATCTGGGGACTCGCCATGCATGCATCATTAATGGAATTACCTGGATCAATATTGATACATCTATTACTTTATTTTTGTCGGAATACTTAAATTAATTATTTAAATACTCGCACTGAACTTTCTTACAAGTGTTTTGATTTATAATATTATACTAGTAGCGAGGATAAATGATATTTGTAGTTTTTTTTTTTTTAATGTTTTTGAGCCGTTTTTGATGAAGTAATGACGAAAGTCTAATTTTGATAGTAGCGCTAGCAATTGCATTGCGCGACCTTAATCCGTAGTAGCTCGTAAATCATGTTAAAATGTGAGTTAATTGGATGAAAGCTTGGCGCACGCCACTGACCTGACGATAACCCTTAATAACAAGTTGGGGCGCCCCATAAATAGAGGGGGCCGGCATCGACGAGGCACGGTGCGATGCATACCATCCATGTCATGCCCAAACTTTTGAGAGTTATAAAAACGTACCACGGGCGATTAGAGACGGCACCGGATGATTGGCAGGCAGAGCACGTAGTGAATACGGTTTTTTAACAAGCCTACCCTCCCCCTCCACACCCCTTTGAGCTTCTTTCATCTCTTCCTAGCCGGCATGATAACCCCTTGCTTGTGGAAGCAACTTAGGGTTAACATAGGCACGCGTTTATACCTACAGCGGCGGTCTTCATATACAAGAAGTATTTTTTATTGATATTTTATTGATTCTCACAGTCCCTGCACATTGCGAATTTAAATACAAATGATACTATTACTACAAAATGTTTGTCACCCATTACACATAAGTCAATCAAGAAAATTGGTGGTTGACCATATTATTTAAATAGGATTCTCCAGAAACTATTTCAAAATTGTTCATAAATGATTAATTTTCAAGATGTTTCGAACTCGTCTATGTTCAATTCGAAGGTTTATACTCAGTTCGCAAGTGAAGCGAAATAAAATACGGTATATATCCTCGCAGCCCTCGGTAATCCACACTAGACGGCAGAGTAATATCGAAAGATCGAATTTTCAACGAATGTGATCTGCTGCTATCATAGACGTTGATTCAAGTGCAGGCGGCATTCACATATATCCGTACGCGATCGCGATCGCGCTCTATAGCCCAATGGATCTGGTGCATGTCTGTCTGTGTGCGGTGCGTGTGATCAAACGCGACAAATAACAGTAAAGATCTCCGTTGGCAGTTCTATTTGCCATTTTCGATGCCTGAGAGCTCAACAAATCACATTCGATATATCTTATCTATATCCCTCTCCGTGCAAATACAGACACAAAGCTTTCCGGGACAAATTTCATTTTATATATTGTATTACATTGTTTATTCACAATTCACACACACAATCAAAATTGAGTTTTAAAAAAAGATTTTCTTTCAGTGGGAATTTACTATGATATGATTTAATTTAAAATGTTAACAATCCATTATAATTCAGAATATATGTACTTGTTAATAGATGTAGAAATAATTTATTTAGCAGTCGTAGTTTTTGGCTAAATTTAAAATTACGCAAATTTACTTTCGAAAAATAACAATTATAATTATTAAATTCGATGATAAAATGGCAATTAATGAACATAAACGTTCGTAGTTTTATTATCGCATGTTCTGACGTTGTTGATAAGTCAATTTCGCGCAGAAATTATAACGTTGTTAACATTACGTTATTTGTTACGTTGGTGGGCCCCCTTTGCGAACCAACTGGTTTAATGATAAGTATTGACAGTCGTGAACGTGGGTGGTTCGTCTGACACCTTCAAAACTACAGGGGGTGTGTGTTACCATTTATTCTTTATAAAGCTATCTCTCTTATATGTGTATAGAGTAGAAGAAGACAGGACTATAATGTATAGTCATTTAGTCGCACGCATACTGCCTTTAGGCTAACGGTACGATATCTCTACCTTTAATAATATCTATGAATGCCTACCTGTGCTAGGCTAGCGACTAAGGGTCTGTGTTGTGGTCAACAACAGTGACCACTAAGAATTTCAAATTATTTAGACCTATAAATTTTACTGAAATATCATAAAAATATAATTAAATCTTAAATAAATACCATTTAATTTATTTTTATGCATGTATTTATTCTTAAACGCAATATGTATTTTTTTACGAAAATTGTATTTTACTGACGAAATAAAAAGGCTATTAATTACCATCTAAATGTTTTACTTATTATATTATAAGTATTGTAGGCATGAAAAAAAGAAAGATTGTAATGCAAATACATCTTTTGACATTCCCTGAATGTCGTCTGTCTGTATGTGTGTGTTTGTGTCTGTTTACTCTAGTCATTTTTTTGGGCTGCACCTGCATTAAAAATAGTTAAAATTAAAATGAAAGATATTAATATTTTGCACAACTTTTGTTCTAAAACTTTCCTCAAAAAGTGTACCAGTTACTAGAAAATTGCGAAACATTCATACTATGTATAAGAAAATTCAATGTAAAACACTGCAGGTGTTTAGATTTAGTTGCATCGTATTTAATAAAAGTATGATGTACTGTGCAATTTTTAGCATTTTTTTATTGCGTTTCCGCGACATAATTATAAATTTACGCCGGTTAGTAGTACCTTTAATTATTTTGGAATGGTAACTGCTATAACAGGGTGAGACAGTTCGCTGTGTGAACCGGACGTCATACGTATGTTAATGCGTCCCATAATAAGTTTTATTGTAACAGCATCGTAAAGACCAACATCAAACCTTAGAACGAACGACACAAAAAAATACTATGAGAATAAATTCATTGACACGATTTGTAGGACATTTATAACTTGTTTTAGAATTTTTTACTTCACTTTGAATGAATTAATTTTCATTGATACACTTAAAATTGTTCCGTTTTTGCTTTTACAAATAAATACATATCAAATTTATTTAAAAAAAATATATATAATCTGTGGCGCGCCAGCAAGCGATAAGGAATTGCTGAGTATGCTCCCTTATCCCTCGACCCCGCCTGTGCTTGGTAGACTAAGTAGGTAGAACAGTAAGGGACGGACAGTTGAAGACAAAGTGCTAAAGTGAGTGCACGGGAATTAGACATAAGGCTAGAGACGCTAGAATTGGTTACGCTACAATGGTGACAGCGGTGTGATCGAACTTATTACACGCAAATTAAAATTAAAAGATTAAAAATGAGTGATGTGCAGTGCCCAAAGTTTAGTTGTGGAAACTGGGAAGAGTGGATTGAAAGATTCGATGCTTTCGCGTTAATTAAAGACTGGGACAATAAGAAAAAGATTACGGCGTTGCCTTTCTACTTGGAAGGATCCGCGTGTCAGGTGTATCGGAGTTTATCAAACGAACAACGTGCGGATTGGGTTACTGCATGCGCTGCGTTAAAACCGACATTTACCAAAGAAATAAATGACGCGGAAATACGATTTCGCGCGCGCAAACAAGAGAATGGCGAAACGCTGGCTATGTTCGCGGCGGGTTTACGGTTTTTGAGCGGACTCGCGTTTACGGATCATAGCGACATCACACGTGAGAGGTTGGTATTAAAACAGTTCTTGTTGGGAATTGATGCTCAAGTGGCGGAGGAGACAGCACGGAAAAACCCAGGTACACTTAATGAAGCTCTGGAGGAGGCTCAAGTGGCATTAAGGATTAAGCTGAGGTTGTCTGAGATACGTGAACATCATTCTCAACCTGCGAGCACTGCAACAATTTGCGCAGCAGGTACCACACCAAATACAGATCTGGAGGGCCTTACAAAGTTAGTGGGAGAGCTTGCTACCGCTGTTAGCAAGCTGACTACATCCACTCGTGAATTAGAAAGAAATCAACAAGACAATGAGAGGCCGAGAGAACCTAGAGTTCGCTGGCGTTCACCAACACCACCAGTAGACACGCACTTTTATCATAAGGAAAGGTCGCAGAGAGTCTACAGTGGGGAGCGTTCGCCAACGCAGTTCAGGGATACCCGTCGACGTAGTGCTCAAAACCGTGTAACATCACCTGCTCCAGTGCGACGTGGACAGACTGATGGATCGGGGAATAAACGTTGCTATCTGTGCAACGCTTACGGTCATTTTTGTAGAAACTGTCCAAATCGCGATAGTAGGGATTCGGGAAACTAAAGCAAGCGTTGTTCAGTCCCGGAGTGACGCTTGGTACTACGATGGGACAGGCTGGAATTCAGGAGGATACAGCAGTAGTACGAGTGAAAGGACATATAAACGAATATTCGGTGATATTCTTGGTGGACACAGGCGCATCTCGGTGCTTCATGCGTAAGTCCTTGTGGAAACAGTTAGGAAGTGCGCCGTTACGAGTCGCGAACGGACATGTAGTACAGGCAAATCGGGAGGTTTTACCGGTTCTCGGAATATGTGACATTGTAGTCCGGATAGCCGATTTACGTATACGAATACAAGTTAGTATTTGTGAGAACTTGACAGACGATTGTGTGTTGGGATGTGATTTTTTACGACAACAACAGTGTGTGTGTTACCCGGCCGGTGGTTACATTGAACTACAAGGGAGACGAGTAGAGGAATACACTATCTCTCCAGTAGCCGCGATATTATGTGAGACAATAGTCATTCCCGCACGTACGGAGATTCTTGGTTGTATACAATTAGTTGGTGAACATTTGAACTTGCCGCGTGTAGTAGAACCATCGCCGCAATGTTGGGACAAATTTAACTGTATGTTGGGGCGCGGGTTAGTGTCGGCCGAACACGGGACTGTGTTATTACGTAATCCAACAACTGAACCAATCACCTTACGGAAAAATGCACGCGTAGGAACCGCGTATGAGTGCGCGGTAGTGAATGTGAAGTCTCCCCCGGATGTTTCGACTTCAAGTGAATTCGATTGGAGTGAAGCTTCTTGTCATTTGTCTACCGAGGAATTACGGCGGGCTAAATTGTGCATTGATCAATTCAAAGACACTGTAGCACATAGCAAGAACGATACGGGACGCACACGTATTCTTCAACATCAGATTGACACTGGAAACGCAAAACCTATTCGCCAATCACCACGACGACTTCCAGCGGGACGGCGAGAGGAAGCCAAACACGAGTGTCAGCGAATGCTCGAGGCAGGTGTTATAAGACCATCATTATCACCCTGGTGCTCGCCTGTCGTGCTTGTCCGGAAGAAAGATGGATCTACTCGTTTCTGTGTCGATTTCCGGAAGGTAAATGACGTAACCATCAAGGATAGTTATCCACTGCCACGAATGGACACAATACTCGATTCATTATCTGGTGCTACTCTGTTTACCGCGTTGGATCTGCAGTCGGGCTACTGGCAGGTGGAAGTGGCTCCGGAGGACCGAGCTAAGACCGCATTTTCAATGGGAACGGGTCTTTATGAGTTTAATGTTCTTCCGTTCGGAGTGTGTAATGGACCAGCCACATTCCAGAGGATAATGGACGTTGTACTGGAAGGCCTAAATTGGGAAAGCGCGTTAGTCTATCTAGATGACGTTATTGTGTGGGGCCGTAATTTCGAAGAGCATCTCCAGCGGCTAGAGGCAGTCATGACTCGTCTGCGACAAGCGGGCCTAAAAGTCAACCCGAAGAAATGCAGACTATTTCAGGAAAAAGTAGAGTTTCTTGGTCATGTCGTGGGTCGTCATGGAGTGGCTACAGATCCGGCTAAGGTACAAGTTGTACGCGACTGGCCCACTCCTAGGAACCTTACGGAACTGCGTTCTTTTCTGGGATTGGCCTCGTACTACAGACGCTTCATTAGTGGCTTCGCCAAAGAAGCTGAACCTTTGCATCGCCTATTGAACAAGGGGGTAAACTATAGCTGGAATGAAGATACGGAGGCAGCTTTTAAGAAATTAAAACAATGTCTCATCAGCGCCCCAATCCTGGCTTATCCGAGATTTGATCGGCCATTCATTGTCGATGTCGACGCAAGCGGTGTTGGGCTGGGAGGCGTTCTCAGTCAAGTTCAAGATGGTTATGAGCGAGTAATTGCCTACTTCAGTCGAGCATTAACAAAGCAAGAGCGCGGTTACTGCGTGACTAGAAGAGAACTACTGGCCCTGGTATCAACTTGTAGACATTTCAAAGGATATCTAATCGGAACACAATTTCTAGCCCGGACCGATCACAATTGTTTAAGGTGGTTGAAAAACTTTAAGGAACCAGAGGGTCAGGTGGCCCGGTGGTTAGAAATTCTCGCCGAATATAACATGGAAGTATGTCACAGGCCAGGCAAGAAACATTTGAACGCTGATGGGTTGTCCCGACGACCATGCAGGCAATGTGGAATGGAGGCAGTCAACGAAAATTCGACAGTACCACCGGATACTAGGAACGCGTATGACCCGAATATCATTAATACAGTGTCGGTAGGGTCTGTACCCAATACTCTACCGGTAGAGTACGTGAAACCACTGGTGCAAGCACAACTGGAAGATGATCGGTGCGAACCAGTGATTCGGTTTTTACGCGGTGAACGTTTTAATTCGACTGAACTGTCAAAAGAAGCAAAAAGTCTGTTTGATTTAAAACCGGAGTGGACAGACGAATATGGATTGTGTATTCGGGACAATAAATTTGGTAAATATCGTGTTGTAGTACCGCGTAGTAAAGTGTGCGAAGTGTTGAAAGCGTATCACGACAATGCCGCCTCGGGTGCACATTTGGGGGTAACAAAAACGCTTTCGAAACTAAAAGACCGTTATTATTGGAATAACATGCAACGTGATGTAGAGCAGTGGTGCCGCGATTGTGAGTCATGCAATAGACGGAAAGCTATTACCCCAGGACCAAAAGCCCCACTACAGACACAACTGGTAACACGACCACTTGAAAGAGTCGCGATCGATCTGCTTACATTACCAACAACTAAAAATGGAAATAAATACGTCGCAGTAGTGGGTGATTACTTTACGAAATGGACGGAAGCTTACCCGTTGCCAGATAAGTCGGCAACGACAGTTGCGCGTGTTTTCGTGCAGGAGTTTGTGTGTAGATACGGTGCTCCGGAGACATTACACTCGGATCAGGGCAAAGAGTTTGAGGCCCTGCTATTTCAAGAAATGTGTCGATTGTTCGGAATTAATAAGACTCGTACGACACCGTTCCATCCGCAGTCGGACGGTATGGTAGAACGGTTTAACCGAACACTGATCGCCATGCTATCTCATTATGCAGGCGAACGACAACGAACGTGGGATGAGGAGCTCCCCTTGGTTATGATGGCTTATCGGTCGAGCCAACATGACAGTACCAAACACACTCCTTTCTCCTTGATGTTTGGGAGGGAATCCCGGCTACCAGCAGATATCCAGTATGGCCTCCCTCCGGGAACATCATACCAATCCGAAGAGAAATATCTTCAGCAGCTCCGTTCTTCATTGGACTATGCCCATGCGACCGTGAGACATCAGCTGGAAGCTTCACACCAGAGACGTAAGGAGTATTACGATAAGGATGCTCGAACACCAACTTTTCAAGTGGGCGATTTGGTATGGGTTCATCAACCAACACCTAAAGTTGGTGAGAGTTTCAAGTTGCACCGGCCATGGACCGGACCATATCGCGTGTTAAAAAGCATGGGTATGAATACCTTCCGGGTGCAACATTGCGCGTTTCGTCACAAACGCATGGTACTGCATGCAAACCGAATGAAACCATGCTATAAGCAACCGGGTCCTGAGCAAGCCAGAATAGAAGAAAGGGCCAACCGACGTCCCGGACGACCGAGCAAGCGGGACGAGCCAGTAGTCAGCCGAGGTGCTACCCCGGCCAAATTCTCCTTGTTGGAAGTAAGCGGAGATCTCTTTGATGCTCCCCCTCAATATGCGTTAGCGCATTGTGTAGCACGAGATTTGCGTATGGGGGCCGGTATTGCTGCAGAATTCAAATCGCGATTCGGAGGGCTACCCGAATTGAGGAAACAGGAATCTACAGTGGGGACCACTGCGATGCTAAAGCGGGAAGGGCGAGCAATATTTTACTTAATAACTAAGGAGAGAAGTTATCAGAAACCTACGTATACCAACTTACGCAAGGTTTTAATTTCTCTACGGCGGAAATTAGTTGAGGAAAATATTGTTAAATTAGCTATACCAATGATAGCATGTGGACTGGACGGATTAACGGAAGATCGAGTCAAGGATTTGTTGCACGAAGTCTTTGAAGAAACCGATGTAGAAATCCGAATCTACCGGAGGCCCGAAACCCCTAGAAGGAGACATCTACCGCAGAGGTATTCATCCCGAATTATAGAGCCAACCCGGACAACCAACTCTCCGCTTAATACATCATCATGGAGCCGGAGTTCTGACAGAATAACCCCCTTATCCGAAGCGTTCCTCGCGACTCCGACGGGATCACCGGAGTCGAGGAATACTCGGTACTCCACTCCTCTGATGACGCCAGAGAGAACCGAAGTAGAGACGCCGGGGCCAGCAGAAGACGTCCCGGGCTATTCGAGTGTCGGAGATGCTACACCACCACGAAATCAGGAACCTCTCGAAGGGGAAGTTGCCTTGGAGAGGCAGACATCAAGCGAAGAGGAGGTTCCCCTTGACCAGACCATAACTCCCCTAGTGCCGGATCCAATACCTACACGTCTTCGTGTATTGCCACCACGAAGAGCAAGAGAAGAAGCCCTGCTCAAAATACGCTTCCAGGAGGAAGTATGAAGTAAGGAGGAGGTAGTGTGGCGCGCCAGCAAGCGATAAGGAATTGCTGAGTATGCTCCCTTATCCCTCGACCCCGCCTGTGCTTGGTAGACTAAGTAGGTAGAACAGTAAGGGACGGACAGTTGAAGACAAAGTGCTAAAGTGAGTGCACGGGAATTAGACATAAGGCTAGAGACGCTAGAATTGGTTACGCTACAAATCTTTAATAAAATTATACATAGTCATAGAACTTTTTAGTTTTTACATTAGTGAAAGTATCTTGGAAAATATTGTTAGAAACTATTACTTTTTATTATAAAACTTTTAATAAAACTACAAATTTAATTTGGAACCATGTAATTTTCGAAAATAATCCCTAAAGAATAGGGTATCAGAACCCCAATCTATAGCATGATTGATTACATAATAACGTTTACCCTAATAGTAAATGACAGCAAAATTACAACATCCTGTTTGCCCTAAATAGCCTAAAATCCTAAAATTGGTCTATAAGCTGTATCATTGTGCAGAAACTTCTATTTTACGGTATATTTACCATGTGTAGTTTCTGCCACCTGGCCTCAAGGGAACAATACATAAATGGATACACATTACTCACTCATACATGACGTATTTATAGTACCATCTCTCTTTACCAACTGGACATATGACCAAGAATGAATAGAACTGTGGTAAATTTCACTAAACAAAATATTTCGATATAATTCTAAGCTTACATTCTATAGAAATGTTTAGGAATTGTTGTACAGTTGTATTAATAAGTTTTATCGATCACATATTGGAACTAGATCAACAAAATGCATTGCTAATTTTTATTTTTTTGCATTTTTTTTATATATATATATATTTCTGAATTTGTGATTGAAATTTATTGATACAATTTCGTGGCCTTGTGAAGCTCTTGTAAACATCCGAAAAACACTTTTTGTGCTAAGTGAAAAGTTTATATATGATTCCATTCAAAGTTTCATAAAACTTTAAGATGCTGCTTAATATTTAATGAAGTCCTAACGTATAGTAAAAGTTTAAGAACAAATATATGGATTGTTGATTATTTAAGAATAATATAAATTAATTGAAAGGTGCTTATTTATTATTTAATTATATAATTGTTCAAAAGTATAAAACATCATAAATTTAAGACGGTCTCATGTTGATTAGAAACTACATAATTATAAAATTATCAATAGCTTTGATACTTTTCTGATTTAGTTGAAGCAAAGTTCGATAATTTACCCGATGTTTATTTAGTATACGTGTACGCTACAATTTATAAAATTTATCGGTTACGCTTTTGTGTTTGGGCCCCGGTAGATACATCAACATTTCTGTCAATAACCTTACAATTTGAACGTTGCTACGTGACTATATAATCACAAGATTAACATGTTTGTTCAAACTATGATAAATATGAAATGAATTATATACCGCAAAAAAAA
This sequence comes from Nebria brevicollis, assembly GCA_944738965.1. Classification (NCBI taxonomy): domain Eukaryota; kingdom Metazoa; phylum Arthropoda; class Insecta; order Coleoptera; family Carabidae; genus Nebria; species Nebria brevicollis. Next base: position 5,535,570 of record OX122899.1, read on the forward strand.
CTATATGTATTTAAATGTATATATTTCTATAATAAATAAATAATACATATAGAATAAAATAAAAAATAGTGGACAATATTCTCTAAGCGAAAAGAGCAATTTACGATTTCACAGGTCGTTGGCAGTTATCATCTTGATAAGATTTTTCGCAAAATTATCAATTTCGTTTGATTGCGCACAAATATATGTGCTTCAATTCGCACAGAATCAACGACGGTAAAAACGGTCTGTGTGTCTGTACCGGATGCAGCTAGTTTGAGTTTCGATTTCCGGTTTCTGAATCAGTGACAACCTTACATCTTCCTCTTCCTCATGTGCCTGTACCTTTTGTGTGTCTTTCTTAAACGATTTACTATCGTATTTTATTTTTTTTACCTTCATTTGATTCCTTCGACTTTCTATCCGTACATCTTGAGAACGTTCGTGTTCTGTGGCGGTGAACCAACGATGGATTACAGATATTTAGGCGTGAAATACATGAATAGATTACGTTTTCGAAGACAGACTTTCTTCTCAGTTCTGTGAATCGATTAGGGTCGGTTTATCTTGATTTTCCAGAGGATATTATATATGTTCGGTTGTAAGATCGACAGTCGTTTTGTTTGTTAGAAATGCTTTATTTGTCATCGAATTCATTCATTGTAAATATTTCTGTATGCATGTGTAAATATATGCTGCTTTAAGTATATACTTATTGATTTTAATAGCATAAACACAAGTACTCAGAACATATGTTACAGTGTTTAGTTTTACTAACCAGTAATACCAGTCATAAAATAATAAATTTTTCAATATACTTTCAAATTATATTGCCTACTATAAAAATAACTCTCCTTGGTAATAATAATTGAAAGATTTTTATTTGGGACTAATAAAAATTGCTTGTTCGTACACAATGATTCAGAAATGTGCACGGCTTAGAAGTGTAAATATTTATTTGGCCAATGTTGCAAAACTTTCACAAAATGCAAAATAACAGATGAATATCGATGGTCGGACACATTCCACAGATGTGAACCGAGGATTCAATCTTTATGATAACGAACCGAGCACACAACTTCGAAATACCAAAATTACGAGGAGCCTAAACCAGACAAGGTCATATTTACCTAAAATAAAAGTCAATTTATATGGACTCTACATGAAGATTTTCCTGACTAATTTATATAGACACAAAAAACAATTCAAATTAAATAAAGATCTCACATTTGTATTTATTAATTTTATATGAGCTTATTACTTTCAATTATTACTTTCCATAAAATATTAAATCTCGAGGTCTGACCATTTTTAGAATAAATATAAGCTTAATTTAGTATAAAATAAGAAGTTATATTTAGAATTGTTATAAGTGTCGTCTATATACAAGGGTTTAGTAATCTGGAGAGGGTCTATTGGCAATTTAGTGCCATGAGATGAGAGACATGAGGCTTTGGTTGTCGAGCGACAGGTCCCAAGCTGAAGCGGTCTCACTGGCTTTTAAAGTAAGCAAACATACGCATACACAAGCATATAGCCAATAATAAAGAATGCATTCTTCGCAGACTGTCTGTCTCCAGGCAGAGGCAGAGGCAGTCACACAAGCAAGCAACGTGTTCAGCATGCTACGTACGTTCAGCAAACAACATGCCGATATACACCGACCGGACACACACACATACACGCACATATGTGTGCTTAGAGAAATAGCGTAGAAATATCGATAAAGAAAACACAAACATTGATGATAAATGTTGACAAGTAGCCGTCCATACCAATAGAAAAGTATCAATAGTCTAAAATACATCTGCCGCTTAAATATACCTAACTAATACGTACAAATATTTTTGGTACATCGCATATTGCAAAATTATATTTTTATTTGGTTCGAATAAATATTTTTAATATTTCGCCATGCATTCATTTAGTATTTCGTGAATATTAAAAGTGTGTAATAGAATTGAATGGTGAAAGATTGTTATGATGTGAATGGTTGTTTTCTGCCATCTCTTTTGATGTGGAATGGATGAATATGTAAACTGATATTTAGTATTATGTGTTTTGATATAAAACGGCTTCTATTGTATGATTATGGGTATTTGATGTTGGTCCTTCGAGCCGGATAATAATCCCTTTTGCGCATTTCAGGTAAGTATAGCGTTGTGGTTTAAAGTGTTTATTGTGCTAAGTAAAATAAAAAGTGCAGACTGAGGACTGAGGCCCGGGAGCAATGAAAGATAAACTCGATGTGAAACCGGATATTTTGCCGACTGACCCATCATGGGCAGTGCAATTGACGTGGGGTTGAAATGAACAATAATCAGTGGATAACGTAGACGAGACGTCGCGTCGGTTAGGGACGTCACGTCACGGCACGTCATGCACGTGAACCTATAGATCGCGAAGGCCGAAGGGCACGTAATCCGCTCTCTCTGTGAAATACACTCTCAGTCGAGGATATTATGTATGTTTGTGTGCTGTTTGATGTTTAATTAGCAGCGTACTACACCGACCGAGCTCTGTTCTAAGCGCTCATGCTCATGCCTCGGGTTTTAACACATATTATTTACAACTTATTTATATCAAAATTTAAGCAGCGCTTTTCTACTTCATATCATGATACACATAAATGGAACAACGCACTGAATGTATTATATTATGATCAATATTCAAATTGAACAAATTTTTACGTATATTTCGAGTTTTTAATGGAAATATACCTTTTGAACTTCCCTGCAACGGGTCTAACTATTTTATGAATGACGTCTATCTGTATGGGAGTGTGTGCTATAGTACTTTATGGTTGAATTAGATTGCGAGATAGTTTTAAGAACTAGTTGAAATGTATGCGCCAATTTAAAAAAAATTATAGTTAGCTCAGTATAGTTAGTGCTACGTTGGTTTACTGGGAAACATAATAAAGCTGACACTTGAAGTTGAGGTTCTTCTTTTAGCCTCTTATCAGTATGACAGCAGCGACCTATGGTTATTTGTACTAGAAATAGTTAACCATTTGTTGACAGACAAAGAGGCGTATAAGAGACCGTGCCGAAGTGTCTGTAACAATTTAGATACAGTGGAGTGATAATACCAGCATAAGACAAGAATTTTCTATGTTCTTACATACACGCATTTGATAAATAAACAATGTACAATTTTTATTACTATCTAAAAAACAAATTGATTTGATATTTATTGGTAGGGATGCATATACATCACAATTCAACCATTTAGATACTTTGGCTCTCTACTAACGATAAAGAATTTATAAATATTAAATATAGTCTCATTATTTCTATAGTTATTGATAAAATATTTGCAGAATTAATAAATTTATTTGAGTCGTTAATATTCAAGTTATTTTGTAGATAAATATTTGCAGTGTCTCACATTGAACTTTCTTATGCGTGCTAAGTTTAGAAATAAGGATATTTTAAAAGACACTCACAATTATTGTTCATTACGCATTAGAAATGTATATGGTCGGAAGTTTCTTAGTTTTCATATAAATTTAAAACATAATAAAATATTTATTTATAAATTCTTTATTTAAATAAGAAATTTTTCACACAAAAGGTGTGCAAATTATTGATACGTTTCATATCTGTAAAAATGAATAGAGTAAACAAGCACTTTCGATTCGGATATTCTTTAGAAAAATAAAAGGTTCTCAACTACAAACGGAATTCCTAAAATGCAAAAGATGGATATCCGTTCAAATTTCGAACATTTTCATGATACCGAAACTTATTTACACTGCGTGTAAGAAAGTAAAAAAATGTCGAAAATTATTGAAAACGTGTAATTGAGTGACACGGCGGAATCAATTTATGATCCCGCTTTGAGGATTGATGGCGCGACACCTATTAGTTTTTAGTGAAATTTATTATTATTCCAAGTGCGTTCTATTAGAAATTCTGGTGTATATTCACTGGTTAGTCAAGTGGCCGAACAAGCAAACGTAGAGAAGTTTGTGGATATAACTATTTCTCATGTCTTGGTTGGTTAGACGACGAACATAAGCTAATTGAGAAAATACACACACACACACACATACGCGCTGAGAAACAGTGGCTCTAAACAAATATCTCACAGTTATATCTTTGTATTTGTTGGTATAGTACAGGAATGTGGAAATATAAACAAGGTTCCTATTAAATCCGTGATATATGACATTATACTTAGTTACAGAATTTTTATATATATATACTAGTTTTTGTTATACGAAAATATCCTTTCTCTCTCTGTGTGTGTGTGTGTGTGTGTGAAATAATTTTTAACAGATATTTTAGAGATCTATGTAGATTCTATCAGTTTTATATTAATTAAAATTTTCTATAAAATACCAAAGAGCACAAGTTCCAAAACATCGTAAATACAATGCCCCTCAATATTATATAAAATAGTAATACGAAAATTAATTATTTGATATTGCAATATTTAGGTTGTAATATAATTGTTAAAATTTGGAACATTTTTTTGTGTGATTTTGAGTTGTAGTGTATACAAATAAATGAAATAGTAATACATATATACTGAAGCATGTGAAAATGTAGTTGGTTTATTAAATTTAAGTGTTTATTAATTGTGTTTGGAAGTTTAGAATCACTGGTGTATGCTATAAAAGTTTGGAAAATATTTTATGGAAAATAAGTTAATTATAAAATACAATTTATTTTTAAAAATATGTAAAAACTTTTCTTGTTTATGTAGTTTAGAAAGGGTGTTGTGCGATAAAAATTTGATTTTTTTTAGTAGCTCGAGCGAGTATGAGCTCATAAAATATTTTCATTAATTTCGCATTTTGATCAAACTTTTACATGAGCAATTTTAGTAACTTTGTACACAAGAGATCCGCTGGTAAACGTCGAAATGAAATTTTATTTTTGATCGAAATATGTTTGTCAGTGTAACATTTCAAATTAGCATCATAATTTAATATTAAAATTGCTTATAAATCACGTACTACATATACTAACTATTTTAATAATGTATTGATTTATAAGAAGTTCGAGTTTGTAGAAAAAATAAAACAGATGCTTGAATTGTTTATTTGTGTTGTATCTTAATTTAACTTGAGTTTACTTGTAAATTCTAAATTTATTTTCTCTATCAAGGAAACCAACATGTCTAAGGTCGATTTTTCTTTCGCATATTACAACTAAATATTAAAATCACTAGCTGCAGGATATATTTATAAAATTTGCAACAAACAGGACATCAAAGCGATCTTAGTACGCATAAAGTTTCCTAGAATTAAAATACGTACAAATTACTGCAATTTGTTTGTGCTATTTTCGTGCTACTGAATCCTTAAAATATGAATATTTGTTTTGTTTATGTTTAGATTTGCTAAGATTCTCAACAAAAAAATGTATGTTGATAATAAATAACATTTCGTTAGGATTAACCTTACAGTTCTGCGTACCAGTTTATCTGTCTCAAAACGTTTAATTAAGAGATATTTAAAGTATTTAATTAAATTTGAAAGAATTGATTAGTTTTCTGCAACAATTGACCAACTGGAAGTTTTCAATTTTGTTTATTTCAAGAAAACCATAATTTTTTTCGTACTTAGTTAATGAAAAGCAATACAATATTCTACTCTTTTTGTTTGAAACATGTTTTTAAATAGCTGCTGGTTTATGTGATTCGATTTAGTAATTTCTTTAATTTAGTTGTATAAGAAAAGTGTGCATTTTGAAAATATAGATTCCGAGTATATTTATTAGGGAGAGCAGGCATTGCATTTGGTAATGATGTTAAAATAATATTTTATATGAAAATGATTGAATTTGACTAATTTATAAGATGACAGAGTCAGGTCATAAACATAAGCATGTTTACGACACTTAATAAACTTAAAGCAAATACAACTGCTGGTTCATCTACCTATTTTCACACCTCTTAAATAACTCGTTTGATAAATATATAAATATATATATATTTAAAATTTTTTTCAGGAATAATCTTACAAGACATCTTTTCTGGTTCAAAGATAAATAAATTATAAGCACAAAATTAACTTAGCACAAACATTTTCGCTTCATAGTATATTTGCGAACGTATGTTTGAGCATATGTAGCCAATTAATTTCAGGCCGCGAGGATAAACATTGGCTAAGAGTGGCAGTTTAAGTAAACCCAACAGTTTTTAAAAGTTCACAGAATAGGTGTGCAAAAATAAATATTTGTCAGGTAGATTTACCCAATAAATCCCTAACATAGAAATCTAGATGTGTTTACTTTCTTATACTTACTAATAAGTAAGTATTGTAATGATGCAAAAATACGAAATCAAGATAATATACATTTTGACCTTCCCTGTATCGAGTTTGACTATTTTTGGAATGACGTTTGTCTGTGTGTGCGTGATATTGTAGAACAATAAACTATAGATAAATAGTTTAATATTTTATGTTTTCGATCATAATAAGCATTTGAAAGGTATCTTAAGAGAAATATGCTAAGTAGGGAAATGGTATAAATTTAGACTTGTAAATATCAATGTGATTGGTAAACTCGCATGTTTTATAAATAGGAAAGAAAATATGTTTAGAAAATGTGAAAAATGTCTACAACGGTTCCGGTTGCATTCGCACGAACCGCGATAGACCGCAAAGTTCGCGCCATCATCATGTATTTATTTTGCAAGCGAACAGTAAAAAAGAAATGTTCTCTTTCAAACCATGAGCGATGGTCTGATCTGCCGTTTGAGTCGTCTGACGGTGGTGGTCCACATCAACCAAGAAGTGAACAACGTCCGATGCAATTTGCTACGTAATATATTTAACTTTATGCCTATTTAGCGAGCAAGATGAACTAAAATGCAAAATGCCGAGCGCACGGAGACGTCTTCGCCTCAACCCAGACTAATTTCATTTCGCAAAACGACCACAAACATTAGGGTTCGCTTCAACATCTATCATTTCGAAATATATCATATTTAAAACGTGATTAAAATAGATAAATATTGCAATATCTATCAATTTGTACCAATCATTCAAATTAATTTGCAATCGAATAGAAAATTCAACGCATTCGTGCATGTTCGACATAAATAAGCTCCCGAAACATTTCCACCATTGATATCTGGTCCAAAATCAACAACAACAACCTTAATATATACATATATATGTCATTGCAAGTTAAATATAAATTTGACGTAATACTGCGCGCGACAAAAATCGCATTTCGCATTTAACAATCGAAATGCCTGATATTTAATTTAAATGTTGAAAAATATGAATGAAAAATAAAATTTTTTTTTTCGTGTTGACATATAGAATGAAAATAGTTGTCATCGTATTATAATTATAGCGTAGCTGTCCGCGCTTTAGAATCTTCAGAGAAGTGTTAACTGGTGTGATGATTCTGAACCGTTTCCCAGGAAACGAAAACATCTTATTCATTCGTCTCAACGTTATCTTGACGCGAACATTCACCACACTTGTAAAATAAATCACGCACGAATATTTCGTTACATTTTCGTCGTCAGATACCACTTGGGTCACGCGAGAAGATATTTTTATTCGTGTCCGAGACACACGAAAATAACTTGGATTCTATTAATAAATATCGAAACTATAAATTGCTTCTCTGATAATATTATAAGTCGGAAATAATTAAAAACAAATATATGCTCAAAATGTTCAACTATTTTAATCAAATTTAACAACAAATATCACATTTTATTTTCTTATATATATATATATATATATATATATATATATATATATATATATATATATATATATATATATATATATACCTTCTCTGAATCACGATTTTTCTCATTTGGGACCGTGTGTGTGTGTTTAAAATATGAATCTTGCACTGTACTTGTGTATTCGTATTATACGTATGATAACGTATAAGAAAGTCAAGTGCGAGACACAACAAATCTGTTATAGTGTGTAACAAACTTAGGAATTAAGAATAGTTGCAGTGAGTCAAGATTATATTACAATCGACATGAATTGATACGATAATAAAATTGCCCTAATGTAAAACCGGTTTGTTTGGTGTAATACAGACTGTATATGAGTTCTATTAATCTATTGAATAAAGAATATTAATTAATGTTTTCTTAAGAAGAGAAATATACCGTTGGTTGAAGCAAATGAAGAAGACATCGACTAATTATAAATCAATATGTTGAAAAGTATGTGTGTAATTATCTGGTATTGTTCATTGATATAGAATAGTTTTGTTAATTGGTTCCAGAGTTTTAATACAAAAGAAATTAATTAATTTAGTATTTAATTAAAATTGTTTTGTAAAAAAAAAGTATATATATTGCGCATTTTGTGGAATAATGTTATAAGAAATGAAATGAGACTTTTTTATTTTTTATTTGAATATTCTTTGAAAATAACGTAGGTAGCTTTACTGTATACACAAACAGAATTATAAAGGGATTTGTGAAGCCACGATATATACACGGTAAATTAAATTCGAATGAATACACTTTTTGTACTAATTGTACCGTCTGGTACAATTATAACAAGCTTGATGCACATAAAACATTGAGGGAAACATTTTTTTTAATAAAACATATATACATTTTTACGTTCGCATTTATCACTCAAATATTCCAAAAAACCTACGCGAAATGCATTCAATTACTGTTTCACTCTCGAAATTAAATCATTTCGTAATTATTAATGTTTCTGATAATAAATAAATTAAAATGAAAAATATACGAACGCTGTTTAAATGTATATATATATATTGTTTGGTATCAGTATTCAAAGAGTTAAAAGCTTAACAAACCAGACAGTGAAAAAGAAAAATCAAAACAATATATAGAAAAATGTAGACATACCAACCCAGCACACAACTATCAATACACCGGTGTAGAAAAAAAGTGTTTAAAAAAAATGCTTCTTTCTCCTATTTTTACGACCTATACGTTAGTGTATAGTTGTGAATTCATGAATATAATTTCACGAAACATTGTATACATCAAAACGACTGCATTTACCATGCGGAAGTAATGGAATATGCGCTGAGATGAATACATTGGTATATAGGACTAAGTTTACACACACACACATATATGCACATTATTGGGCTCTGTGGGATTTAAATCAGACACGGCCGAAGGGGACACGAATGTCCCGAAAAACAGTGAGCCATCGTTGAAAATAACCATATGCTATTATAGCATAGTAACGTAATTGTAAAAAAACAAATCGAAAATAGAAAAACGTATTATTGAAATATTTTATTCAAAAAGCATTCAGCATTATCAATATTTTAATTTGTTGCTTGCCAAGGAATGCGATTATCGAATTCCGTTAAATGAATATTTGAAATATTATATAAATAATAATAAACCAATGGTTACCAATTTGAGATTCGTTTAGGGTGTGTTAATATTGTAAAACATATATTTTTTTAATTAAATAAAATGCGCTTAATTTAATAGATTTCTATCCCGTTCCTTCGCCTCACATTCTTCTCGCCTGCGGTACCTCATTTTAAAATAATCTAACTAAAGGTCTCTCAACCGCAAATGGTTTTTATTGCAATAAGCCTGTATATGTATCGAAGTGTACATGTAAGTTTTGTTATAAAACATGTAGATTCACCTTAGAAATATACAAGGGTACTCAATATTATATGAGCAAAATATACGAAAAAATTTGGAACATTTAGACAATTTAATAAAAAGTCCTCATAACCTTTAAAAAATTGCATACCATTAAGTGAGGATTCAAAAAAAAACCTGTTAACATAACTCTGACGTTAAACACAAATATACAACATGAATACCAAACCATCATCTGCAAATATAAAACGACGATTTCGGAGTGTTTAATTACCTTTGCACTCGTTGGCATCGCGGACAGTGGCTCGACCCCAGGGTCGGTCGAAATGAAACGGTTTGCAGCGTTCGCAATCCCGTCCGGCGGTGTTATGTCTGCACTCACACGCCAATTGTCCATCGCGACCCTTTACGCACTTACTCGCATGTCCATTGCACTTGCATCGTCCACCTACCGCGAAATCAGCGACCGCATAATGGTACGTCATCGTCGAAGACGTACCACCACCGCCACCCGTATAACCGATCGCATTCGCAACCACGTCCGACGAAACGGACGCAGCTTTTGGTTCATCGTCTAATCGTTGCATTTCATCCATTTGCGATTTCAGCAAGTGCACTGAAGGGACTTTCGTGTAGTTATCTTCTTCGGAGAAGTGTTTCGGGTGCTCTTCGACTAGCACCTCATCAAGATCGTCCGATATGTCTTCGGCAGGCATGTATAAACGATTAAAAACTACTTTAATATCAGTAGCTGTTACCCAGTCTTGCAGCACTGGAGAGTTATCGAAATCAGAACTGGATGGACGGCCTTCCAAAGTGCTGAAAGCAATCCTGGATATGTGTCCCAGCCCCAAGCCATCACCTCCAGTGTAGCGATGTGCGTCAGTGCACCGAGCTTCTTGCTCATTCGATTTCGTAATCGTTGCTCGATTTGGGCGTCCATACACTCGTCGACACTGGCTGGAATAAAACTGGAAAGGTTGCCAGCTTTTCCCGTAATCACAACTCTTGTAAATTGCGATCGAATCGGGCTTTGGAGTTCTAGGACAAAATTGCAAGCTAACATAAGTCAATTCGTATTTCTTCCCTAGCGACAGAGTTAAGGTGATATTGTCGGGTGGAGCGTTCGCTGAAGCTGACGAGACTAATGGTTCGGATCGCCAGCAAGTGACGTTATTGGGGTTGTTCAAATCAGTTAGAAACGCTGGTGGGTACCGCTTTTTCGGTTGGAGGTCGTCGCAAACGTGGCACTGGCCGGGCACTCCAGCGTCTGTCATGTCGCAGTATCGCGCGGTCGTGTGTTGACCACACGTGGACGAAGCTGTCACGGGGATTTCGAAGGCAGCATTGACGAAATCGGGAATACAACGTTTCGGACGGTCTTCGTCGTAGCAGGGGTCCATAATGTGGTGTTGTTGAGCTCCAAACATTTTTATGAAATCGTTCGAAGCTGCGTTGACGATGAAGGGGCATAGCAACACAAAGTACGACACCAGAGACATGATGACGCGAATTTCACTGGACACTGGTGTTGGCATTATTGCTAGTACGATTTACAATTTAAAAGTAATGCTCATTTTAAACAGTTGCCGAAAATAAACTCAGTTCGAGTGTATTTTTAAACTTTATTTCAGTATAGGATCAACAATTTCGCGCAGATTACACTCATGTTTATCATGCAATATTATTTATAATTGAAACTCACGCATTCACTTGTTACATTTTCTGCGGCAGGTTGTGAGCGCGTAATTTTTATGAACGTCGTGTCGAGCGTGCTCTTTGGACGATGTTCGCGGTATAACTGCGGTACTTGTGTTGCTGTAGCGATGCTGGAGCGAGCGACGGCTACTACTGAGACACGCACACATACACATACGGAGATTCTGACGGAGGGCGGAGCATCCGTACCGCCTTTTGCGTCCCCGTTACAAACCGGCAATCAACAAAATCAATCAATCATACCCCCTTTTGAAAATATCTCAAATACACAGAGGCACACACAACTTTCGGCGATTTTTCGATCTGCAGACCGAAGTGCATCTTGGCGAATAAAATACAAATCATCTTACATTGTGCGGGGATCATGAAAAGGGTTTTATCCCCCATTTTTAATTGGACACTACATACTGGTTAATATTATTTACAAAACGCTCTACACTATATATTAGAAACAATATATATATTTTTAATTAATGTATTATAATAATATTAATAGCCCTTTTATTTTTACTTTCTTATGAGATGTAATATGTAATCATTTTCCTAAATCGAGTCTGACTATTTTTGAAATAACATTGTGTGTGTACGTTATGTTTGTAAATGTGAATGTATGCGTGTGTGCGCGCGCGCTCTACAGCCTAAACGGTTACAGGTAAAATTATGTAACTGCATGCATGCATGTTTATTCTAGTCATTTATCGAATTTTCTGCAATATCTCCAAAACGACTGCATTGTCAGAAAAAATAGTTGGGGTATAAACGAAAGATATTAATATTTCGCACAACTTTTGTTTGTATTTTTTTTCAAAAAAGTATAGCAGTTACATGAAAATTGCTATTTAACATTTATTTATGTTTTCATAGTTATAATTACATAAATCGTATCAACTATGCATGCAAGGAGAATTCGCTATAAACGGGTTCGTTATAAGTGAACATTACTGTATATATCTAATGTTTTCTTAAATTATTTAAAATTTGTATTTTAGTATAATACGTATAAGAATATACAGTGTAGGACATTGCCGATATTTGTGTATTATTAAAAAGTATTTTTACCGTTATTAAAATAGTTTACACTGCAAAATTGCAATTTGAGTAGTGTAGTTTATTTTTGTAAAATATCAATTACATTAAATGTGTCAACTCTTAAAATTGTTAGCGTTATTTTGGTCTCATATGTCAGTAATACAAGTTAGGTACGTAAGGACTAATTGTCAGAATTGCTAAGGATAAAAATATATACATTGTCAATTTGTTGTTGGAATAGCCTAATACCATTATTATACAGAAGCTTATTTGTAAAATGATTAAAATCTTTATAAATATATATTAAAAATGGTGGTTTTCAACATAAAACTAACAAATTCGTCTGATTTTAGCTGAAAAAGTGGCAACGCTAATGGACACATTTTTATCGCTTATATGGGCCTATATACCGCAGGGGCTATTGCATCAGTGTGACAAGGATAGTCGGTAAATTGGAGTTAGTATGAAGAGAGAAGTGTAAATCTACGTCTTAGGGTGGTCTGGCTGTCTCTGATAACACATTGAGTCCAAATTATGACGATTCTCACTACATAGTCTGGCAGCAACCATGATACAGACCATATAAAATAAGTACCACATCATGAAATTACCCCAAACAAATATACAAATTCACACAACAATTTTGATACATAAAAACGAATTCTATATCAAAATCATATTAAATCTTATATAACCAGCTTTGAAACATCAAACAGTTAATTCACTAAACAAATATGTAGATATCAAAACAGTAATATTAATTCGATTTGAACACTAATTTACTAAAGATAATCAAACCCAAATACACATGGCGAAATGAGAAACTATTATGATGCAGGTTTATTTTATCTTTTAGTAAACGATATTCTAAATCTAATACTTTATTTTAAAAAAAATTGTAACACGCTTAGTTTCATAGTTCTATTTTTTAGGATTCGTTCTTGCAGGGAATGTGACGACAAGATCCTTTTAATAAGCCTATTAAGTTCGGTATAGTGTTTAGCGTCCTTACAAGAGTGGATTTGCTTGCGCACACAATTACACAACCAATCACAGACCGTAACAGATACATACAACAGACCAAAACTTTAGAAAACGTAAAAATGACATTTTACTATATAGTTTTATTGTTATTTTATACTGTTTTATTACATATTATTATAATTCGTAAAATCTACTCGCAGTTTCTATCAACTAAATAAATGATAGATACTTTTAGAAGTTGTTTCTCCGTATTTATTACTTTTAGTAGCGAGTAAACGAACGCAATTGTTCAATCAAATTTGTGACTCTATTGGCAACATTGAAGCATAAAATAATACTCAATTATAATGGCGAGCTATTTATTTTGTGAGAAGTATTAAAATCTAGTTATAAATTTCTAAACTGAGTAAATATTAAACTAGGACCTATTAAGTCAACTGATGCATTATATATTTTAATAATAGTACGAAATGTGAATGTATGAGTTCATTTATTGGTGGTAAAGTATATTGGTTTCCTATTTGATCAAGTAGTTCTTACCAACTGATGCAAAAACTATAAATTAGCTTTAGGTTCCAAATTTAAGATTTTTAAAAATAAAGCATTAATCCAGATTTAGAATACGACATTTATAGATCGAAATGTATAAATACTTATTGGTTTTAATTATATATTTAGCAAAATTGGCTTAAAATAGACATAAAATATGACAAATTAAATATTGGTAAAATGACTAGTTGAACATTTCTGTATATAAATTCGAATTGCGAATGTGTATGTACATATATAATAGTGTAATACAAAATATAAAGTGTTGGTTTAAATGGTAAGGTAAGGCAAGGTGAGATGTGCCAATGTTTCACGATTCCAGGGCACGAGAAATAGCAACTAATGTCACATATAATCCGATCCTGCAAGAATTACGCGCGACCGCATTGCCGAGACCTCTCATTGCAATTCTAGAACAGACGATTTCTATTCGATTTATTTGACAACGTATATACGATATGCGACTTTACGTTGTGTGTTTTCAATGTTTACTCCGCGATATCAAATTATATTGCTGAATATAATAATATTATTTATTACTATGTAGATATCAATATAGGAAAATAACAATTTATTTTATTATTTAGTAAATATATTTCCTTAATGATACCACAGTTCATAGTTGTAAATATTTTATTATTATAACGGTTCAAATAGAATGTTTTTGTATTTAAATAAATATGTATATTATAAATATAATGAGATTTGCATATTAGCATAACATCTTTTACATACCGCTGCACCATCTATTCATATTTTTGTCAACTAAAAGTCTTTCCACGTTACCAAATGTTTTAGTACATAACATTTTTGATAGATGGCACCAGCTGTCTCTTTTAAAAATGTTATTAAATAAATTAATAGTAGCGTCTAAGGCCTAGTTTACACCGACGCTTCGTATGCTAACCAAATATATTATTCTGAATCCTAACTATATTTTGCGTGTAAACAAAGTAGCAATATAGTCTAGTACACTAAATGCTAATACCAGACTAAAATAGTCATATGTACTAAAATTTCAAATGTAAACTGATAATGACTAAAAAACCAAATTGGCGCATAGGTAGAATCGGTGATGATGTTTATTATCGCTATTTTTTAGGTTTATGTTATGTTATTCTCATCTTTGGTTGGAAATTAAATAATTAAATTGGCCAAAGAATCGAAAAATAATGAATAGCATCCAGATTTTGTAATTTTTTGTTCGGCTAAAAATTGATATCCTTGAAAAAATTACCCATTATAAACACAAAAATGCCCAGCTCTTGGTAAAGTTAAAATATCATCTAGTATTCGTATTCGTGAACGAAATTATTATTGGCGGGCGTAATGACCAATGTTTCACTGATGTGTTAGAAGCTATGATTGGACACGCGAAGTGTACCAAAGTGAACTTTATAACAAAGTGAACTGATTCGAATCGTTCTTTGCCAAAACGAATTACTCTTGGAGTCTTTTTTTTGTGTCCATTAAAAGTGTATTATGATTGTCACTGTTATTTACAAATTATTTGTGAGTTAACCGAAGAATTTACTTCGTGAGATATGATGGATATTTTGCTCCTTGGAAATTTATGAAACAAATAAACAGCTGATCGGTTCGTTAATGCCCGATGTAAGGACCAATTTTTGTGGTACATTGGTTTTACCACCAAAGAGCGAGTTGTTAATTTCGTTCATGAATAGGGGAAAGAGATTTGTTTTCTGAATTAAAATAATAATTGTAAATCGGGTAAAATTCTATTTTATAAAATCTGAAAGTACATTTTATATTAGGGTAGTATCTCCCTGTATGTATATATAGCTTATAGGCTGCTTGGCAAAAGCAACTCCCAATTCTTACAAATTGCATCAATGGAACATCTGATGGATTCTATTGAGCGGCATTGAATCCAGATTTGTCAGTATCCGAATACCATACAACCTATTACAGGAAAAAAAAAATTCTAACATTAGTTGGAACAAACCTATTGAAAGCATTTTTTTTTTTATATTTATAGTGGATTATTTTTTCTTTCTTATACGCAGTATAAGTAAGTATTGTAATCACGAAATTTGAACGGAAATAAACGTTTTAACCTTCCCTTAGTCGATTCCGACTATTTTTGAAATGACGTCCGTCTGTGTGTCTATATGTGTGCGCTCTACAGCCTAAACGGCTGAAGATAAAATTATGAAACTTTAAACTTAAGATTTGCATATGCCTCCCATTTTTGAAAAAAGAATTCAAACCGGAAGTGCTTGTTTACTCTATTCATTTTTCGTAGTTTCTGCAATTACAGAAAAATGGTTTGGATAAAAATTAACGGTAATTCATATTTAGCATAACTTTTATTTGAAATTTTTTTTCGAAAAGTTGGCTCAAAATAATGGCTATTGAAATTTCATCGTATTATATTTATTTATACATAAATCGCCTGTAAATTGTTTAACAGAAAAACAAAAAAACTTAAATAAGTTTGACATTTAATATTTATTCTAAGAAATATATTTAGTGAAAAGGGTTCCAAAGATTTGTATAGTTTGACCACGATAAGATGAGCTTTACGTCATAAAGATAGTTCGTATTGGTTAAATGTCACAGGGAAGGGTAATTTTCTGACGTCATACGATACATCAAGGACCATTGTTTTTAAATCACTGGTTATTTATTTAACAGTCTTTTGTTCGTATATATAGTAATTCCTAAATTAGATCGCGGTAACCACGGTTAGATTTTTCAGGAACCGGTTAGATTATGGTACGCGGTTACTGAAGTATGTGGTTACTTTTAGCTGACCGCCGCAACTGTTTAAACGAATTGGCAGCAAATTACTAATTTACCGACATAACCAAGGTGCCGTTCCGAAATGTCATCCTGAAAATTGTAAAACGCGCTCACCGTCACCGAAACCGCGGTTCAATTTAGGAATATACTAATAATGAACCCTTGGTTATGTTTTTCTACTCGCAGTAGGTGCGTTTTTTTAACTGAATTCAGCAACATTAATAGAAAACAATCTTCAAAAACCCATTGGTATTTAATATATTTATAATTCGTTTGTATTCAAAATTGATATATGTACGTTAGAATCTAGTTTTATTAATAAATTAATGAAACTCAAATATAGATATATTGCAAAATCCAAACAAAAAACGAAGTTTTTATATGCACCTTTACTTTAGCTTTCGTATGACACCAAACCTAATATTAGTTGTTTAAAATAACAAAAAAAATAACATAGCCTTGCGAAAAAACTGTAAATTTTTTATCAGTACGTTCAAATTAATTTTCCGAATTCAAATTTGAAATGACCAATCAGTATTTGACAATACGTAGACTTGTTATTGATGTGAACATCTTTCTCCTTTTTTTTCAAGCAGTGGAAAGGAGATGCATATATAACACAGACGCAACATTACCAACCGATTGAGGAAGTATGTAAATAATAAAGATAGATATATATAAACCTGTTAATTATTAGTTCAGAAACTAATGACGTAAAGCGCATGTTATCGTGGACAAACTGTGCAATGTTATTAATTAGAAAAATAATAAAGATATGATCTAACCAAAGTGCGTGTAAGGAAGTTCAGTGCAAACCACTGCAGATGTTTTACACAAGTATACCTGTTTATATAATAATGGTGTATAGTAAAAACAAAGCTTCCGTAAAATACAACAGCTAACATAATTGACAAATTTGACACAACTGAATCAAAAACTAAAAATATATTTACTCACTAATACTGAGTGAATACACCACCTCCGATAGTCAAAAACTTGTAAGGGTGTCGACGGTTTCTACCTCTGAAATAAAAGAATTCATGAGTGAGATAAACATTTATTGAATAAGTTATAAATAAATGAACCTCGTCGTCTATACAATAGAAATCAAGAAATCATTTTCAAAAGATCAATTTTTAATTATAACCTGATCGCATTAAAGAATAATTTCTCTCGTTTAAATTCTTCAGGTGCAGTAACTTCTAGGTAAATATCGAAACAGGCAACCAATCGCCGAATTTGTGCCGACAGTAACCAAACATTTTCGATGCGCTTTAGTTCAGAAGACCAATCACTATTTACTGCTCGTTCCATATCCTAAAAAAATATATACGCAAGTACATTTAATAAAAAAAAAAAACAATAATGACAGCAGTAATTTACCCTAACTGAATCGTTGTTGAATGTTTGATGAGTTCCATTATAATGTACGGTTATAGCGAAAATGGTTCGATCCGTTGGGAAATTGTTTTTGATTGCTACTAAAGTAACAAGTTTTGCTGATTTGCGAGTGATCACTGCTCTGTATAACAAATCGATACTAGATACGTATTCGTCTGCAACCAATCTCTCGGTGCTTGGACATTCGCAGTACTCCTGCCACGTGATGCGATGCCAGGCTGCGAGTACGCCGCTAACTCTAGTCGGTACTTGATAAGTTTCGGGTATCGATGGTATTATGTTCCTATCTGCTCAATTATGGACACAATAACAGATAATGTATGCAAGAAACTAGACAATTTGCACATTATTGCTTACCTAATTCTTGTAACTGCGTCGATAAAGAAATTCTCGATTGGAATCTGAGTTTTAATATCTTCATTACGGATTCAACACTGGTTTGGCTCAGTTCACTATTCGTAACCGGATATACACTTGAAACCTACAGCAAATATTATAAAATGCATGTTAAAATACTAATTGAATTAACGTTATTTATTTAATATTAAAAAAAGCCTAAATACTAATTATCAAACGCAGTTTGACGACTAGTTCCCTCTTCACGAACGAAATTATCGTTGGCGGCGCTAGTAATATTAATAAAAATGTTGGGCGTAATGATTAATAAGCTTAACAGTTGTGATCGTTGTGATAGAGGCTATGATTGGACGCGCAAAGTGCACAAGAATCAACTTCGCAACAAAGTGAACTGATTCAATCCGTTCTTAGCCGAAACGAATGACTCTTGGAGTCAGAATATTTTATTTTGTGTTCATTGAAACTGTATCAAAGCGCGAAGTGCAACAAAGTGAACTGATTCCAGCCGTTCTTTGCCAACACGAATTACTCTTGGAGTCTTATTATATATATATATGATTGTCACTATTATTTACAAATTATTTGTGAGTTAGCCGAAGAATTTATTTCGTAAGATATGATAGATATTTTGTTCCTTTGAAATTTATGAAACATATAAACTGATCGGTTCATTAATGCCCGGTGTAAGGACAAATTTTTGTAGTACATTAGTTTTACTGCCAGAGAGCGAGTTGTTAATTTTGTTCACGAATAGAATTGTACAAATTACAGAACTCAACTAACATTTGATGCGATGAAATCCAACCCGCATACTCGTTGCGCCCACGCATATGGGTGTCCAAGCTGATCTAAAAGAGACGAAAAACTGCCTAGTTTCATTTGAAGAAGTTGGTAATGGTTTGTGGGATTCGGACTTTCCTCACCGTTGTCGTTTGGAAATAATTCACGTAGTATATGCTCCGACGATAACACTTCTCTAGATAACACACAGACGTACAATTTAAATGTATACAATTAGTGCTAAAAATTGTGTAGAAATTGGTGATATTTACGCTGTACATACTCCCGTAATGGGTTCCGGTGTATTTACTACACATTTAATAGTAACAACATGTAATTTGAGTTTGTAATAAAAATCTAGAGTCAAACTGGGCCCGTCGGGTTTGCCCAAATTGATTATTACTTGTACGTACAACGGATGCGATGCCAACAGTTTAATACGTTTACCATCTTGCGATTCTGTCATTCGAGATGATTGTCTATTGTGGCGTTTTTGTCTTGCGAGTCTCTCCTAATAGTAATAACATTTAAAACCAATCCAGAAGTAATTTGCTAATGATAATTAATAACATGCAGTAATTTAATCTATTTTTTTTTTTAATCTACAAACTAAATTTGAACTTACTTCAGCAATTTCTTGGTCAGAATCTGAATCGGTTGAGTCCAGCGATTCAGTATCATCTTTTTTCATCTGCTTTGCTTCTTCTACTTCCCCGAGAATGTGTACTTTAATATGTTTATCTATAAACTTAAATAGTATTAAAACACTATTTCGTAGAGTAAATTTAGTTAGCTAACCATATACTTGTGTATAGGCTTCTACTTTTGCGTAAAGCAAATAGAGAGGATTCGGCAATAGAAATGCCAGTTGATGTTCTTCGCGCACTTTATCTGATTGCATTCCTAATTGCTCTAGTAGTGGTTTGGTAACTTCGAGGATGCGATCCAGTTGAGGAACCAGCTTCTGTAATCGTTCTTTTTTGCTAACAATCTGATCGGCAACTTCATCTTTATCTAGCTCAAGTTTACGACACTGACTGGCTAGTTGTTTTCGTTGATGTAATTCCCATTCTAGGCGATCGAGTTGCAACTGATGCTGGTCCATTTTTGATGGTATCTGGATTCATTGTTGCAACAATTGAGTCAGTTTATTTGAATTGCTATAATTAATTGGCGACTTACCGGCCGCGAAGCAGATGCTGGTGCATTTTTGAAGAATTCTTCTTCAGATATTAAATCGATTTCTTCATCTAAAGATCTTTAAATAACAAATATTAACAGATTAACGAATAACTAGTGTATTTATTGTAAACTAATATAGCCATTTAAATTTGTTCATGTATACTACCTAAACTGAAAACATTTGGCGATTTCTTTCTTCAAATACGTCAACTCATACAACAAATTCTGTAATTGCAGTTTCGTACTATCTGTTTGTAGTTTTTCTTGGTGCAGTGCGTCTCGGCCGGATTTAGTCCTAAATTTTTCGAGTCGATTCAACTTTTTTAAAACCGCAACTAACATACAAGTTTCGACTCGTTTCTCTGAGATTCTCGCCTTTGATTCAGGTGTTCCTAATTTTTTTAGGTTAGCGATTTCTGATAATAATACCCGTATATTTTCACATGTTTGAAAATATAATTTGACATCTTTGTCGGGTGATCGTTTCAATGCTTCAGCCTCTTCGAACTCGACGATTTTCTAGAGATAAAATTAAATTTAAAACGTGCACATCTCCACAAACCGACTAATATAACCTTATAAGTGTCCTCATCAGGTTTGTAGGTTTCAGTTGTGGAAGGCGTCTTTTTTCTAGTCTTTTTTAGAGTTGCGTCCCTGTTTGTTATAGTTTCTTTCACCATTTTTACTGATGAATATCGGTATTTATTATGAACATAAATAATATTACTCGACATATGCATGTATCTCAACGTTAAAAGTCGAAATTTGGTTTTGTATGGTTGTTTGAAGCAAGCAAGGGAAACAAACAAGAAGAGAAAGATCGTTTGAAAGTACAGGGAGTAGGGGAGTTGGATCTCAAGGTTGAATCGCTCCAGCAAAGTTTAATTTCATGGTTTAGTTTCCGCACAACTCACGGGAGGGCTAATTTTTTTTTTTAGACGGCTAAATTACGTTTACTTTCGAGTTTTTCAGAAAACTTGCAAGCCGTTTTTTTCTATCAAAGCGACCAGGAACACAACAGGATCGTTTTTGGAAGGGCATACTACGAACAAATTATTATGGACTTCATTTCAATTTTTTTTTATTATTAAACAATTAAATATATTAAATATTCGTGATCGAAATTAACAACTTGCTCTTTGGCGGTGAAACTAATGTACTACAAAAATTGGTCATTACGCCGGGCATTAATGAAGCAATCATTAATGACCAGCTGTTTATTTATTTCATAAATATCGAAGGAACAAAATATCTATCATATCTTACGAAATAAATGCTTCGGATAACTCACAAATAAATTTTAAATAACAGTTACAATCAAAATACAGTTTCAAAGAACACAAATGATTCTGACTCCAAGAGTAATTCGTTTTGGCAAAGAACGTTTGTAATCAGTTCACTTTATACATATTTCACTTTGCTGGCTTTCGCATGTCCAATCTTAGACTCTATCTCAATTGTCAAATACATTGGTCATTACACCCGGCATTTTATTAAAACTACTAGCACCGCCAACGATAATTTCGATCACGAATATATAACATTTATTTCTTTCAAATTTTGATTATTTTTTCGGATATCACGACATCTCGTACGAATTGAGTCATTTACAGACTTCTGTCATAAACTCTCTCCATTAGTGGAGATATTTCGTCCCGCTTCTCTCTGGTATTTCTAAATACTTGATATTCTTTTGGCAAAAGAACGCATTTTCAAAATATATCATGAATTAAAAGATAGCTAGCGATTGGCTGCTGGCAAGCCAATCCCTGCTCGTATTATTTAAAAATAGTGTAAAAGAAACTAATTTTAACAGTTGTTGCTTGTGTTCAAAATAATGTGAATAAATAAACACTTGGACTGAAATTAATAAAATGGACAAAATAGAAAATTATCAAGTTACATCGATTATTGGATCAGGTTCATTCAGCACTTGTTACAAGGTGAAACATAAAGAATCATTGAAAGAATTCGTTTGGAAAGCAGTCAATTGTGTGAGCCTAACTGAAAACAATATACAGCTACTTATCTCGGAAATAAATTTGCATGTGCAACTGAAACATCCGAACATCGTAACATATTACAACCACATAATGCACCATAAATCTTCCACATTATACATTGTGCTGGAATGTTGCAATGGTGGCGACTTAGAAAGTATTATAAAAAATTGTGTTGCCACCACACAACACTTGAACGAACTATTCATATGGCGGATACTTTATCAAATCTGTTCGGCTTTAAATATATGCCATTCACGTGCTCTGCCTGTCCTACATCGAAACATCAAACCAGCAAATATACTCTTAGATACAGAGTGCAATGTAAAGTTAGGTGATTTTGGATTTGTCAGCTTGTTAGCAAATAAACGAAACTTTACACATAATAACACCGCAAGTAAATCAACGCTATACATGAGTCCAGAACTAATTGATGGCAGCGAAAAATACAATAAACATTCAGAAATCTGGGCGCTTGGTTGTTTATTATACGAAATCAGCACACTTACTCCACCGTTCGTTGCAAATGATATACAAGACTTGTGTTTCAAAATAAAAACCGGTGATTTCAATAAGATTCCAAACAAGTATACAGACGACTTACAACAATTGATCAGTTTGATGTTGAGTACAAATTCAGAAAATCGCCCATCAATCCACATGATCCTACAGCACCCGACACTCCTATCAAAAGGAAACAAATACTTTAAATCAATTTACGCCAAAGCGACAACACCTCCAACAACCAATGGATCGAATTCGAGCGGTAGCTATAACGCTGTTCCACTAGAATATATAAAAATCAACGAAGATTTACAGATACGAACAGAGAATATACGCAATCGCGAGACAGCTATTCAAATCAAGGAGAGTAAACTGCAAGAAATCGAGCGAAATCTTATCAAGCGCGAAAATAAAATTGCCAGAATGGAACGGCTGGCAAACGAGAAACTCACTAGAGCTAATTTATATTTAAAACGTTCGAAAGACTATCGTCACCCGTTGAGATTAAAGCGACAGTTACCACCCACGGAAGTAATGGATACTTCTTGCTCAGCGGACCCCGGCGACAACAGCATACTGCCAACTAGCACAAAGATCGATGAACAAACAATTGCCAAGCCGAAGGAATTCATACGATCGGAACGCAACGTGCACTTTAACGCCCAGCGAGTGTTTGAAAGCAATAAAACGGATGAAGTATTCATCAAAGAATATCATTTCTTCACGGAGGATCATAAAAACGCAGAGCAAACGACGAAGAAACATGGGGGTTTCGGGTTTTTGAAGACGCTTAACCAGAAAATCTCGCAAGGGACTAAATCTTCAAATGCGTCTAGTATTCTCAGCAGCGGTAATCGAGCAATTTCGTGGACGAAAGAAAATAAAAAATGCGCTTTTACTTTATTAAAAATGATGAAGAATGCAGACTACGACAAAGAAAATTTACATACCAAAATAACTCACACTCAGATGTGATTCGCATCATGTTTTAATTTTATTAAACGTAAACGCTATAATTAATTTAGATATATAAGTATTAGCTATAGTTGTATGTGTGCCTGTTAATAATTTAACAAAAAAATAAATTGCAGTTTGTCATTAAATATCTATGGTTCGATATATATTTAGTTCAAAGGTTTCTAAAATATAAATTAATGAACATATCCCTTTTACTAAACAAAATACGTATAAGAATGTTCAATTACAAGAGAATTTGCTATTGAAAATGTTCATCCTTATTTATATTACCAGTTACATAGGTATATATAAATAATCAAATTTTCTTGAATGGTTGGAAATTAATATTTGAATATCCTATATAAACCAAATGCGTATGAATTCAGCGCAAGACATTGCGGATATATCTTTTATTGACTTAAATGAATACAGACATCATAATTTTAAAGCTATTATAATTTGAATTATATCTATATGTTCAACTATGTTCATAATATCCTTCATGGCCACGACGGTTGTTCATCGGGCTGCAATACTCTGCCGTACAAAGAACTCTTGTCACGGAATCGGATCATGCGTTCAGTTTCTTTACGGTCCAAATACCAACCGATCCCGAAACCAACGAATGGCAATCCAATTACAATAACGCTGTTAATTAACGACATTTTCTAACGATTTTTGCGCTTTCCACTTCCGGGTGTGGTTGTAATCTGCGAAAATAGCAGTTGCCGTAAACACTGGGAAGAAAATTACGGCGGAATATCTCTTCAACAGTTTTCCAATAGAAACACTTTTTGCTATGGCCATTAACCTACACAAGTTAATTTCTCATTTAATTTAATACTATTTCAGCTTAAATTAGTTAATAAATACATACTATATGTTATATAAACGTCAACAGCACTTTTCTCCTATTACATAACCTATAATTACACTAACAAATATTCGATCGCGTTTCGTTCTCGAACGTCGACTGTCGAAAAGAAATCAGCCATCTGTTATGTTGGTATCAATTTTTCATGGTTGGTAGCATTGATGTTTACAAATTACGTTGTCTTTTGTTTGTGTTTTGACGATAGAAAATGAATACAAATTCAACATCACGTATTGTTCCTCAAGGAAAAGAAAGCGTTCGGCCTGCGTGTAAGAAATGTGGATACGCTGGGCATTTAACATATCAATGCCGCAATTTCATTAAGGTTGATCCAAACAAGGAAATCGTTTTGGATGTAAGTAGCACTAGTAGTGACTCGGAAAACGATTACCTTACACCGTTGACTGAACTGCGCGAGAAGGAATTGAAAGAAAAATTGAAGAAACATAAGGATAAAGCCATGAAGGAAGAAAAGAGATCTAAACGCCGCCGCTCTAAGTCACCAACAACCATGAATAGCGATTCAGAAGCTGAAGAGTTGCTCAAGCGGGAGAAACGTAAGAAAAAGAAAGATAAGAAGAGCAAGAAGCATCATAAGAATAAGAAGAGAAAGAAGTCTAATCATGTGTCTGAATCTTCTTGATATGTTACAATAATTTTGTAATTTTGTAATAATTCCTTAATAAAACCTTCATTCAAAAATTTCTGTTAATATATATATATAGATGTACAAATAAAAAAAATATATATGCTATTAGTTTGAGCATATAATGACATTAAAATAAAATTGTATTTATTTCAAATATTGGGAATTTCAAACACTACAAGCGGAGAATACATTTTGCGGAACATCGAGTAATTTCTTGCGATGGGAACATAGGAATCACATGAGTGCCAACATATAGAAACATAAGGAAAGGTGTGGTTATGTTAAACGTTGAATATTGACAGTAGTACAGATAAAAATATAGGAATAATACATATTTTTGTCTGTAAAATACAGCTGTTTAAAATTGAATGTGAATAAACTCAACTAGCAAAGATGATTGCTGCCGAAGATACAAAGTTAAAGCAATATTTAGCAAAAGTACATACAGTATTATGACACACAAAGCAACAAACTTTGACACAATGTTTTTCTTTTAGTATCGGAATCCTGACATTGTTAGAAAAGATGTTTTAGGCACAGTAAATCATTATCAAGGATTGCTCGTTAAACAGGATACTTACGGTAAGTGACACGAATTAATCAATAATTGGTATGCTAAAAAATCGTTAATTTTAGTTTTTAACGATGGGACTCCAATGGAATTAGTTAATTTAGATGGTACTATACCTGTATCATATAAAGGCAAGTAGATAAATAAGCATAAATTGTGTATATATTTAATAATAATAATATTGTAATTTAGGCACTATTTACAATATACCTGTGTGCATATGGCTGATGGATACACATCCTAATAACGCGCCACTTTGCTATGTAAAACCAACATCCGATATGAGCATAAAAGTATCTATGTTCGTCGATCAAAATGGCAAAATCTATTTGCCTTATTTACACGATTGGGTGCCGCATGTCTCGGATCTATTAGGTTTGATTCAAGTGATGATTTGCACGTTCGGCGAGCAGCCCCCAGTGTATGCCAGGTCTAGAGACGCTATTTCAACGCCCTACCCTTTAACATGTAAAAGATTTTTAAATATACATTCATTGTATGTGTATTTAAATTTGGTTTTTAATAGCATATATGCCTCAGCCAGGAATGCCACAAGTAGTGCCGCAACTGATGCCATCGTATTTTCCACCATGTACTCTGCCAGGCTATCCAGGCAATTTTCCACCGACTAGTAACGCGGCATTCACGCCGTATCCATCTGTTATGCCAGGCGAATCTAGTTATCCGCCGTACATGGGGTCGTATGGGGCCACGCAACCGCCTCCGCTGCCTGAGGGAAGCACAGGTACTATTACCGATGAGCACATCCGTGCCTCTTTAATGTCCGCTATCGAGGACAAGCTGAAGAGACGTATGCGCGAACAATTCTCGCAGAACCAAGCCGAGCTGGAAACTTTACGCAGAACACACCAGGAATTGGTGCAGGGCAAGGCGCGGTTAGATGACGTTATGAAGCGTTTGGACAAAGAACAAGTCAGTATTTAACATCGCACTCGTTATTACTCTACTCAATTGGCAACAATGAGTTAACACTTGACTAACCACTCTATTTGAATGCCATTTAGAATGAATTGGATAAAACTATAACAATTCTGCAAGATAAAGAACAAGAATTGGATAAATCAATTACTAAATTGGAAAATGAAGAATCGATTGATGTTGATAATGCAGTGACAACAACTGCCCCATTGTTCAAACAGTTTGTGAAATGTAATCAACGCTTAGATCAGTAAGTGTTATATGATTGATTGAATTTACAGGTTGTTGAACGCGTTCGCTGAGGAAGCAGCGACGGAAGACGCTATCTACTATATGGGCGAAGCTCTCCGCCAGGACGTTATCGATTTGGATGTGTTCTTGAAGCAAGTGCGAACGCTGTCGCGCAAGCAATTCATGTTGCGGGCAACAATGCAAAAATGCCGCCAAAAAGCAGGCCTTGCTGGTTAAACCAAAATTATGCAATACATTTTAATTATAACACATTTACTTATTATAAATATACGCATCTTGTTTCAATAAATGTTTTTATTACGTGTAACACATACATACATATATAAAACGTACAAGCTTAATTAATTTTTGTTTTAACTTGAACGTATTCATCATACGTATATCCCGACCCAAAGTAGTAAAAATAATATCCCGAATCCGGAGAAGATTGCTGCCACCAACGATAAGAGCAGCTCCTTGAATATATCTCGTGTGAATTTTGTACTTGTTACTTCATACACGAAGAACCAAGCGGTGAAAAAGATACCAATTCCTAGCAGGACAAATGTTAAATGTGGAAACACTGCGGGATTCACAGGCGAAACATAACGAGTCATTGATTCAAACTCCTATAGAACCAAACGTGGCATTAGTATCACTGCACATATATACCTATTTATTACATGTAAATTTGAAATAGTTACCATTTTCTCTATAAGTATGCGTGTTTATCCTGATTCACCGGTTCGCTACTGTCACTATACGACGAGCTTTACTTCAGATTTGATGATGCCAACATAAAATGAACGTGGCAAAAATTAAATGTTGCTTAAAGCTCGGTTCCCATGCATCCGTCGAGTTACGTCCGTCGCGTGTCATGATTGGTCAGATTTAAATTTAAGAAAAGAGCGCGAATGTAAATGCAGTGACGGACAAAGAAGTCTAGTTTCTACTCATTGCAGTGCGACCTTGACGATGAATGTTGCTTTCTCAGACGTTATCTGTCAAGTACATCGTTTTCGTAAAAGACTGTTAATTTTTGAGCTCTGATGCATGTTATTTTATGTAATAATCTCGTTCAATAGGCAAAAAAAGTGGGTACGTCACAGACGACGCGGGAAGCGAAAATGTTCGCGTTCAACGCTGAGAGGCATGTTTTCCTCATGGCGAGAATCGGTGGAAAATTTATTTTGAGACATTACACCTTTTTTTTTCGCTGAATTAATGAAAAAAATTAATCCGTTAGGGGCAATAGAATAACCTTTATGCTATTGTGTGTATGCAATGGCGAACATCTTTAATAATGTTATAGTTCCTAATTGAAATTGCAAATTATTTACTGCGCAATGGGAAGTGTTCTTGTACATGCGCAATGAGTATTTAAACATTGTGCCAGAGATAGGGGGAAATGGAAGTCCTATACCCACCAATAGAGAGTTAATGGCAGAAATCTTTAAATTTTCTAAGTGACGCAATACTTACGAGATGGCGTGATAGGCTATAAAATAGGAAATATTTGAAAAGATTAAATGTTATATATATATTTAATATATTTACCTATTATATAATTTCATACACTTATATGTGGCATTAATATTATTATTGACCTGTAAATTTCGTTCAAAATTAGGGTCGTTTTTTTCGAAGATTTCCATTGCAGCTTATTAGCGTTTTAGATTTAGAAAAATTTTCAATTAGGCATTGATCGTGTAGTATCCTCTGGCTACGTTTATACGAGTTAAAATTACGTAAAATATTTAGATCAAATGGATTTTCGCCTATTTAAAGATTTAATGCTTGATCTATCATTTGTTTCAGTATTCTTCATTGCAATTCAATTAAAATTACTCGTTTTAGATTTAGAACAATTTTGAATTAGGCATTGATCGTGTAGTATCCTCTGGCCACGTTTACACGAGTTAAAATTACGTAAAATATTTAGATCAAATGTTATTTCGACTACTTATAGCTTTAATGCTTGATCTATCATTTATTTCAGTATTCTTCATTGCAATTCAATTAAAATTGCTCGTTTTAGATTAAGAACAATTTTGAATTAGGCATTGATCGTGTACATTTACAATTTAAGAATCTGAAAAGAAATACATAGTTTTATTAAATATTAATCTAAGAATCTTCTGACACATACGTGATAACTCACCCGCAAAATAATACCAAGATACGTTGCCCAAAGGAGATAAGAAGCATCAAATCAACCAGGAGCGCTACAAATTTAGTTGCCTTGTAACGTGAACGATAAACAGAATATCCCAAGAAAAATTCCATGTGGAGAAGACAGTGTGACATTCGGAATAGTACACGTACTCCCAGCAACCTGGTCGAACCTGAAATCATTCAGACTAAATCCACTATACGCACAAAATATACCAACATACAACAATCTATCTGAATGTTTAAATCATAATTAGACTAGTCATATAACACATTTGAATTTACCATCCATTAGTGGAATGTCAGAAATTGAGTGGACAACTATACAAAACGCACCGCTGGACTGGCCATTATTGAGGTACCATAGAGATTTTAATAGACTTTACATATGGAATGTCATCATAGCAATTGCAATATTGTTAATGCTAAGAAACAACGGCTTGAGGCTATTTGGACTCGCCCTCACAGTACGAACACAGGAAACAAACATAACGAATGCACTAGTGATAATCGAGTTAGTGACACTACTGATTATTTCGGCTATAACATAACCTAGCTTACCTCGCGTGGAAAGTGCAGCAGAAGATAAGAAAAGTTCTTCATGGAATCCTACAATTTACAAATTGATATATTTGTCTTAAATAACATATAAATGTAGTAAATTTTCAATATATATGAATAGAATACTATGTATTCGACATAATTATTTAATATTACCTGGCAATTTTATTGACGGTACTGAGTACTTTTTCAGTCTTTTAGTCCCAGAAGGTTTACATTCTTCGATAAAATGACCACTACATATACGAAATGATTCATAGGTATATGTATAAATCATCATAGTTTACAAATTTAGGTTTTGCAATACGTTCAACTCATTTATTAGAAATCTCCGGCTCGTATAAAGGTAATCTGTGGCGGGTGTCGAGACACACAAAATCACAACCGGGAACACAACAAAGGTGGGCATGATATACAACAATAACTTCGATAAAGTCACAAATAAATTAAAACTGGTAACCTGTTTATGTAAACAACTTCGTCAAGTTTAAAAGTGCGACTGACGTTTATGATTGACGCACGCGCAGAAGTAACCTCATCTGAGGCACAGCAGCGCTATGTGTACGGGGAAGGAACCTTTTCAAAAAAAAGAGACAGAGCTTTGTACCACTCGTTCTATTGGAGTCGACATAGCGTGATCGTGTAGTATCCTCTGGCCACGTTTACACGAATTAAAATTCTGTTGAAGGCAAGGCTTTGTCCTTGCATGGTAGACCGGATTTGTTCAACCTGTACATCTAGTGGAACGTTTTCTTCGTCTCGAAATAGATTGATCTCGTTCTCTCGAAGTGAATTGCTAGATCTCAGTGGCTCCATCGGGCGGTCCTCTGCTGTCTTGAAGTGTCTCGCGATCTCGACTTTTCTATCATCCGGCAGCCAAATTCTGTATGCCTTGGCTTCCGAACTGTAACCAAGGAATATACCTTTCTTTGCACGAGGTTTGAGCTTCCCCTTGTCCTGCGCCGTGTCTCTAATGAACATCTCGCGACCAAATCTCTCGAATGTGGATACATCTGGGGTTGTTCCGTGCCAAGCTTCGTACGGTGATCTTCCATTCAATCGACTTGTAGGGCACCTGTTCCGGACGTAGTTCGCCGTATGTACGGCTTCTGCCCAAAATGTCAGCGGCAGCTTTGATTGAACCAATAGACAGCGTGCAGTGTCCATCAGCGTGCGGTTCCGCCGCTCTGCGATCCCGTTTTGCTCCGGGTTGTGTGGGGCTGTCAGTCGTCGAGTCACTCCGTGTCTTGTGAGTGATTCGTCGAACTGGCTGTTTATATACTCACCACCATTGTCGGACTGCAACATCCTTATCTTCCTTCCTTGTTGATTTTCGACCAGTACCCTGAATTTCTCGAACTCGTCGATCACTTGACTCTTCTTGCTAATAAATCTTACCTCGCACCATCCGGAGAAGTCGTCGATGAATGTGACGTAGTACTTCTTTCCGCCAATTGATGCGACTGGCATCGGTCCACATACATCTGACTGCACAATGTCGGCTAGGACTGTCTTCCGCGTTGATTTCTTCGGAAATGGTGCCCTGTACATCTTTCCTTGAGTGCATACGTCGCATTGGAAATCTTCATCGATGTCCTCGACCTGGATTCCTTGTAGGGATCCCGTCTTAATCGCGTTGCGAAGTGTCGGGACATTGAGATGACCCATGCGAAAGTGCCACTCCTTGAGAGACGCTTTCTTTCGTGAAGTTGTCGCTGAGTTTGCTTCTGGTTGTCGACCTCGAGTTGTATCTTTCGTGTTGTCGAGGAAATACAGACCGTTGATGCGTTTTGCAACTGCCAAAACTTTACCATCGACGTAAACAACTTCAGCCTTGGTGTTGTCGAAGATGACCCGATGTCCCTTGTCTGTGACCTTGCCGATCGACACGAGGTTTGTGCGCAGGTCTGGGACGTATAGCGTGTCACTGAAAGTGACGATGCGTTCGTCTTTTTCTGAACCGGTGGTCGCCCGAGCGATCCCCTTTCCCTTGATGGCTGTGGAGGCATTACTTGCCAAATTCAGTTTTCCAATTTGAGAATGGTTTAGCCTTGAAAATGAGTTGATGTCCCTACACATGTGCGAGGTACACCCACTATCAAAGCACCAATCGTCGTGACTCGCGTTATTGTCTGTTCGGTATGCGCCACTCACGGCAATGTCCGGTATCGTGAGAAAGCCCACTTCGTTCGAACCGTTCGCTGAAAACTCGATCGGTTTGTTCCGACAGTATCGTGCGCGATGACCAATTACTTCGCACTTGAAACACTTCATTGTCTTGTCCTTCTTGCCGAACTCCTTGTTCACCGATTTGCCTTTGTCCGGCCGCCTCCCGTTTCGTTTGTGTTCCTGCCTGCCTGCCACCATCGCGTTGTGCATCCCCTTCTGTGCTTCCTTGCGAGCATCGGATTCCTCCGCGATTTTTATTCGTAGCAAGTCGAGTGACGGTAGCTCGTCCCTCGCGGTCATAGCGCACCTGAAGTTCTCGTAGCTGTCGGTCAAACTACGTAGGAGCATGACTGCCAGTAAGTCACGATTGATATCAACTTCCTATTCAGCCAACCTGTCGACGGTGTCAAAAAACTTTCGAAGATGTTCGCACGTGTCCTCGCCGTCCTGTATTTTTATGGAAATCAAGTTGTTCAGCAAAGCGGCCTTTCGCGCGGGACCCTTGGACTGGTACATGTCCTCCAGCCTAGTCCACATATCGCGCGCGGTGTTGCAGCCCTTGATCTGGTTGATTTCCGCTGAGCTCATTGCAAGGACGATGTCGGATTGTGCCTTCATGTCTGCTGCCCGCCAATCCCTTTCTGCTGCAATCGACGTCGCGTCGCCTGGCATGATTTCCGGTTTCACTCGTTCCCCGCTCGCGTAGAACCATGCGTCATTCTTTATGAGAACCGCTTGCATCTGGATCTTCCATGTCTCGTAGTTCTCCTTGTTTAGGACTTCGAATCGTACGCCGGCCGTGTGCATCTTGCCGCGTGACCTATTTGACGCTAATGTTAAAATGTTCTAGTTTCTACGATTCTTACTGTACGCTGGGCCCATAACCTGTTGAAGGCAGAGTGAATAACGAATACAAATTGAATACTTGGTTATATTTAATATGGATCAAATACAACTTATAGGAACAGGAGTGAAGAATATATGCACTGTCATTATATGTATTGAAAAACATGAACGGTAACCATGACCGCGTTTAAGAGCGCCGCCTTCTGGATTCGAGGTTGGATCGGTCAATATCAACACTTCCCCTCGAGTCATCCTCGGTATTCATGATTTGCACGTGTGTCAGACCTAGAAGACTGACACAATGTAGGTGTTTCGGCTTCGGGAGCGCTTTCGTCAGTACATCCGCTGGCATGTCGTCGGTGGATATGTGCTGCAGAGAGATTTTTCCCGAGTCGACTACCTCCCGGACGAAATGGTGTCTGATGTCTATATGCTTTGTCCTTACATGGTAGACCGGATTTGTTCAACCTGTACATCTAGTAGAACGTTTTCTTCGTCTCGAAATAGATTGATCTCGTTCTCTCGAAGTGAATTGGTAGATCTCAGTGGCTCCATCGGGCGGTCCTCTGCTGTCTTGAAGTGTCTCGCGATCGGTCAATATCAACATTTTCTGGCCACGTTTACACGAGTTAAACTTACGTAAAATATTTAGATCAAATGGATTTTCGACTACTTAAAGCTTTAATGCTTGATCTATCATTTATTTCAGTATTCTTCATTGCAATTCAATTAAAATTGCTCGATTTAGATTTAGAACAATTTTCAATTAGGCATTGATCGTGTAGTATTTTCTGGCCACGTTTACACGAATTAAAATTACGTAAAATATTTGAATCAAATGGATTTTCGACTACTTGAAGCTTTAATGCTTGATCTATCATTTATTTCAGTATTTTTCATTGCAATTCAATTAAAATTACTCGTTTTAGATTTAGAAATATGTTCAATTAGGCATTGATAGTGAAGTTTTTTCTGGCAACGTTTACACGAGTTAAAATTACGTAAAATATTGAGATCAAATGGATTTTCGACTACTTAAAGCTTTAATGCTCGATCTATCATTTATTTCAGTATTCTTCATTGCAATTCAATTAAAATTGCTCGATTTAGATTTAGAACAATTTTCAATTAGGCATTGATCGTTTAGTATTTTCTGGCCACGTTTACACGAATTAAAATTACGTAAAATATTTGAATCAAATGGATTTTCGACTACTTGAAGCTTTAATGCTTGATCTATAATTTATTTCAGTATTTTTCATTGCAATTCAATTAAAATTGCTCGATTTAGATTTAGAACAATTTTCAATTAGGCATTGATCGTGTAGTATTTTCTGGCCACGTTTACACGAATTAAAATTACGTAAAATATTTGAATCAAATGGATTTTCGACTACTTGAAGCTTTAATGCTTGATCTATCATTTATTTCAGTATTTTTCATTGCAATTCAATTAAAATTACTCGTTTTAGATTTAGAAATATGTTCAATTAGGCATTGATAGTGAAGTTTTTTCTGGCCACGTTTACACGAATTAAAATTACGTAAAATATTTGAAACAAATGGATTTTCGACTACTTGAAGCTTTAATGCTTGATCTATCATTTATTTCAGTATTTTTCATTGCAATTCAATTAAAATTACTTGTTTTAGATTTAGAAATATGTTCAATTAGGCATTGATAGTGAAGTTTTTTCTGGCCACGTTTACACGAGCTAAAATTACGTAAAATATTTAGATCAAATGGATTTTCGACTACTTGAAGCTTTAATGCTTGATCTATCATTTATTTCAGTATTCTTCATTGCAATTCAATTAAAATTGCTCGATTTAGATTTAGAACAATTTTCAATTAGGCATTGATCATGTAGTATTTTCTGGCCACGTTTACACGAATTAAAATTACGTAAAATATTTGAATCAAATGGATTTTCGACTACTTGGAGCTTTAATGCTTGATCTATCATTTATTTCAGTATTTTTCATTGCAATTCTATTAAAATTATTCGTTTTAGATTTAGAAATATGTTCAATTAGGCATTGATAGTAAAGTCTTTTCTGGCCACGTTTACACGAGTTAAAATTACGTAAAATATTTAGATCAAATGGTATTTCGACTACTTATAGCTTTAATGCTTGATCTGTCATTTATTTCAGTATTCTTCATTGCAATTCAATTAAAATTGCTCGTTTTAGATTAAGAACAATTTTGAATTAGGCATTGATCGTGTAGTATTTTCTGGCCACGTTTACACGAATTAAAATTACGTAAAATATTTGAATCAAATGGATTTTCGACTACTTGAAGCTTTAATGCTTGATCTATCATTTATTTCAGTATTTTTCATTGCAATTCAATTAAAATTACTCGTTTTAGATTTAGAAATATGTTCAATTAGGCATTGATAGTGAAGTTTTTTCTGGCCACGTTTACACGAGTGAAAATTACGTAAAATATTTAGATTAAATGGATTTTCGACTACTTAAAGCTTTAATGCTTGATCTATCATTTATTTCAGTATTCTTCATTGCTTAAAGCTCGGTTCCCATCATAGATAAAAAAATAAAGATGAGACAGTCACGTGTTAAAATTCAGAATAGCGTTCTGCGCTCTCTAGTTTACCCGCTCCAGAACTAAACTGTGAGCGCTCGATTTGAATCGAGTTTCATTCATACCTATATAGAAAAATTGAAAGCTTACAATTATTTTGTTCCATCTTATAATAGATATATAAGATGAAACAATACAATTCTCAGCTAGTATTTCTAATGTAATGAAACAAATAATTTATCATATACTTAAATATATTTATTATGTACACAATACACATAATTAATTTCTAAACCTATACATTAAAATAGTTTAAAAAATAAGCTGCATTTTGAACGTAAACGTAAAATATTTCATTTTTATAAAATAAAACACACTCGGTTAGTTTGAAATAATTTTTCATCTACGATACGTATTTCGGCTACTACGCCATCATCAGATATTTAATCGTTTCAACTCCACACAATTTAACTAATTCCTACTTCCAATAGACTTCGATAAATCTGTCCACCACAGGATTTGGCCTGATACACAAAATTAAACACTCAATAACACAACGCGGATACAAACAGATACAACGAACGAGCGAGCAACAAATTGTTGGAATGTCAGAAACAAAAAGAGACTGAGTAGATAAAATAGATCTCTTTTATATCAGCTAGACCCTCTTGGAAGGGGCAAATTAATACCTGTAGTGACATCTAGTTTACCCGCTCCTTCAACTAAACTATGTCCCAAGGTCACCCATTTAACTGTCAGGCCACTGGTTCCCATGCATCCGTCGAGTTACGTCCGTCGCGTGTCATGATTGGTCAGATTTAAATTTAAGAAAAGAGCGCGAATGTAAATGCAGTGACGGACAAGAAGTCTAGTTTCTACTCATTGCAGTGCGACCTTGACGATGAATGTTGCTTTCTCAGACGTTATCTGTCAAGTACATCGTTTTCGTAAAAGATTGTTAATTTTTGAGCTCTGATGCATGTTATTTTATGTAATAATCTCGTTCAATAGGCAAAAAAAGTGGGTACGTCACAGACGACGCGGGAAGCGAAAATGTTCGCGTTCAACGCTGAGAGGCATGTTTTCCTCATGGCGAGAATCGGTGGAAAATTTATTTTGAGACATTACACCTTTTTTTTCGCTGAATTAATGAAAAAAATTAATCCGTTAGGGGCAATAGAATAACCTTTATGCTATTGTGTGTATGCAATGGCGAACATCTTTAATAATGTTATAGTTCCTAATTGAAATTGCAAATTATTTACTGCGCAATGGGAAGTGTTCTTGTACATGCGCAATGAGAAATTAAACATTGTGCCAGAGATAGGGGGAAATGGAAGTCCTATACCCACCAATAGAGAGTTAATGGCAGAAATCTTTAAATTTTCTAAGTGACGCAATACTTACGAGATGGCGTGATAGGCTATAAAATAGGAAATATTTGAAAAGATTAAATGTTATATATATATTTAATATATTTACCTATTATATAATTTCATACACTTATATGTGGCATTAATATTATTATTGACCTGTAAATTTCGTTCAAAATTAGGGTCGTTTTTTTCGAAGATTTCCATTGCAGCTTATTAGCGTTTTAGATTTAGAAAAATTTTCAATTAGGCATTGATCGTGTAGTATCCTCTGGCTACGTTTATACGAGTTAAAATTACGTAAAATATTTAGATCAAATGGATTTTCGCCTATTTAAAGATTTAATGCTTGATCTATCATTTATTTCAGTATTCTTCATTGCAATTCAATTAAAATTGCTCGTTTTAGATTAAGAACAATTTTGAATTAGGCATTGATCGTGTACATTTACAATTTAAGAATCTGAAAAGAAATACATAGTTTTATTAAATATTAATCTAAGAATCTTCTGACACATACGTGATAACTCACCCGCAAAATAATACCAAGATACGTTGCCCAAAGGAGATAAGAAGCATCAAATCAACCAGGAGCGCTACAAATTTAGTTGCCTTGTAACGTGAACGATAAACAGAATATCCCAAGAAAAATTCCATGTGGAGAAGACAGTGTGACATTCGGAATAGTACACGTACTCCCAGCAACCTGGTCGAACCTGAAATCATTCAGACTAAATCCACTATACGCACAAAATATACCAACATACAACAATCTATCTGATTGTTTAAATCATAATTAGACTAGTCATATAACACATTTGAATTTACCATCCATTAGTGGAATGTCAGAAATTGAGTGGACAACTATACAAAACGCACCGCTGGACTGGCCATTATTGAGGTACCATAGAGATTTTAATAGACTTTACATATGGAATGTCATCACAGCAATTGCAATATTGTTAATGCTAAGAAACAACGGCTTGAGGCTATTTGGACTCGCCCTCACAGTACGAACACAGGAAACAAACATAACGAATGCACTAGTGATAATCGAGTTAGTGACACTACTGATTATTTCGGCTATAACATAACCTAGCTTACCTCGCGTGGAAAGTGCAGCAGAAGATAAGAAAAGTTCTTCATGGAATCCTACAATTTACAAATTGATATATTTGTCTTAAATAACATATAAATGTAGTAAATTTTCAATATATATGAATAGAATACTATGTATTCGACATAATTATTTAATATTACCTGGCAATTTTATTGACGGTACTGAGTACTTTTCCAGTCTTTTAGTCCCAGAAGGTTTACATTCTTCGATAAAATGACCACTACATATACGAAATGATTCATAGGTATATGTATAAATCATCATAGTTTACAAATTTAGGTTTTGCAATACGTTCAACTCATTTATTAGAAATCTCCGGCTCGTATAAAGGTAATCTGTGGCGGGTGACGAGACACACAAAA
The DNA here is from genome assembly GCA_944738965.1 of Nebria brevicollis. Lineage (NCBI taxonomy): Eukaryota > Metazoa > Arthropoda > Insecta > Coleoptera > Carabidae > Nebria > Nebria brevicollis. The sequence continues at coordinate 5,573,750 of OX122899.1, forward strand.
TCACAACCGGGAACACAACAAAGGTGGGCATGATATACAACAATAACTTCGATAAAGTCACAAATAAATTAAAACTGGTAACCTGTTTATGTAAACAACTTCGTCAAGTTTAAAACTGCGACTGACGTTTATGATTGACGCACGCGCAGAAGTAACCTCATCTGTGGCACAGCAGCGCTATGTGTACGGGGAAGGAACCTTTTCAAAAAAAAGAGACAGAGCTTTGTACCAGTCGTTCTATTGGAGTCGACATAGCGTGATCGTGTAGTATCCTCTAGCCACGTTTACACGAATTAAAATTCTGTTGAAGGCAAGGCTTTGTCCTTGCATGGTAGACCGGATTTGTTCAACCTGTACATCTAGTGGAACGTTTTCTTCGTCTCGAAATAGATTGATCTCGTTCTCTCGAAGTGAATTGGTAGATCTCAGTGGCTCCATCGGGCGGTCCTCTGCTGTCTTGAAGTGTCTCGCGATCGGTCAATATCAACATTTTCTGGCCACGTTTACACGAGTTAAACTTACGTAAAATATTTAGATCAAATGGATTTTCGACTACTTAAAGCTTTAATGCTTGATCTATCATTTATTTCAGTATTCTTCATTGTAATTCAATTAAAATTGCTCGATTTAGATTTAGAACAATTTTCAATTAGGCATTGATCGTGTAGTATTTTCTGGCCACGTTTACACGAATTAAAATTACGTAAAATATTTCAATCAAATGGATTTTCGACTACTTGAAGCTTTAATGCTTGATCTATCATTTATTTCAGTATTTTTCATTGCAATTCAATTAAAATTACTCGTTTTAGATTTAGAAATATGTTCAATTAGGCATTGATAGTGAAGTTTTTTCTGGCCACGTTTACACGAATTAAAATTACGTAAAATATTTGAATCAAATGGATTTTCGACTACTTAAAGCTTTAATGCTTGATCTATCATTTATTTCAGTATTCTTCATTGCAATTCAATTAAAATTGCTCGATTTAGATTTAGAACAATTTTCAATTAGGCATTGATCGTGTAGTATTTTCTGGCCACGTTTACACGAATTAAAATTACGTAAAATATTTGAATCAAATGGATTTTCGACTACTTGAAGCTTTAATGCTTGATCTATCATTTATTTCAGTATTTTTCATTGCAATTCAATTAAAATTACTCGTTTTAGATTTAGAAATATGTTCAATTAGGCATTGATAGTGAAGTTTTTTCTGGCCACGTTTACACGAGTTAAAATTACGTAAAATATTTAGATCAAATGGATTTTCGACTACTTAAAGCTTTAATGCTTGATCTATCATTTATTTCAGTATTCTTCATTGCAATTCAATTAAAATTGCTCGTTTTAGATTAAGAACAATTTTGAATTAGGCATTGATCGTGTACATTTACAATTTAAGAATCTGAAAAGAAATACATAGTTTTATTAAATATTAATCTAAGAATCTTCTGACACATACGTGATAACTCACCCGCAAAATAATACCAAGATACGTTGCCCAAAGGAGATAAGAAGCATCAAATCAACCAGGAGCGCTACAAATTTAGTTGCCTTGTAACGTGAACGATAAACAGAATATCCCAAGAAAAATTCCATGTGGAGAAGACAGTGTGACATTCGGAATAGTACACGTACTCCCAGCAACCTGGTCGAACCTGAAATCATTCAGACTAAATCCACTATACGCACAAAATATACCAACATACAACAATCTATCTGAATGTTTAAATCATAATTAGACTAGTCATATAACACATTTGAATTTACCATCCATTAGTGGAATGTCAGAAATTGAGTGGACAACTATACAAAACGCACCGCTGGACTGGCCATTATTGAGGTACCATAGAGATTTTAATAGACTTTACATATGGAATGTCATCATAGCAATTGCAATATTGTTAATGCTAAGAAACAACGGCTTGAGGCTATTTGGACTCGCCCTCACAGTACGAACACAGGAAACAAACATAACGAATGCACTAGTGATAATCGAGTTAGTGACACTACTGATTATTTCGGCTATAACATAACCTAGCTTACCTCGCGTGGAAAGTGCAGCAGAAGATAAGAAAAGTTCTTCATGGAATCCTACAATTTACAAATTGATATATTTGTCTTAAATAACATATAAATGTAGTAAATTTTCAATATATATGAATAGAATACTATGTATTCGACATAATTATTTAATATTACCTGGCAATTTTATTGACGGTACTGAGTACTTTTCCAGTCTTTTAGTCCCAGAAGGTTTACATTCTTCGATAAAATGACCACTACATATACGAAATGATTCATAGGTATATGTATAAATCATCATAGTTTACAAATTTAGGTTTTGCAATACGTTCAACTCATTTATTAGAAATCTCCGGCTCGTATAAAGGTAATCTGTGGCGGGTGTCGAGACACACAAAATCACAACCGGGAACACAACAAAGGTGGGCATGATATACAACAATAACTTCGATAAAGTCACAAATAAATTAAAACTGGTAACCTGTTTATGTAAACAACTTCGTCAAGTTTAAAACTGCGACTGACGTTTATGATTGACGCACGCGCAGAAGTAACCTCATCTGAGGCACAGCAGCGCTATGTGTACGGGGAAGGAACCTTTTCAAAAAAAAGAGACAGAGCTTTGTACCACTCGTTCTATTGGAGTCGACATAGCGTGATCGTGTAGTATCCTCTGGCCACGTTTACACGAATTAAAATTCTGTTGAAGGCAAGGCTTTGTCCTTGCATGGTAGACCGGATTTGTTCAACCTGTACATCTAGTGGAACGTTTTCTTCGTCTCGAAATAGATTGATCTCGTTCTCTCGAAGTGAATTGGTAGATCTCAGTGGCTCCATCGGGCGGTCCTCTGCTGTCTTGAAGTGTCTCGCGATCTCGACTTTTCTATCATCCGGCAGCCAAATTCTGTATGCCTTGGCTTCCGAACTGTAACCAAGGAATATACCTTTCTTTGCACGAGGTTTGAGCTTCCCCTTGTCCTGCGCCGTGTCTCTAATGAACATCTCGCGACCAAATCTCTCGAATGTGAATACATCTGGGGTTGTTCCGTGCCAAGCTTCGTACGGTGATCTTCCATTCAATCGACTTGTAGGGCACCTGTTCCGGACGTAGTTCGCCGTATGTACGGCTTCTGCCCAAAATGTCAGCGGCAGCTTTGATTGAACCAATAGACAGCGTGCAGTGTCCATCAGCGTGCGGTTCCGCCGCTCTGCGATCCCGTTTTGCTCCGGGTTGTGTGGGGCTGTCAGTCGTCGAGTCACTCCGTGTCTTGTGAGTGATTCGTCGAACTGGCTGTTTATATACTCACCACCATTGTCGGACTGCAACATCCTTATCTTCCTTCCTTGTTGATTTTCGACCAGTACCCTGAATTTCTCGAACTCGTCGATCACTTGACTCTTCTTGCTAATAAATCTTACCTCGCACCATCCGGAGAAGTCGTCGATGAATGTGACGTAGTACTTCTTTCCGCCAATTGATGCGACTGGCATCGGTCCACATACATCTGACTGCACAATGTCGGCTAGGACTGTCTTCCGCGTTGATTTCTTCGGAAATGGTGCCCTGTACATCTTTCCTTGAGTGCATACGTCGCATTGGAAATCTTCATCGATGTCCTCGACCTGGATTCCTTGTAGGGATCCCGTCTTAATCGCGTTGCGAAGTGTCGGGACATTGAGATGACCCATGCGAAAGTGCCACTCCTTGAGAGACGCTTTCTTTCGTGAAGTTGTCGCTGAGTTTGCTTCTGGTTGTCGACCTCGAGTTGTATCTTTCGTGTTGTCGAGGAAATACAGACCGTTGATGCGTTTTGCAACTGCCAAAACTTTACCATCGACGTAAACAACTTCAGCCTTGGTGTTGTCGAAGATGACCCGATGTCCCTTGTCTGTGACCTTGCCGATCGACACGAGGTTTGTGCGCAGGTCTGGGACGTATAGCGTGTCACTGAAAGTGACGATGCGTTCGTCTTTTTCTGAACCGGTGGTCGCCCGAGCGATCCCCTTTCCCTTGATGGCTGTGGAGGCATTACTTGCCAAATTCAGTTTTCCAATTTGAGAATGGTTTAGCCTTGAAAATGAGTTGATGTCCCTACACATGTGCGAGGTACACCCACTATCAAAGCACCAATCGTCGTGACTCGCGTTATTGTCTGTTCGGTATGCGCCACTCACGGCAATGTCCGGTATCGTGAGAAAGCCCACTTCGTTCGAACCGTTCGCTGAAAACTCGATCGGTTTGTTCCGACAGTATCGTGCGCGATGACCAATTACTTCGCACTTGAAACACTTCATTGTCTTGTCCTTCTTGCCGAACTCCTTGTTCACCGATTTGCCTTTGTCCGGCCGCCTCCCGTTTCGTTTGTGTTCCTGCCTGCCTGCCACCATCGCGTTGTGCATCCCCTTCTGTGCTTCCTTGCGAGCATCGGATTCCTCCGCGATTTTTATTCGTAGCAAGTCGAGTGACGGTAGCTCGTCCCTCGCGGTCATAGCGCACCTGAAGTTCTCGTAGCTGTCGGTCAAACTACGTAGGAGCATGACTGCCAGTAAGTCACGATTGATATCAACTTCCTATTCAGCCAACCTGTCGACGGTGTCAAAAAACTTTCGAAGATGTTCGCACGTGTCCTCGCCGTCCTGTATTTTTATGGAAATCAAGTTGTTCAGCAAAGCGGCCTTTCGCGCGGGACCCTTGGACTGGTACATGTCCTCCAGCCTAGTCCACATATCGCGCGCGGTGTTGCAGCCCTTGATCTGGTTGATTTCCGCTGAGCTCATTGCAAGGACGATGTCGGATTGTGCCTTCATGTCTGCTGCCCGCCAATCCCTTTCTGCTGCAATCGACGTCGCGTCGCCTGGCATGATTTCCGGTTTCACTCGTTCCCCGCTCGCGTAGAACCATGCGTCATTCTTTATGAGAACCGCTTGCATCTGGATCTTCCATGTCTCGTAGTTCTCCTTGTTTAGGACTTCGAATCGTACGCCGGCCGTGTGCATCTTGCCGCGTGACCTATTTGACGCTAATGTTAAAATGTTCTAGTTTCTACGATTCTTACTGTACGCTGGGCCCATAACCTGTTGAAGGCAGAGTGAATAACGAATACAAATTGAATACTTGGTTATATTTAATATGGATCAAATACAACTTATAGGAACAGGAGTGAAGAATATATGCACTGTCATTATATGTATTGAAAAACATGAACGGTAACCATGACCGCGTTTAAGAGCGCCGCCTTCTGGATTCGAGGTTGGATCGGTCAATATCAACACTTCCCCTCGAGTCATCCTCGGTATTCATGATTTGCACGTGTGTCAGACCTAGAAGACTGACACAATGTAGGTGTTTCGGCTTCGGGAGCGCTTTCGTCAGTACATCCGCTGGCATGTCGTCGGTGGATATGTGCTGCAGAGAGATTTTTCCCGAGTCGACTACCTCCCGGACGAAATGGTGTCTGATGTCTATATGCTTTGTCCTTACATGGTAGACCGGATTTGTTCAACCTGTACATCTAGTAGAACGTTTTCTTCGTCTCGAAATAGATTGATCTCGTTCTCTCGAAGTGAATTGGTAGATCTCAGTGGCTCCATCGGGCGGTCCTCTGCTGTCTTGAAGTGTCTCGCGATCGGTCAATATCAACATTTTCTGGCCACGTTTACACGAGTTAAACTTACGTAAAATATTTAGATCAAATGGATTTTCGACTACTTAAAGCTTTAATGCTTGATCTATCATTTATTTCAGTATTCTTTATTGCAATTCAATTAAAATTGCTCGATTTAGATTTAGAACAATTTTCAATTAGGCATTGATCGTGTAGTATTTTCTGGCCACGTTTACACGAATTAAAATTACGTAAAATATTTGAATCAAATGGATTTTCGACTACTTGAAGCTTTAATGCTTGATCTATCATTTATTTCAGTATTTTTCATTGCAATTCAATTAAAATTACTCGTTTTAGATTTAGAAATATGTTCAATTAGGCATTGATAGTGAAGTTTTTTCTGGCAACGTTTACACGAGTTAAAATTACGTAAAATATTTAGATCAAATGGATTTTCGACTACTTAAAGCTTTAATGCTCGATCTATCATTTATTTCAGTATTCTTCATTGCAATTCAATTAAAATTGCTCGATTTAGATTTAGAACAATTTTCAATTAGGCATTGATCGTTTAGTATTTTCTGGCCACGTTTACACGAATTAAAATTACGTAAAATATTTGAATCAAATGGATTTTCGACTACTTGAAGCTTTAATGCTTGATCTATAATTTATTTCAGTATTTTTCATTGCAATTCAATTAAAATTGCTCGATTTAGATTTAGAACAATTTTCAATTAGGCATTGATCGTGTAGTATTTTCTGGCCACGTTTACACGAATTAAAATTACGTAAAATATTTGAATCAAATGGATTTTCGACTACTTGAAGCTTTAATGCTTGATCTATCATTTATTTCAGTATTTTTCATTGCAATTCAATTAAAATTACTCGTTTTAGATTTAGAAATATGTTCAATTAGGCATTGATAGTGAAGTTTTTTCTGGCCACGTTTACACGAGTGAAAATTACGTAAAATATTTAGATCAAATGGATTTTCGACTACTTAAAGCTTTAATGCTTGATCTATCATTTATTTCAGTATTCTTCATTGTAATTCAATTAAAATTGCTCGATTTAGATTTAGAACAATTTTCAATTAGGCATTGATCGTGTAGTATTTTCTGGCCACGTTTACACGAATTAAAATTACGTAAAATATTTCAATCAAATGGATTTTCGACTACTTGAAGCTTTAATGCTTGATCTATCATTTATTTCAGTATTTTTCATTGCAATTCAATTAAAATTACTCGTTTTAGATTTAGAAATATGTTCAATTAGGCATTGATAGTGAAGTTTTTTCTGGCCACGTTTACACGAATTAAAATTACGTAAAATATTTGAATCAAATGGATTTTCGACTACTTAAAGCTTTAATGCTTGATCTATCATTTATTTCAGTATTCTTCATTGCAATTCAATTAAAATTGCTCGATTTAGATTTAGAACAATTTTCAATTAGGCATTGATCGTGTAGTATTTTCTGGCCACGTTTACACGAATTAAAATTACGTAAAATATTTGAATCAAATGGATTTTCGACTACTTGAAGCTTTAATGCTTGATCTATCATTTATTTCAGTATTTTTCATTGCAATTCAATTAAAATTACTCGTTTTAGATTTAGAAATATGTTCAATTAGGCATTGATGGTGAAGTTTTTTCTGGCAACGTTTACACGAGTTAAAATTACGTAAAATATTTAGATCAAATGGATTTTCGACTACTTAAAGCTTTAATGCTTGATCTATCATTTATTTCAGTATTCTTCATTGCAATTCAATTAAAATTGCTCGTTTTAGATTAAGAACAATTTTGAATTAGGCATTGATCGTGTACATTTACAATTTAAGAATCTGAAAAGAAATACATAGTTTTATTAAATATTAATCTAAGAATCTTCTGACACATACGTGATAACTCACCCGCAAAATAATACCAAGATACGTTGCCCAAAGGAGATAAGAAGTATCAAATCAACCAGGAGCGCTACAAATTTAGTTGCCTTGTAACGTGAACGATAAACAGAATATCCCAAGAAAAATTCCATGTGGAGAAGACAGTGTGACATTCGGAATAGTACACGTACTCCCAGCAACCTGGTCGAACCTGAAATCATTCAGACTAAATCCACTATACGCACAAAATATACCAACATACAACAATCTATCTGAATGTTTAAATCATAATTAGACTAGTCATATAACACATTTGAATTTACCATCCATTAGTGGAATGTCAGAAATTGAGTGGACAACTATACAAAACGCACCGCTGGACTGGCCATTATTGAGGTACCATAGAGATTTTAATAGACTTTACATATGGAATGTCATCATAGCAATTGCAATATTGTTAATGCTAAGAAACAACGGCTTGAGGCTATTTGGACTCGCCCTCACAGTACGAACACAGGAAACAAACATAACGAATGCACTAGTGATAATCGAGTTAGTGACACTACTGATTATTTCGGCTATAACATAACCTAGCTTACCTCGCGTGGAAAGTGCAGCAGAAGATAAGAAAAGTTCTTCATGGAATCCTACAATTTACAAATTGATATATTTGTCTTAAATAACATATAAATGTAGTAAATTTTCAATATATATGAATAGAATACTATGTATTCGACATAATTATTTAATATTACCTGGCAATTTTATTGACGGTACTGAGTACTTTTCCAGTCTTTTAGTCCCAGAAGGTTTACATTCTTCGATAAAATGACCACTACATATACGAAATGATTCATAGGTATATGTATAAATCATCATAGTTTACAAATTTAGGTTTTGCAATACGTTCAACTCATTTATTAGAAATCTCCGGCTCGTATAAAGGTAATCTGTGGCGGGTGTCGAGACACACAAAATCACAACCGGGAACACAACAAAGGTGGGCATGATATACAACAATAACTTCGATAAAGTCACAAATAAATTAAAACTGGTAACCTGTTTATGTAAACAACTTCGTCAAGTTTAAAACTGCGACTGACGTTTATGATTGACGCACGCGCAGAAGTAACCTCATCTGAGGCACAGCAGCGCTATGTGTACGGGGAAGGAACCTTTTCAAAAAAAAGAGACAGAGCTTTGTACCACTCGTTCTATTGGAGTCGACATAGCGTGATTGTGTAGTATCCTCTGGCCACGTTTACACGAATTAAAATTCTGTTGAAGGCAAGGCTTTGTCCTTGCATGGTAGACCGGATTTGTTCAACCTGTACATCTAGTGGAACGTTTTCTTCGTCTCGAAATAGATTGATCTCGTTCTCTCGAAGTGAATTGGTAGATCTCAGTGGCTCCATCGGGCGGTCCTCTGCTGTCTTGAAGTGTCTCGCGATCTCGACTTTTCTATCATCCGGCAGCCAAATTCTGTATGCCTTGGCTTCCGAACTGTAACCAAGGAATATACCTTTCTTTGCACGAGGTTTGAGCTTCCCCTTGTCCTGCGCCGTGTCTCTAATGAACATCTCGCGACCAAATCTCTCGAATGTGGATACATCTGGGGTTGTTCCGTGCCAAGCTTCGTACGGTGATCTTCCATTCAATCGACTTGTAGGGCACCTGTTCCGGACGTAGTTCGCCGTATGTACGGCTTCTGCCCAAAATGTCAGCGGCAGCTTTGATTGAACCAATAGACAGCGTGCAGTGTCCATCAGCGTGCGGTTCCGCCGCTCTGCGATCCCGTTTTGCTCCGGGTTGTGTGGGGCTGTCAGTCGTCGAGTCACTCCGTGTCTTGTGAGTGATTCGTCGAACTGGCTGTTTATATACTCACCACCATTGTCGGACTGCAACATCCTTATCTTCCTTCCTTGTTGATTTTCGACCAGTACCCTGAATTTCTCGAACTCGTCGATCACTTGACTCTTCTTGCTAATAAATCTTACCTCGCACCATCCGGAGAAGTCGTCGATGAATGTGACGTAGTACTTCTTTCCGCCAATTGATGCGACTGGCATCGGTCCACATACATCTGACTGCACAATGTCGGCTAGGACTGTCTTCCGCGTTGATTTCTTCGGAAATGGTGCCCTGTACATCTTTCCTTGAGTGCATACGTCGCATTGGAAATCTTCATCGATGTCCTCGACCTGGATTCCTTGTAGGGATCCCGTCTTAATCACGTTGCGAAGTGTCGGGACATTGAGATGACCCATGCGAAAGTGCCACTCCTTGAGAGACGCTTTCTTTCGTGAAGTTGTCGCTGAGTTTGCTTCTGGTTGTCGACCTCGAGTTGTATCTTTCGTGTTGTCGAGGAAATACAGACCGTTGATGCGTTTTGCAACTGCCAAAACTTTACCATCGACGTAAACAACTTCAGCCTTGGTGTTGTCGAAGATGACCCGATGTCCCTTGTCTGTGACCTTGCCGATCGACACGAGGTTTGTGCGCAGGTCTGGGACGTATAGCGTGTCACTGAAAGTGACGATGCGTTCGTCTTTTTCTGAACCGGTGGTCGCCCGAGCGATCCCCTTTCCCTTGATGGCTGTGGAGGCATTACTTGCCAAATTCAGTTTTCCAATTTGAGAATGGTTTAGCCTTGAAAATGAGTTGATGTCCCTACACATGTGCGAGGTACACCCACTATCAAAGCACCAATCGTCGTGACTCGCGTTATTGTCTGTTCGGTATGCGCCACTCACGGCAATGTCCGGTATCGTGAGAAAGCCCACTTCGTTCGAACCGTTCGCTGAAAACTCGATCGGTTTGTTCCGACAGTATCGTGCGCGATGACCAATTACTTCGCACTTGAAACACTTCATTGTCTTGTCCTTCTTGCCGAACTCCTTGTTCACCGATTTGCCTTTGTCCGGCCGCCTCCCGTTTCGTTTGTGTTCCTGCCTGCCTGCCACCATCGCGTTGTGCATCCCCTTCTGTGCTTCCTTGCGAGCATCGGATTCCTCCGCGATTTTTATTCGTAGCAAGTCGAGTGACGGTAGCTCGTCCCTCGCGGTCATAGCGCACCTGAAGTTCTCGTAGCTGTCGGTCAAACTACGTAGGAGCATGACTGCCAGTAAGTCACGATTGATATCAACTTCCTATTCAGCCAACCTGTCGACGGTGTCAAAAAACTTTCGAAGATGTTCGCACGTGTCCTCGCCGTCCTGTATTTTTATGGAAATCAAGTTGTTCAGCAAAGCGGCCTTTCGCGCGGGACCCTTGGACTGGTACATGTCCTCCAGCCTAGTCCACATATCGCGCGCGGTGTTGCAGCCCTTGATCTGGTTGATTTCCGCTGAGCTCATTGCAAGGACGATGTCGGATTGTGCCTTCATGTCTGCTGCCCGCCAATCCCTTTCTGCTGCAATCGACGTCGCGTCGCCTGGCATGATTTCCGGTTTCACTCGTTCCCCGCTCGCGTAGAACCATGCGTCATTCTTTATGAGAACCGCTTGCATCTGGATCTTCCATGTCTCGTAGTTCTCCTTGTTTAGGACTTCGAATCGTACGCCGGCCGTGTGCATCTTGCCGCGTGACCTATTTGACGCTAATGTTAAAATGTTCTAGTTTCTACGATTCTTACTGTACGCTGGGCCCATAACCTGTTGAAGGCAGAGTGAATAACGAATACAAATTGAATACTTGGTTATATTTAATATGGATCAAATACAACTTATAGGAACAGGAGTGAAGAATATATGCACTGTCATTATATGTATTGAAAAACATGAACGGTAACCATGACCGCGTTTAAGAGCGCCGCCTTCTGGATTCGAGGTTGGATCGGTCAATATCAACACTTCCCCTCGAGTCATCCTCGGTATTCATGATTTGCACGTGTGTCAGACCTAGAAGACTGACACAATGTAGGTGTTTCGGCTTCGGGAGCGCTTTCGTCAGTACATCCGCTGGCATGTCGTCGGTGGATATGTGCTGCAGAGAGATTTTTCCCGAGTCGACTACCTCCCGGACGAAATGGTGTCTGATGTCTATATGCTTTGTCCTTACATGGTAGACCGGATTTGTTCAACCTGTACATCTAGTAGAACGTTTTCTTCGTCTCGAAATAGATTGATCTCGTTCTCTCGAAGTGAATTGGTAGATCTCAGTGGCTCCATCGGGCGGTCCTCTGCTGTCTTGAAGTGTCTCGCGATCGGTCAATATCAACATTTTCTGGCCACGTTTACACGAGTTAAACTTACGTAAAATATTTAGATCAAATGGATTTTCGACTACTTAAAGCTTTAATGCTTGATCTATCATTTATTTCAGTATTCTTTATTGCAATTCAATTAAAATTGCTCGATTTAGATTTAGAACAATTTTCAATTAGGCATTGATCGTGTAGTATTTTCTGGCCACGTTTACACGAATTAAAATTACGTAAAATATTTGAATCAAATGGATTTTCGACTACTTGAAGCTTTAATGCTTGATCTATCATTTATTTCAGTATTTTTCATTGCAATTCAATTAAAATTACTCGTTTTAGATTTAGAAATATGTTCAATTAGGCATTGATAGTGAAGTTTTTTCTGGCAACGTTTACACGAGTTAAAATTACGTAAAATATTTAGATCAAATGGATTTTCGACTACTTAAAGCTTTAATGCTCGATCTATCATTTATTTCAGTATTCTTCATTGCAATTCAATTAAAATTGCTCGATTTAGATTTAGAACAATTTTCAATTAGGCATTGATCGTTTAGTATTTTCTGGCCACGTTTACACGAATTAAAATTACGTAAAATATTTGAATCAAATGGATTTTCGACTACTTGAAGCTTTAATGCTTGATCTATAATTTATTTCAGTATTTTTCATTGCAATTCAATTAAAATTGCTCGATTTAGATTTAGAACAATTTTCAATTAGGCATTGATCGTGTAGTATTTTCTGGCCACGTTTACACGAATTAAAATTACGTAAAATATTTGAATCAAATGGATTTTCGACTACTTGAAGCTTTAATGCTTGATCTATCATTTATTTCAGTATTTTTCATTGCAATTCAATTAAAATTACTCGTTTTAGATTTAGAAATATGTTCAATTAGGCATTGATAGTGAAGTTTTTTCTGGCCACGTTTACACGAGTGAAAATTACGTAAAATATTTAGATCAAATGGATTTTCGACTACTTAAAGCTTTAATGCTTGATCTATCATTTATTTCAGTATTCTTCATTGTAATTCAATTAAAATTGCTCGATTTAGATTTAGAACAATTTTCAATTAGGCATTGATCGTGTAGTATTTTCTGGCCACGTTTACACGAATTAAAATTACGTAAAATATTTCAATCAAATGGATTTTCGACTACTTGAAGCTTTAATGCTTGATCTATCATTTATTTCAGTATTTTTCATTGCAATTCAATTAAAATTACTCGTTTTAGATTTAGAAATATGTTCAATTAGGCATTGATAGTGAAGTTTTTTCTGGCCACGTTTACACGAATTAAAATTACGTAAAATATTTGAATCAAATGGATTTTCGACTACTTAAAGCTTTAATGCTTGATCTATCATTTATTTCAGTATTCTTCATTGCAATTCAATTAAAATTGCTCGATTTAGATTTAGAACAATTTTCAATTAGGCATTGATCGTGTAGTATTTTCTGGCCACGTTTACACGAATTAAAATTACGTAAAATATTTGAATCAAATGGATTTTCGACTACTTGAAGCTTTAATGCTTGATCTATCATTTATTTCAGTATTTTTCATTGCAATTCAATTAAAATTACTCGTTTTAGATTTAGAAATATGTTCAATTAGGCATTGATGGTGAAGTTTTTTCTGGCAACGTTTACACGAGTTAAAATTACGTAAAATATTTAGATCAAATGGATTTTCGACTACTTAAAGCTTTAATGCTTGATCTATCATTTATTTCAGTATTCTTCATTGCAATTCAATTAAAATTGCTCGTTTTAGATTAAGAACAATTTTGAATTAGGCATTGATCGTGTACATTTACAATTTAAGAATCTGAAAAGAAATACATAGTTTTATTAAATATTAATCTAAGAATCTTCTGACACATACGTGATAACTCACCCGCAAAATAATACCAAGATACGTTGCCCAAAGGAGATAAGAAGTATCAAATCAACCAGGAGCGCTACAAATTTAGTTGCCTTGTAACGTGAACGATAAACAGAATATCCCAAGAAAAATTCCATGTGGAGAAGACAGTGTGACATTCGGAATAGTACACGTACTCCCAGCAACCTGGTCGAACCTGAAATCATTCAGACTAAATCCACTATACGCACAAAATATACCAACATACAACAATCTATCTGAATGTTTAAATCATAATTAGACTAGTCATATAACACATTTGAATTTACCATCCATTAGTGGAATGTCAGAAATTGAGTGGACAACTATACAAAACGCACCGCTGGACTGGCCATTATTGAGGTACCATAGAGATTTTAATAGACTTTACATATGGAATGTCATCATAGCAATTGCAATATTGTTAATGCTAAGAAACAACGGCTTGAGGCTATTTGGACTCGCCCTCACAGTACGAACACAGGAAACAAACATAACGAATGCACTAGTGATAATCGAGTTAGTGACACTACTGATTATTTCGGCTATAACATAACCTAGCTTACCTCGCGTGGAAAGTGCAGCAGAAGATAAGAAAAGTTCTTCATGGAATCCTACAATTTACAAATTGATATATTTGTCTTAAATAACATATAAATGTAGTAAATTTTCAATATATATGAATAGAATACTATGTATTCGACATAATTATTTAATATTACCTGGCAATTTTATTGACGGTACTGAGTACTTTTCCAGTCTTTTAGTCCCAGAAGGTTTACATTCTTCGATAAAATGACCACTACATATACGAAATGATTCATAGGTATATGTATAAATCATCATAGTTTACAAATTTAGGTTTTGCAATACGTTCAACTCATTTATTAGAAATCTCCGGCTCGTATAAAGGTAATCTGTGGCGGGTGACGAGACACACAAAATCACAACCGGGAACACAACAAAGGTGGGCATGATATACAACAATAACTTCGATAAAGTCACAAATAAATTAAAACTGGTAACCTGTTTATGTAAACAACTTCGTCAAGTTTAAAACTGCGACTGACGTTTATGATTGACGCACGCGCAGAAGTAACCTCATCTGAGGCACAGCAGCGCTATGTGTACGGGGAAGGAACCTTTTCAAAAAAAAGAGACAGAGCTTTGTACCACTCGTTCTATTGGAGTCGACATAGCGTGATCGTGTAGTATCCTCTGGCCACGTTTACACGAATTAAAATTCTGTTGAAGGCAAGGCTTTGTCCTTGCATGGTAGACCGGATTTGTTCAACCTGTACATCTAGTGGAACGTTTTCTTCGTCTCGAAATAGATTGATCTCGTTCTCTCGAAGTGAATTGGTAGATCTCAGTGGCTCCATCGGGCGGTCCTCTGCTGTCTTGAAGTGTCTCGCGATCTCGACTTTTCTATCATCCGGCAGCCAAATTCTGTATGCCTTGGCTTCCGAACTGTAACCAAGGAATATACCTTTCTTTGCACGAGGTTTGAGCTTCCCCTTGTCCTGCGCCGTGTCTCTAATGAACATCTCGCGACCAAATCTCTCGAATGTGGATACATCTGGGGTTGTTCCGTGCCAAGCTTCGTACGGTGATCTTCCATTCAATCGACTTGTAGGGCACCTGTTCCGGACGTAGTTCGCCGTATGTACGGCTTCTGCCCAAAATGTCAGCGGCAGCTTTGATTGAACCAATAGACAGCGTGCAGTGTCCATCAGCGTGCGGTTCCGCCGCTCTGCGATCCCGTTTTGCTCCGGGTTGTGTGGGGCTGTCAGTCGTCGAGTCACTCCGTGTCTTGTGAGTGATTCGTCGAACTGGCTGTTTATATACTCACCACCATTGTCGGACTGCAACATCCTTATCTTCCTTCCTTGTTGATTTTCGACCAGTACCCTGAATTTCTCGAACTCGTCGATCACTTGACTCTTCTTGCTAATAAATCTTACCTCGCACCATCCGGAGAAGTCGTCGATGAATGTGACGTAGTACTTCTTTCCGCCAATTGATGCGACTGGCATCGGTCCACATACATCTGACTGCACAATGTCGGCTAGGACTGTCTTCCGCGTTGATTTCTTCGGAAATGGTGCCCTGTACATCTTTCCTTGAGTGCATACGTCGCATTGGAAATCTTCATCGATGTCCTCGACCTGGATTCCTTGTAGGGATCCCGTCTTAATCACGTTGCGAAGTGTCGGGACATTGAGATGACCCATGCGAAAGTGCCACTCCTTGAGAGACGCTTTCTTTCGTGAAGTTGTCGCTGAGTTTGCTTCTGGTTGTCGACCTCGAGTTGTATCTTTCGTGTTGTCGAGGAAATACAGACCGTTGATGCGTTTTGCAACTGCCAAAACCTTACCATCGACGTAAACAACTTCAGCCTTGGTGTTGTCGAAGATGACCCGATGTCCCTTGTCTGTGACCTTGCCGATCGACACGAGGTTTGTGCGCAGGTCTGGGACGTATAGCGTGTCACTGAAAGTGACGATGCGTTCGTCTTTTTCTGAACCGGTGGTCGCCCGAGCGATCCCCTTTCCCTTGATGGCTGTGGAGGCATTACTTGCCAAATTCAGTTTTCCAATTTGAGAATGGTTGAGCCTTGAAAATGAGTTGATGTCCCTACACATGTGCGAGGTACACCCACTATCAAAGCACCAATCGTCGTGACTCGCGTTATTGTCTGTTCGGTATGCGCCACTCACGGCAATGTCCGGTATCGTGAGAAAGCCCACTTCGTTCGAACCGTTCGCTGAAAACTCGATCGGTTTGTTCCGACAGTATCGTGCGCGATGGCCAATTACTCCGCACTTGAAACACTTCATTGTCTTGTCCTTCTTGCCGAACTCCTTGTTCACCGATTTGCCTTTGTCCGGCCGCCTCCCGTTTCGTTTGTGTTCCTGCCTGCCTGCCACCATCGCGTTGTGCATCCCCTTCTGTGCTTCCTTGCGAGCATCGGATTCCTCCGCGATTTTTATTCGTAGCAAGTCGAGTGACGGTAGCTCGTCCCTCGCGGTCATAGCGCACCTGAAGTTCTCGTAGCTGTCGGTCAAACTACGTAGGAGCATGACTGCCAGTAAGTCACGATTGATATCAACTTCCAATTCAGCCAACCTGTCGACGGTGTCAAAAAACTTTCGAAGATGTTCGCGCGTGTCCTCGCCGTCCTGTATTTTTATGGAAATCAAGTTGTTCAGCAAAGCGGCCTTTCGCGCGGGACCCTTGGACTGGTACATGTCCTCCAGCCTAGTCCACATATCGCGCGCGGTGTTGCAGCCCTTGATCTGGTTGATTTCCGCTGAGCTCATTGCAAGGACGATGTCGGATTGTGCCTTCATGTCTGCTGCCCGCCAATCCCTTTCTGCTGCAATCGACGTCGCGTCGCCTGGCATGATTTCCGGTTTCACTCGTTCCCCGCTCGCGTAGAACCATGCGTCATTCTTTATGAGAACCGCTTGCATCTGGATCTTCCATGTCTCGTAGTTCTCCTTGTTTAGGACTTCGAATCGTACGCCGGCCGTGTGCATCTTGCCGCGTGACCTATTTGACGCTAATGTTAAAATGTTCTAGTTTCTACGATTCTTACTGTACGCTGGGCCCATAACCTGTTGAAGGCAGAGTGAATAACGAATACAAATTGAATACTTGGTTATATTTAATATGGATCAAATACAACTTATAGGAACAGGAGTGAAGAATATATGCACTGTCATTATATGTATTGAAAAACATGAACGGTAACCATGACCGCGTTTAAGAGCGCCGCCTTCTGGATTCGAGGTTGGATCGGTCAATATCAACACTTCCCCTCGAGTCATCCTCGGTATTCATGATTTGCACGTGTGTCAGACCTAGAAGACTGACACAATGTAGGTGTTTCGGCTTCGGGAGCGCTTTCGTCAGTACATCCGCTGGCATGTCGTCGGTGGATATGTGCTGCAGAGAGATTTTTCCCGAGTCGACTACCTCCCGGACGAAATGGTGTCTGATGTCTATATGCTTTGTCCTTACATGGTAGACCGGATTTGTTCAACCTGTACATCTAGTAGAACGTTTTCTTCGTCTCGAAATAGATTGATCTCGTTCTCTCGAAGTGAATTGGTAGATCTCAGTGGCTCCATCGGGCGGTCCTCTGCTGTCTTGAAGTGTCTCGCGATCGGTCAATATCAACATTTTCTGGCCACGTTTACACGAGTTAAACTTACGTAAAATATTTAGATCAAATGGATTTTCGACTACTTAAAGCTTTAATGCTTGATCTATCATTTATTTCAGTATTCTTCATTGCAATTCAATTAAAATTGCTCGATTTAGATTTAGAACAATTTTCAATTAGGCATTGATCGTGTAGTATTTTCTGGCCACGTTTACACGAATTAAAATTACGTAAAATATTTGAATCAAATGGATTTTCGACTACTTGAAGCTTTAATGCTTGATCTATCATTTATTTCAGTATTTTTCATTGCAATTCAATTAAAATTACTCGTTTTAGATTTAGAAATATGTTCAATTAGGCATTGATAGTGAAGTTTTTTCTGGCAACGTTTACACGAGTTAAAATTACGTAAAATATTTAGATCAAATGGATTTTCGACTACTTAAAGCTTTAATGCTCGATCTATCATTTATTTCAGTATTCTTCATTGCAATTCAATTAAAATTGCTCGATTTAGATTTAGAACAATTTTCAATTAGGCATTGATCGTTTAGTATTTTCTGGCCACGTTTACACGAATTAAAATTACGTAAAATATTTGAATCAAATGGATTTTCGACTACTTGAAGCTTTAATGCTTGATCTATAATTTATTTCAGTATTTTTCATTGCAATTCAATTAAAATTGCTCGATTTAGATTTAGAACAATTTTCAATTAGGCATTGATCGTGTAGTATTTTCTGGCCACGTTTACACGAATTAAAATTACGTAAAATATTTGAATCAAATGGATTTTCGACTACTTGAAGCTTTAATGCTTGATCTATCATTTATTTCAGTATTTTTCATTGCAATTCAATTAAAATTACTCGTTTTAGATTTAGAAATATGTTCAATTAGGCATTGATAGTGAAGTTTTTTCTGGCCACGTTTACACGAGTGAAAATTACGTAAAATATTTAGATCAAATGGATTTTCGACTACTTAAAGCTTTAATGCTTGATCTATCATTTATTTCAGTATTCTTCATTGTAATTCAATTAAAATTGCTCGATTTAGATTTAGAACAATTTTCAATTAGGCATTGATCGTGTAGTATTTTCTGGCCACGTTTACACGAATTAAAATTACGTAAAATATTTCAATCAAATGGATTTTCGACTACTTGAAGCTTTAATGCTTGATCTATCATTTATTTCAGTATTTTTCATTGCAATTCAATTAAAATTACTCGTTTTAGATTTAGAAATATGTTCAATTAGGCATTGATAGTGAAGTTTTTTCTGGCCACGTTTACACGAATTAAAATTACGTAAAATATTTGAATCAAATGGATTTTCGACTACTTGAAGCTTTAATGCTTGATCTATCATTTATTTCAGTATTTTTCATTGCAATTCAATTAAAATTACTTGTTTTAGATTTAGAAATATGTTCAATTAGGCATTGATAGTGAAGTTTTTTCTGGCCACGTTTACACGAGCTAAAATTACGTAAAATATTTAGATCAAATGGTATTTCGACTACTTATAGCTTTAATGCTTGATCTATCATTTATTTCAGTATTCTTCATTGCAATTCAATTAAAATTGCTCGTTTTAGATTAAGAACAATTTTGAATTAGGCATTGATCGTGTAGTATTTTCTGGCCACGTTTACACGAATTAAAATTACGTAAAATATTTGAATCAAATTGATTTTCGACTACTTGAAGCTTTAATGCTTGATCTATCATTTATTTCAGTATTTTTCATTGCAATTCAATTAAAATTACTCGTTTTAGATTTAGAAATATGTTCAATTAGGCATTGATAGTGAAGTTTTTTCTGGCCACGTTTACACGAGTGAAAATTACGTAAAATATTTAGATTAAATGGATTTTCGACTACTTAAAGCTTTAATGCTTGATCTATCATTTATTTCAGTATTCTTCATTGCTTAAAGCTCGGTTCCCATCATAGATAAAAAAATAAAGATGAGACAGTCACGTGTTAAAATTCAGAATAGCGTTCTGCGCTCTCTAGTTTACCCGCTCCAGAACTAAACTGTGAGCGCTCGATTTGAATCGAGTTTCATTCATACCTATATAGAAAAATTGAAAGCTTACAATTATTTTGTTCCATCTTATAATAGATATATAAGATGAAACAATACAATTCTCAGCTAGTATTTCTAATGTAATGAAACAAATAATTTATCATATACTTAAATATATTTATTATGTACACAATACACATAATTAATTTCTAAACCTATACATTAAAATAGTTTAAAAAATAAGCTGCATTTTGAACGTAAACGTAAAATATTTCATTTTTATAAAATAAAACACACTCGGTTAGTTTGAAATAATTTTTCATCTACGATACGTATTTCGGCTACTACGCCATCATCAGATATTTAATCGTTTCAACTCCACACAATTTAACTAATTCCTACTTCCAATAGACTTCGATAAATCTGTCCACCACAGGATTTGGCCTGATACACAAAATTAAACACTCAATAACACAACGCGGATACAAACAGATACAACGAACGAGCGAGCAACAAATTGTTGGAATGTCAGAAACAAAAAGAGACTGAGTAGATAAAATAGATCTCTTTTATATCAGCTAGACCCTCTTGGAAGGGGCAAATTAATACCTGTAGTGACATCTAGTTTACCCGCTCCTTCAACTAAACTATGTCCCAAGGTCACCCATTTAACTGTCAGGCCACTGGTTCCCATGCATCCGTCGAGTTACGTCCGTCGCGTGTCATGATTGGTCAGATTTAAATTTAAGAAAAGAGCGCGAATGTAAATGCAGTGACGGACAAGAAGTCTAGTTTCTACTCATTGCAGTGCGACCTTGACGATGAATGTTGCTTTCTCAGACGTTATCTGTCAAGTACATCGTTTTCGTAAAAGATTGTTAATTTTTGAGCTCTGATGCATGTTATTTTATGTAATAATCTCGTTCAATAGGCAAAAAAAGTGGGTACGTCACAGACGACGCGGGAAGCGAAAATGTTCGCGTTCAACGCTGAGAGGCATGTTTTCCTCATGGCGAGAATCGGTGGAAAATTTATTTTGAGACATTACACCTTTTTTTTCGCTGAATTAATGAAAAAAATTAATCCGTTAGGGGCAATAGAATAACCTTTATGCTATTGTGTGTATGCAATGGCGAACATCTTTAATAATGTTATAGTTCCTAATTGAAATTGCAAATTATTTACTGCGCAATGGGAAGTGTTCTTGTACATGCGCAATGAGAAATTAAACATTGTGCCAGAGATAGGGGGAAATGGAAGTCCTATACCCACCAATAGAGAGTTAATGGCAGAAATCTTTAAATTTTCTAAGTGACGCAATACTTACGAGATGGCGTGATAGGCTATAAAATAGGAAATATTTGAAAAGATTAAATGTTATATATATATTTAATATATTTACCTATTATATAATTTCATACACTTATATGTGGCATTAATATTATTATTGACCTGTAAATTTCGTTCAAAATTAGGGTCGTTTTTTTCGAAGATTTCCATTGCAGCTTATTAGCGTTTTAGATTTAGAAAAATTTTCAATTAGGCATTGATCGTGTAGTATCCTCTGGCTACGTTTATACGAGTTAAAATTACGTAAAATATTTAGATCAAATGGATTTTCGCCTATTTAAAGATTTAATGCTTGATCTATCATTTATTTCAGTATTCTTCATTGCAATTCAATTAAAATGGCTCGTTTTAGATTAAGAACAATTTTGAATTAGGCATTGATCGTGTACATTTACAATTTAAGAATCTGAAAAGAAATACATAGTTTTATTAAATATTAATCTAAGAATCTTCTGACACATACGTGATAACTCACCCGCAAAATAATACCAAGATACGTTGCCCAAAGGAGATAAGAAGCATCAAATCAACCAGGAGCGCTACAAATTTAGTTGCCTTGTAACGTGAACGATAAACAGAATATCCCAAGAAAAATTCCATGTGGAGAAGACAGTGTGACATTCGGAATAGTACACGTACTCCCAGCAACCTGGTCGAACCTGAAATCATTCAGACTAAATCCACTATACGCACAAAATATACCAACATACAACAATCTATCTGATTGTTTAAATCATAATTAGACTAGTCATATAACACATTTGAATTTACCATCCATTAGTGGAATGTCAGAAATTGAGTGGACAACTATACAAAACGCACCGCTGGACTGGCCATTATTGAGGTACCATAGAGATTTTAATAGACTTTACATATGGAATGTCATCACAGCAATTGCAATATTGTTAATGCTAAGAAACAACGGCTTGAGGCTATTTGGACTCGCCCTCACAGTACGAACACAGGAAACAAACATAACGAATGCACTAGTGATAATCGAGTTAGTGACACTACTGATTATTTCGGCTATAACATAACCTAGCTTACCTCGCGTGGAAAGTGCAGCAGAAGATAAGAAAAGTTCTTCATGGAATCCTACAATTTACAAATTGATATATTTGTCTTAAATAACATATAAATGTAGTAAATTTTCAATATATATGAATAGAATACTATGTATTCGACATAATTATTTAATATTACCTGGCAATTTTATTGACGGTACTGAGTACTTTTCCAGTCTTTTAGTCCCAGAAGGTTTACATTCTTCGATAAAATGACCACTACATATACGAAATGATTCATAGGTATATGTATAAATCATCATAGTTTACAAATTTAGGTTTTGCAATACGTTCAACTCATTTATTAGAAATCTCCGGCTCGTATAAAGGTAATCTGTGGCGGGTGTCGAGACACACAAAATCACAACCGGGAACACAACAAAGGTGGGCATGATATACAACAATAACTTCGATAAAGTCACAAATAAATTAAAACTGGTAACCTGTTTATGTAAACAACTTCGTCAAGTTTAAAAGTGCGACTGACGTTTATGATTGACGCACGCGCAGAAGTAACCTCATCTGAGGCACAGCAGCGCTATGTGTACGGGGAAGGAACCTTTTCAAAAAAAAGAGACAGAGCTTTGTACCACTCGTTCTATTGGAGTCGACATAGCGTGATCGTGTAGTATCCTCTGGCCACGTTTACACGAATTAAAATTCTGTTGAAGGCAAGGCTTTGTCCTTGCATGGTAGACCGGATTTGTTCAACCTGTACATCTAGTGGAACGTTTTCTTCGTCTCGAAATAGATTGATCTCGTTCTCTCGAAGTGAATTGGTAGATCTCAGTGGCTCCATCGGGCGGTCCTCTGCTGTCTTGAAGTGTCTCGCGATCTCGACTTTTCTATCATCCGGCAGCCAAATTCTGTATGCCTTGGCTTCCGAACTGTAACCAAGGAATATACCTTTCTTTGCACGAGGTTTGAGCTTCCCCTTGTCCTGCGCCGTGTCTCTAATGAACATCTCGCGACCAAATCTCTCGAATGTGAATACATCTGGGGTTGTTCCGTGCCAAGCTTCGTACGGTGATCTTCCATTCAATCGACTTGTAGGGCACCTGTTCCGGACGTAGTTCGCCGTATGTACGGCTTCTGCCCAAAATGTCAGCGGCAGCTTTGATTGAACCAATAGACAGCGTGCAGTGTCCATCAGCGTGCGGTTCCGCCGCTCTGCGATCCCGTTTTGCTCCGGGTTGTGTGGGGCTGTCAGTCGTCGAGTCACTCCGTGTCTTGTGAGTGATTCGTCGAACTGGCTGTTTATATACTCACCACCATTGTCGGACTGCAACATCCTTATCTTCCTTCCTTGTTGATTTTCGACCAGTACCCTGAATTTCTCGAACTCGTCGATCACTTGACTCTTCTTGCTAATAAATCTTACCTCGCACCATCCGGAGAAGTCGTCGATGAATGTGACGTAGTACTTCTTTCCGCCAATTGATGCGACTGGCATCGGTCCACATACATCTGACTGCACAATGTCGGCTAGGACTGTCTTCCGCGTTGATTTCTTCGGAAATGGTGCCCTGTACATCCTTGAGTGCATACGTCGCATTGGAAATCTTCATCGATGTCCTCGACCTGGATTCCTTGTAGGGATCCCGTCTTAATCACGTTGCGAAGTGTCGGGACATTGAGATGACCCATGCGAAAGTGCCACTCCTTGAGAGACGCTTTCTTTCGTGAAGTTGTCGCTGAGTTTGCTTCTGGTTGTCGACCTCGAGTTGTATCTTTCGTGTTGTCGAGGAAATACAGACCGTTGATGCGTTTTGCAACTGCCAAAACCTTACCATCGACGTAAACAACTTCAGCCTTGGTGTTGTCGAAGATGACCCGATGTCCCTTGTCTGTGACCTTGCCGATCGACACGAGGTTTGTGCGCAGGTCTGGGACGTATAGCGTGTCACTGAAAGTGACGATGCGTTCGTCTTTTTCTGAACCGGTGGTCGCCCGAGCGATCCCCTTTCCCTTGATGGCTGTGGAGGCATTACTTGCCAAATTCAGTTTTCCAATTTGAGAATGGTTTAGCCTTGAAAATGAGTTGATGTCCCTACACATGTGCGAGGTACACCCACTATCAAAGCACCAATCGTCGTGACTCGCGTTATTGTCTGTTCGGTATGCGCCACTCACGGCAATGTCCGGTATCGTGAGAAAGCCCACTTCGTTCGAACCGTTCGCTGAAAACTCGATCGGTTTGTTCCGACAGTATCGTGCGCGATGGCCAATTACTCCGCACTTGAAACACTTCATTGTCTTGTCCTTCTTGCCGAACTCCTTGTTCACCGATTTGCCTTTGTCCGGCCGCCTCCCGTTTCGTTTGTGTTCCTGCCTGCCTGCCACCATCGCGTTGTGCATCCCCTTCTGTGCTTCCTTGCGAGCATCGGATTCCTCCGCGATTTTTATTCGTAGCAAGTCGAGTGACGGTAGCTCGTCCCTCGCGGTCATAGCGCACCTGAAGTTCTCGTAGCTGTCGGTCAAACTACGTAGGAGCATGACTGCCAGTAAGTCACGATTGATATCAACTTCCAATTCAGCCAACCTGTCGACGGTGTCAAAAAACTTTCGAAGATGTTCGCGCGTGTCCTCGCCGTCCTGTATTTTTATGGAAATCAAGTTGTTCAGCAAAGCGGCCTTTCGCGCGGGACGCTTGGACTGGTACATGTCCTCCAGCCTAGTCCACATATCGCGCGCGGTGTTGCAGCCCTTGATCTGGTTGATTTCCGCTGAGCTCATTGCAAGGACGATGTCGGATTGTGCCTTCATGTCTGCTGCCCGCCAATCCCTTTCTGCTGCAATCGACGTCGCGTCGCCTGGCATGATTTCCGGTTTCACTCGTTCCCCGCTCGCGTAGAACCATGCGTCATTCTTTATGAGAACCGCTTGCATCTGGATCTTCCATGTCTCGTAGTTCTCCTTGTTTAGGACTTCGAATCGTACGCCGGCCGTGTGCATCTTGCCGCGTGACCTATTTGACGCTAATGTTAAAATGTTCTAGTTTCTACGATTCTTACTGTACGCTGGGCCCATAACCTGTTGAAGGCAGAGTGAATAACGAATACAAATTGAATACTTGGTTATATTTAATATGGATCAAATACAACTTATAGGAACAGGAGTGAAGAATATATGCACTGTCATTATATGTATTGAAAAACATGAACGGTAACCATGACCGCGTTTAAGAGCGCCGCCTTCTGGATTCGAGGTTGGATCGGTCAATATCAACACTTCCCCTCGAGTCATCCTCGGTATTCATGATTTGCACGTGTGTCAGACCTAGAAGACTGACACAATGTAGGTGTTTCGGCTTCGGGAGCGCTTTCGTCAGTACATCCGCTGGCATGTCGTCGGTGGATATGTGCTGCAGAGAGATTTTTCCCGAGTCGACTACCTCCCGGACGAAATGGTGTCTGATGTCTATATGCTTTGTCCTTACATGGTAGACCGGATTTGTTCAACCTGTACATCTAGTAGAACGTTTTCTTCGTCTCGAAATAGATTGATCTCGTTCTCTCGAAGTGAATTGGTAGATCTCAGTGGCTCCATCGGGCGGTCCTCTGCTGTCTTGAAGTGTCTCGCGATCGGTCAATATCAACATTTTCTGGCCACGTTTACACGAGTTAAACTTACGTAAAATATTTAGATCAAATGGATTTTCGACTACTTAAAGCTTTAATGCTTGATCTAACATTTATTTCAGTATTCTTCATTGCAATTCAATTAAAATTGCTCGATTTAGATTTAGAACAATTTTCAATTAGGCATTGATCGTGTAGTATTTTCTGGCCACGTTTACACGAATTAAAATTACGTAAAATATTTGAATCAAATGGATTTTCGACTACTTGAAGCTTTAATGCTTGATCTATCATTTATTTCAGTATTTTTCATTGCAATTCAATTAAAATTACTCGTTTTAGATTTAGAAATATGTTCAATTAGGCATTGATAGTGAAGTTTTTTCTGGCAACGTTTACACGAGTTAAAATTACGTAAAATATTTAGATCAAATGGATTTTCGACTACTTAAAGCTTTAATGCTCGATCTATCATTTATTTCAGTATTCTTCATTGCAATTCAATTAAAATTGCTCGATTTAGATTTAGAACAATTTTCAATTAGGCATTGATCGTTTAGTATTTTCTGGCCACGTTTACACGAATTAAAATTACGTAAAATATTTGAATCAAATGGATTTTCGACTACTTGAAGCTTTAATGCTTGATCTATCATTTATTTCAGTATTTTTCATTGCAATTCAATTAAAATTGCTCGATTTAGATTTAGAACAATTTTCAATTAGGCATTGATCGTGTAGTATTTTCTGGCCACGTTTACACGAATTAAAATTACGTAAAATATTTGAATCAAATGGATTTTCGACTACTTGAAGCTTTAATGCTTGATCTATCATTTATTTCAGTATTTTTCATTGCAATTCAATTAAAATTACTCGTTTTAGATTTAGAAATATGTTCAATTAGGCATTGATAGTGAAGTTTTTTCTGGCCACGTTTACACGAGTGAAAATTACGTAAAATATTTAGATCAAATGGATTTTCGACTACTTAAAGCTTTAATGCTTGATCTATCATTTATTTCAGTATTCTTCATTGTAATTCAATTAAAATTGCTCGATTTAGATTTAGAACAATTTTCAATTAGGCATTGATCGTGTAGTATTTTCTGGCCACGTTTACACGAATTAAAATTACGTAAAATATTTCAATCAAATGGATTTTCGACTACTTGAAGCTTTAATGCTTGATCTATCATTTATTTCAGTATTTTTCATTGCAATTCAATTAAAATTACTCGTTTTAGATTTAGAAATATGTTCAATTAGGCATTGATAGTGAAGTTTTTTCTGGCCACGTTTACACGAATTAAAATTACGTAAAATATTTGAATCAAATGGATTTTCGACTACTTGAAGCTTTAATGCTTGATCTATCATTTATTTCAGTATTTTTCATTGCAATTCAATTAAAATTACTTGTTTTAGATTTAGAAATATGTTCAATTAGGCATTGATAGTGAAGTTTTTTCTGGCCACGTTTACACGAGCTAAAATTACGTAAAATATTTAGATCAAATGGTATTTCGACTACTTATAGCTTTAATGCTTGATCTATCATTTATTTCAGTATTCTTCATTGCAATTCAATTAAAATTGCTCGTTTTAGATTAAGAACAATTTTGAATTAGGCATTGATCGTGTAGTATTTTCTGGCCACGTTTACACGAATTAAAATTACGTAAAATATTTGAATCAAATTGATTTTCGACTACTTGAAGCTTTAATGCTTGATCTATCATTTATTTCAGTATTTTTCATTGCAATTCAATTAAAATTACTCGTTTTAGATTTAGAAATATGTTCAATTAGGCATTGATAGTGAAGTTTTTTCTGGCCTCGTTTACACGAGTGAAAATTACGTAAAATATTTAGATTAAATGGATTTTCGACTACTTAAAGCTTTAATGCTTGATCTATCATTTATTTCAGTATTCTTCATTGCTTAAAGCTCGGTTCCCATCATAGATAAAAAAATAAAGATGAGACAGTCACGTGTTAAAATTCAGAATAGCGTTCTGCGCTCTCTAGTTTACCCGCTCCAGAACTAAACTGTGAGCGCTCGATTTGAATCGAGTTTCATTCATACCTATATAGAAAAATTGAAAGCTTACAATTATTTTTTCCATCTTATAATAGATATATAAGATGAAACAATACAATTCTCAGCTAGTATTTCTAATGTAATGAAACAAATAATTTATCATATACTTAAATATATTTATTATGTACACAATACACATAATTAATTTCTAAACCTATACATTAAAATAGTTTAAAAAATAAGCTGCATTTTGAACGTAAACGTAAAATATTTCATTTTTATAAAATAAAACACACTCGGTTAGTTTGAAATAATTTTTCATCTACGATACGTATTTCGGCTACTACGCCATCATCAGATATTTAATCGTTTCAACTCCACACAATTTAACTAATTCCTACTTCCAATAGACTTCGATAAATCTGTCCACCACAGGATTTGGCCTGATACACAAAATTAAACACTCAATAACACAACGCGGATACAAACAGATACAACGAACGAGCGAGCAACAAATTGTTGGAATGTCAGAAACAAAAAGAGACTGAGTAGATAAAATAGATCTCTTTTATATCAGCTAGACCCTCTTGGAAGGGGCAAATTAATACCTGTAGTGACATCTAGTTTACCCGCTCCTTCAACTAAACTATGTCCCAAGGTCACCCATTTAACTGTCAGGCCACTGGTTCCCATGCATCCGTCGAGTTACGTCCGTCGCGTGTCATGATTGGTCAGATTTAAATTTAAGAAAAGAGCGCGAATGTAAATGCAGTGACGGACAAGAAGTCTAGTTTCTACTCATTGCAGTGCGACCTTGACGATGAATGTTGCTTTCTCAGACGTTATCTGTCAAGTACATCGTTTTCGTAAAAGATTGTTAATTTTTGAGCTCTGATGCATGTTATTTTATGTAATAATCTCGTTCAATAGGCAAAAAAAGTGGGTACGTCACAGACGACGCGGGAAGCGAAAATGTTCGCGTTCAACGCTGAGAGGCATGTTTTCCTCATGGCGAGAATCGGTGGAAAATTTATTTTGAGACATTACACCTTTTTTTTCGCTGAATTAATGAAAAAAATTAATCCGTTAGGGGCAATAGAATAACCTTTATGCTATTGTGTGTATGCAATGGCGAACATCTTTAATAATGTTATAGTTCCTAATTGAAATTGCAAATTATTTACTGCGCAATGGGAAGTGTTCTTGTACATGCGCAATGAGAAATTAAACATTGTGCCAGAGATAGGGGGAAATGGAAGTCCTATACCCACCAATAGAGAGTTAATGGCAGAAATCTTTAAATTTTCTAAGTGACGCAATACTTACGAGATGGCGTGATAGGCTATAAAATAGGAAATATTTGAAAAGATTAAATGTTATATATATATTTAATATATTTACCTATTATATAATTTCATACACTTATATGTGGCATTAATATTATTATTGACCTGTAAATTTCGTTCAAAATTAGGGTCGTTTTTTTCGAAGATTTCCATTGCAGCTTATTAGCGTTTTAGATTTAGAAAAATTTTCAATTAGGCATTGATCGTGTAGTATCCTCTGGCTACGTTTATACGAGTTAAAATTACGTAAAATATTTAGATCAAATGGATTTTCGCCTATTTAAAGATTTAATGCTTGATCTATCATTTATTTCAGTATTCTTCATTGCAATTCAATTAAAATTGCTCGTTTTAGATTAAGAACAATTTTGAATTAGGCATTGATCGTGTACATTTACAATTTAAGAATCTGAAAAGAAATACATAGTTTTATTAAATATTAATCTAAGAATCTTCTGACACATACGTGATAACTCACCCGCAAAATAATACCAAGATACGTTGCCCAAAGGAGATAAGAAGCATCAAATCAACCAGGAGCGCTACAAATTTAGTTGCCTTGTAACGTGAACGATAAACAGAATATCCCAAGAAAAATTCCATGTGGAGAAGACAGTGTGACATTCGGAATAGTACACGTACTCCCAGCAACCTGGTCGAACCTGAAATCATTCAGACTAAATCCACTATACGCACAAAATATACCAACATACAACAATCTATCTGATTGTTTAAATCATAATTAGACTAGTCATATAACACATTTGAATTTACCATCCATTAGTGGAATGTCAGAAATTGAGTGGACAACTATACAAAACGCACCGCTGGACTGGCCATTATTGAGGTACCATAGAGATTTTAATAGACTTTACATATGGAATGTCATCACAGCAATTGCAATATTGTTAATGCTAAGAAACAACGGCTTGAGGCTATTTGGACTCGCCCTCACAGTACGAACACAGGAAACAAACATAACGAATGCACTAGTGATAATCGAGTTAGTGACACTACTGATTATTTCGGCTATAACATAACCTAGCTTACCTCGCGTGGAAAGTGCAGCAGAAGATAAGAAAAGTTCTTCATGGAATCCTACAATTTACAAATTGATATATTTGTCTTAAATAACATATAAATGTAGTAAATTTTCAATATATATGAATAGAATACTATGTATTCGACATAATTATTTAATATTACCTGGCAATTTTATTGACGGTACTGAGTACTTTTCCAGTCTTTTAGTCCCAGAAGGTTTACATTCTTCGATAAAATGACCACTACATATACGAAATGATTCATAGGTATATGTATAAATCATCATAGTTTACAAATTTAGGTTTTGCAATACGTTCAACTCATTTATTAGAAATCTCCGGCTCGTATAAAGGTAATCTGTGGCGGGTGACGAGACACACAAAATCACAACCGGGAACACAACAAAGGTGGGCATGATATACAACAATAACTTCGATAAAGTCACAAATAAATTAAAACTGGTAACCTGTTTATGTAAACAACTTCGTCAAGTTTAAAACTGCGACTGACGTTTATGATTGACGCACGCGCAGAAGTAACCTCATCTGTGGCACAGCAGCGCTATGTGTACGGGGAAGGAACCTTTTCAAAAAAAAGAGACAGAGCTTTGTACCAGTCGTTCTATTGGAGTCGACATAGCGTGATCGTGTAGTATCCTCTGGCCACGTTTACACGAATTAAAATTCTGTTGAAGGCAAGGCTTTGTCCTTGCATGGTAGACCGGATTTGTTCAACCTGTACATCTAGTGGAACGTTTTCTTCGTCTCGAAATAGATTGATCTCGTTCTCTCGAAGTGAATTGGTAGATCTCAGTGGCTCCATCGGGCGGTCCTCTGCTGTCTTGAAGTGTCTCGCGATCGGTCAATATCAACATTTTCTGGCCACGTTTACACGAGTTAAACTTACGTAAAATATTTAGATCAAATGGATTTTCGACTACTTAAAGCTTTAATGCTTGATCTATCATTTATTTCAGTATTCTTCATTGTAATTCAATTAAAATTGCTCGATTTAGATTTAGAACAATTTTCAATTAGGCATTGATCGTGTAGTATTTTCTGGCCACGTTTACACGAATTAAAATTACGTAAAATATTTCAATCAAATGGATTTTCGACTACTTGAAGCTTTAATGCTTGATCTATCATTTATTTCAGTATTTTTCATTGCAATTCAATTAAAATTACTCGTTTTAGATTTAGAAATATGTTCAATTAGGCATTGATAGTGAAGTTTTTTCTGGCCACGTTTACACGAATTAAAATTACGTAAAATATTTGAATCAAATGGAGTTTCGACTACTTAAAGCTTTAATGCTTGATCTATCATTTATTTCAGTATTCTTCATTGCAATTCAATTAAAATTGCTCGATTTAGATTTAGAACAATTTTCAATTAGGCATTGATCGTGTAGTATTTTCTGGCCACGTTTACACGAATTAAAATTACGTAAAATATTTGAATCAAATGGATTTTCGACTACTTGAAGCTTTAATGCTTGATCTATCATTTATTTCAGTATTTTTCATTGCAATTCAATTAAAATTACTCGTTTTAGATTTAGAAATATGTTCAATTAGGCATTGATAGTGAAGTTTTTTCTGGCAACGTTTACACGAGTTAAAATTACGTAAAATATTTAGATCAAATGGATTTTCGACTACTTAAAGCTTTAATGCTTGATCTATCATTTATTTCAGTATTCTTCATTGCAATTCAATTAAAATTGCTCGTTTTAGATTAAGAACAATTTTGAATTAGGCATTGATCGTGTACATTTACAATTTAAGAATCTGAAAAGAAATACATAGTTTTATTAAATATTAATCTAAGAATCTTCTGACACATACGTGATAACTCACCCGCAAAATAATACCAAGATACGTTGCCCAAAGGAGATAAGAAGCATCAAATCAACCAGGAGCGCTACAAATTTAGTTGCCTTGTAACGTGAACGATAAACAGAATATCCCAAGAAAAATTCCATGTGGAGAAGACAGTGTGACATTCGGAATAGTACACGTACTCCCAGCAACCTGGTCGAACCTGAAATCATTCAGACTAAATCCACTATACGCACAAAATATACCAACATACAACAATCTATCTGAATGTTTAAATCATAATTAGACTAGTCATATAACACATTTGAATTTACCATCCATTAGTGGAATGTCAGAAATTGAGTGGACAACTATACAAAACGCACCGCTGGACTGGCCATTATTGAGGTACCATAGAGATTTTAATAGACTTTACATATGGAATGTCATCATAGCAATTGCAATATTGTTAATGCTAAGAAACAACGGCTTGAGGCTATTTGGACTCGCCCTCACAGTACGAACACAGGAAACAAACATAACGAATGCACTAGTGATAATCGAGTTAGTGACACTACTGATTATTTCGGCTATAACATAACCTAGCTTACCTCGCGTGGAAAGTGCAGCAGAAGATAAGAAAAGTTCTTCATGGAATCCTACAATTTACAAATTGATATATTTGTCTTAAATAACATATAAATGTAGTAAATTTTCAATATATATGAATAGAATACTATGTATTCGACATAATTATTTAATATTACCTGGCAATTTTATTGACGGTACTGAGTACTTTTCCAGTCTTTTAGTCCCAGAAGGTTTACATTCTTCGATAAAATGACCACTACATATACGAAATGATTCATAGGTATATGTATAAATCATCATAGTTTACAAATTTAGGTTTTGCAATACGTTCAACTCATTTATTAGAAATCTCCGGCTCGTATAAAGGTAATCTGTGGCGGGTGACGAGACACACAAAATCACAACCGGGAACACAACAAAGGTGGGCATGATATACAACAATAACTTCGATAAAGTCACAAATAAATTAAAACTGGTAACCTGTTTATGTAAACAACTTCGTCAAGTTTAAAACTGCGACTGACGTTTATGATTGACGCACGCGCAGAAGTAACCTCATCTGTGGCACAGCAGCGCTATGTGTACGGGGAAGGAACCTTTTCAAAAAAAAGAGACAGAGCTTTGTACCAGTCGTTCTATTGGAGTCGACATAGCGTGATCGTGTAGTATCCTCTGGCCACGTTTACACGAATTAAAATTCTGTTGAAGGCAAGGCTTTGTCCTTGCATGGTAGACCGGATTTGTTCAACCTGTACATCTAGTGGAACGTTTTCTTCGTCTCGAAATAGATTGATCTCGTTCTCTCGAAGTGAATTGGTAGATCTCAGTGGCTCCATCGGGCGGTCCTCTGCTGTCTTGAAGTGTCTCGCGATCTCGACTTTTCTATCATCCGGCAGCCAAATTCTGTATGCCTTGGCTTCCGAACTGTAACCAAGGAATATACCTTTCTTTGCACGAGGTTTGAGCTTCCCCCTGTCCTGCGCCGTGTCTCTAATGAACATCTCGCGACCAAATCTCTCGAATGTGGATACATCTGGGGTTGTTCCGTGCCAAGCTTCGTACGGTGATCTTCCATTCAATCGACTTGTAGGGCACCTGTTCCGGACGTAGTTCGCCGTATGTACGGCTTCTGCCCAAAATGTCAGCGGCAGCTTTGATTGAACCAATAGACAGCGTGCAGTGTCCATCAGCGTGCGGTTCCGCCGCTCTGCGATCCCGTTTTGCTCCGGGTTGTGTGGGGCTGTCAGTCGTCGAGTCACTCCGTGTCTTGTGAGTGATTCGTCGAACTGGCTGTTTATATACTCACCACCATTGTCGGACTGCAACATCCTTATCTTCCTTCCTTGTTGATTTTCGACCAGTACCCTGAATTTCTCGAACTCGTCGATCACTTGACTCTTCTTGCTAATAAATCTTACCTCGCACCATCCGGAGAAGTCGTCGATGAATGTGACGTAGTACTTCTTTCCGCCAATTGATGCGACTGGCATCGGTCCACATACATCTGACTGCACAATGTCGGCTAGGACTGTCTTCCGCGTTGATTTCTTCGGAAATGGTGCCCTGTACATCTTTCCTTGAGTGCATACGTCGCATTGGAAATCTTCATCGATGTCCTCGACCTGGATTCCTTGTAGGGATCCCGTCTTAATCGCGTTGCGAAGTGTCGGGACATTGAGATGACCCATGCGAAAGTGCCACTCCTTGAGAGACGCTTTCTTTCGTGAAGTTGTCGCTGAGTTTGCTTCTGGTTGTCGACCTCGAGTTGTATCTTTCGTGTTGTCGAGGAAATACAGACCGTTGATGCGTTTTGCAACTGCCAAAACTTTACCATCGACGTAAACAACTTCAGCCTTGGTGTTGTCGAAGATGACCCGATGTCCCTTGTCTGTGACCTTGCCGATCGACACGAGGTTTGTGCGCAGGTCTGGGACGTATAGCGTGTCACTGAAAGTGACGATGCGTTCGTCTTTTTCTGAACCGGTGGTCGCCCGAGCGATCCCCTTTCCCTTGATGGCTGTGGAGGCATTACTTGCCAAATTCAGTTTTCCAATTTGAGAATGGTTTAGCCTTGAAAATGAGTTGATGTCCCTACACATGTGCGAGGTACACCCACTATCAAAGCACCAATCGTCGTGACTCGCGTTATTGTCTGTTCGGTATGCGCCACTCACGGCAATGTCCGGTATCGTGAGAAAGCCCACTTCGTTCGAACCGTTCGCTGAAAACTCGATCGGTTTGTTCCGACAGTATCGTGCGCGATGACCAATTACTCCGCACTTGAAACACTTCATTGTCTTGTCCTTCTTGCCGAACTCCTTGTTCACCGATTTGCCTTTGTCCGGCCGCCTCCCGTTTCGTTTGTGTTCCTGCCTGCCTGCCACCATCGCGTTGTGCATCCCCTTCTGTGCTTCCTTGCGAGCATCGGATTCCTCCGCGATTTTTATTCGTAGCAAGTCGAGTGACGGTAGCTCGTCCCTCGCGGTCATAGCGCACCTGAAGTTCTCGTAGCTGTCGGTCAAACTACGTAGGAGCATGACTGCCAGTAAGTCACGATTGATATCAACTTCCAATTCAGCCAACCTGTCGACGGTGTCAAAAAACTTTCGAAGATGTTCGCGCGTGTCCTCGCCGTCCTGTATTTTTATGGAAATCAAGTTGTTCAGCAAAGCGGCCTTTCGCGCGGGACCCTTGGACTGGTACATGTCCTCCAGCCTAGTCCACATATCGCGCGCGGTGTTGCAGCCCTTGATCTGGTTGATTTCCGCTGAGCTCATTGCAAGGACGATGTCGGATTGTGCCTTCATGTCTGCTGCCCGCCAATCCCTTTCTGCTGCAATCGACGTCGCGTCGCCTGGCATGATTTCCGGTTTCACTCGTTCCCCGCTCGCGTAGAACCATGCGTCATTCTTTATGAGAACCGCTTGCATCTGGATCTTCCATGTCTCGTAGTTCTCCTTGTTTAGGACTTCGAATCGTACGCCGGCCGTGTGCATCTTGCCGCGTGACCTATTTGACGCTAATGTTAAAATGTTCTAGTTTCTACGATTCTTACTGTACGCTGGGCCCATAACCTGTTGAAGGCAGAGTGAATAACGAATACAAATTGAATACTTGGTTATATTTAATATGGATCAAATACAACTTATAGGAACAGGAGTGAAGAATATATGCACTGTCATTATATGTATTGAAAAACATGAACGGTAACCATGACCGCGTTTAAGAGCGCCGCCTTCTGGATTCGAGGTTGGATCGGTCAATATCAACACTTCCCCTCGAGTCATCCTCGGTATTCATGATTTGCACGTGTGTCAGACCTAGAAGACTGACACAATGTAGGTGTTTCGGCTTCGGGAGCGCTTTCGTCAGTACATCCGCTGGCGTGTCGTCGGTGGATATGTGCTGCAGAGAGATTTTTCCCGAGTCGACTACCTCCCGGACGAAATGGTGTCTGATGTCTATATGCTTTGTCCTTACATGGTAGACCGGATTTGTTCAACCTGTACATCTAGTAGAACGTTTTCTTCGTCTCGAAATAGATTGATCTCGTTCTCTCGAAGTGAATTGGTAGATCTCAGTGGCTCCATCGGGCGGTCCTCTGCTGTCTTGAAGTGTCTCGCGATCGGTCAATATCAACATTTTCTGGCCACGTTTACATGAGTTAAACTTACGTAAAATATTTAGATCAAATGGATTTTCGACTACTTAAAGCTTTAATGCTTGATCTATCATTTATTTCAGTATTCTTCATTGCAATTCAATTAAAATTGCTCGATTTAGATTTAGAACAATTTTCAATTAGGCATTGATCGTGTAGTATTTTCTGGCCACGTTTACACGAATTAAAATTACGTAAAATATTTGAATCAAATGGATTTTCGACTACTTGAAGCTTTAATGCTTGATCTATCATTTATTTCAGTATTTTTCATTGCAATTCAATTAAAATTACTCGTTTTAGATTTAGAAATATGTTCAATTAGGCATTGATAGTGAAGTTTTTTCTGGCAACGTTTACACGAGTTAAAATTACGTAAAATATTTAGATCAAATGGATTTTCGACTACTTAAAGCTTTAATGCTCGATCTATCATTTATTTCAGTATTCTTCATTGCAATTCAATTAAAATTGCTCGATTTAGATTTAGAACAATTTTCAATTAGGCATTGATCGTTTAGTATTTTCTGGCCACGTTTACACGAATTAAAATTACGTAAAATATTTGAATCAAATGGATTTTCGACTACTTGAAGCTTTAATGCTTGATCTATAATTTATTTCAGTATTTTTCATTGCAATTCAATTAAAATTACTCGTTTTCGATTTGAAAAATATGTTCAATTAGGCATTAATAGTGAAGTTTTTTCTGGCCACGTTTACACGAGTTAAAATTACGTAAAATATTTAGATCAAATGGATTTTCGACTACTTAAAGCTTTAATGCTTGATCTATCATTTATTTCAGTATTCTTCATTGCAATTCAATTAAAATTGCTCGATTTAGATTTAGAACAATTTTCAATTAGGCATTGATCGTGTAGTATTTTCTGGCCACGTTTACACGAATTAGAATTACGTAAAATATTTGAATCATATGGATTTTCGACTACTTGAAGCTTTAATGCTTGATCTATCATTTATTTCAGTATTTTTCATTGCAATTCAATTAAAATTACTCGTTTTAGATTTAGAAATATGTTCAATTAGGCATTGATAGTGAAGTTTTTTCTGGCCACGTTTCCACGAGTTAAAATTACGTAAAATATTTAGATCAAATGGATTTTCGACTACTTAAAGCTTTAATGCTTGATCTATCATTTATTTCAGTATTCTTCATTGCAATTCATTTAAAATTGCTCACAGACGACGCGGGAAGCGAAAATGTTCGCGTTCAACGCTGAGAGGCATGTTTTCCTCATGGCGAGAATCGGTGGAAAATTTATTTTGAGACATTACACCTTTTTTTTTCGCTGAATTAATGAAAAAAATTAATCCGTTAGGGGCAATAGAATAACCTTTATGCTATTGTGTGTATGCAATGGCGAACATCTTTAATAATGTTATAGTTCCTAATTGAAATTGCAAATTATTTACTGCGCAATGGGAAGTGTTCTTGTACATGCGCAATGAGTATTTAAACATTGTGCCAGAGATAGGGGGAAATGGAAGTCCTATACCCACCAATAGAGAGTTAATGGCAGAAATCTTTAAATTTTCTAAGTGACGCAATACTTACGAGATGGCGTGATAGGCTATAAAATAGGAAATATTTGAAAAGATTAAATGTTATATATATATTTAATATATTTACCTATTATATAATTTCATACACTTATATGTGGCATTAATATTATTATTGACCTGTAAATTTCGTTCAAAATTAGGGTCGATTTTTTCGAAGATTTCCATTGCAGCTTATTAGCGTTTTAGATTTAGAAAAATTTTCAATTAGGCATTGATCGTGTAGTATCCTCTGGCTACGTTTATACGAGTTAAAATTACGTAAAATATTTAGATCAAATGGATTTTCGCCTATTTAAAGATTTAATGCTTGATCTATCATTTATTTCAGTATTCTTCATTGCAATTCAATTAAAATGGCTCGTTTTAGATTAAGAACAATTTTGAATTAGGCATTGATCGTGTACATTTACAATTTAAGAATCTGAAAAGAAATACATAGTTTTATTAAATATTAATCTAAGAATCTTCTGACACATACGTGATAACTCACCCGCAAAATAATACCAAGATACGTTGCCCAAAGGAGATAAGAAGCATCAAATCAACCAGGAGCGCTACAAATTTAGTTGCCTTGTAACGTGAACGATAAACAGAATATCCCAAGAAAAATTCCATGTGGAGAAGACAGTGTGACATTCGGAATAGTACACGTACTCCCAGCAACCTGGTCGAACCTGAAATCATTCAGACTAAATCCACTATACGCACAAAATATACCAACATACAACAATCTATCTGATTGTTTAAATCATAATTAGACTAGTCATATAACACATTTGAATTTACCATCCATTAGTGGAATGTCAGAAATTGAGTGGACAACTATACAAAACGCACCGCTGGACTGGCCATTATTGAGGTACCATAGAGATTTTAATAGACTTTACATATGGAATGTCATCACAGCAATTGCAATATTGTTAATGCTAAGAAACAACGGCTTGAGGCTATTTGGACTCGCCCTCACAGTACGAACACAGGAAACAAACATAACGAATGCACTAGTGATAATCGAGTTAGTGACACTACTGATTATTTCGGCTATAACATAACCTAGCTTACCTCGCGTGGAAAGTGCAGCAGAAGATAAGAAAAGTTCTTCATGGAATCCTACAATTTACAAATTGATATATTTGTCTTAAATAACATATAAATGTAGTAAATTTTCAATATATATGAATAGAATACTATGTATTCGACATAATTATTTAATATTACCTGGCAATTTTATTGACGGTACTGAGTACTTTTCCAGTCTTTTAGTCCCAGAAGGTTTACATTCTTCGATAAAATGACCACTACATATACGAAATGATTCATAGGTATATGTATAAATCATCATAGTTTACAAATTTAGGTTTTGCAATACGTTCAACTCATTTATTAGAAATCTCCGGCTCGTATAAAGGTAATCTGTGGCGGGTGACGAGACACACAAAATCACAACCGGGAACACAACAAAGGTGGGCATGATATACAACAATAACTTCGATAAAGTCACAAATAAATTAAAACTGGTAACCTGTTTATGTAAACAACTTCGTCAAGTTTAAAACTGCGACTGACGTTTATGATTGACGCACGCGCAGAAGTAACCTCATCTGAGGCACAGCAGCGCTATGTGTACGGGGAAGGAACCTTTTCAAAAAAAAGAGACAGAGCTTTGTACCACTCGTTCTATTGGAGTCGACATAGCGTGATCGTGTAGTATCCTCTGGCCACGTTTACACGAATTAAAATTCTGTTGAAGGCAAGGCTTTGTCCTTGCATGGTAGACCGGATTTGTTCAACCTGTACATCTAGTGGAACGTTTTCTTCGTCTCGAAATAGATTG
This sequence comes from Nebria brevicollis, assembly GCA_944738965.1. Lineage (NCBI taxonomy): Eukaryota > Metazoa > Arthropoda > Insecta > Coleoptera > Carabidae > Nebria > Nebria brevicollis. Next base: position 5,613,545 of record OX122899.1, read on the forward strand.
ATCTCGTTCTCTCGAAGTGAATTGGTAGATCTCAGTGGCTCCATCGGGCGGTCCTCTGCTGTCTTGAAGTGTCTCGCGATCGGTCAATATCAACATTTTCTGGCCACGTTTACACGAGTTAAACTTACGTAAAATATTTAGATCAAATGGATTTTCGACTACTTAAAGCTTTAATGCTTGATCTATCATTTATTTCAGTATTCTTCATTGCAATTCAATTAAAATTGCTCGATTTAGATTTAGAACAATTTTCAATTAGGCATTGATCGTGTAGTATTTTCTGGCCACGTTTACACGAATTAAAATTACGTAAAATATTTGAATCAAATGGATTTTCGACTACTTGAAGCTTTAATGCTTGATCTATCATTTATTTCAGTATTTTTCATTGCAATTAAATTAAAATTACTCGTTTTAGATTTAGAAATATGTTCAATTAGGCATTGATAGTGAAGTTTTTTCTGGCAACGTTTACACGAGTTAAAATTACGTAAAATATTTAGATCAAATAGATTTTCGACTACTTAAAGCTTTAATGCTTGATCTATCATTTATTTCAGTATTCTTTATTGCAATTCAATTAAAATTGCTCGATTTAGATTTAGAACAATTTTCAATTAGGCATTGATCGTGTAGTATTTTCTGGCCACGTTTACACGAATTAAAATTACGTAAAATATTTGAATCAAATGGATTTTCGACTACTTGAAGTTTTAATGCTTGATCTATCATTTATTTCAGTATGTTTCATTGCAATTCAATTAAAATTACTCGTTTCAGATTTAGAAATATGTTCAATTAGGCATTGATAGTGAATTTTTTTCTGGCAACGTTTACACGAGTTAAAATTACGTAAAATATTTAGATCAAATGGATTTTCGACTACTTAAAGCTTTAATGCTTGATCTATCATTTATTTCAGTATTCTTCATTGCAATTCAATTAAAATTGCTCGATTTAGATTTAGAACAATTTTCAATTAGGCATTGATCGTGTAGTATTTTCTGGCCACGTTTACACGAATTAAAATTACGTAAAATATTTGAATCAAATGGATTTTCGACTACTTGAAGCTTTAATGCTTGATCTATCATTTATTTCAGTATTTTTCATTGCAATTCAATTAAAATTACTCGTTTTAGATTTAGAAATATGTTCAATTAGGCATTGATAGTGAAGTTTTTTCTGGCAACGTTTACACGAGTTAAAATTACGTAAAATATTTAGATCAAATGGATTTTCGACTACTTAAAGCTTTAATGCTTGATCTATCATTTTTTTCAGTATTCTTCATTGCAATTCAATTAAAATTGCTCGATTTAGATTTAGAACAATTTTCAATTAGGCATTGATCGTGTAGTATTTTCTGGCCACGTTTACACGAATTAGAATTACGTAAAATATTTGAATCAAATGGATTTTCGACTACTTGAAGCTTTAATGCTTGATCTATCATTTATTTCAGTATTTTTCATTGCAATTCAATTAAAATTACTCGTTTTAGATTTAGAAATATGTTCAATTAGGCATTGATAGTGAAGTTTTTTCTGGCCACGTTTACAAGAGTTAAAATTACGTAAAATATTTAGATCAAATGGATTTTCGACTACTTAAAGCTTTAATGCTTGATCTATCATTTATTTCAGTATTCTTCATTGCAATTCAATTAAAATTGCTCGATTTAGATTTAGAACAATTTTCAATTAGGCATTGATCGTGTAGTATTTTCTGGCCACGTTTACACGAATTAAAATTACGTAAAATATTTGAATCAAATGGATTTTCGACTACTTGAAGCTTTAATGCTTGATCTATCATTTATTTCAGTATTTTTCATTGCAATTCAATTAAAATTACTCGTTTTAGATTTAGAAATATGTTCAATTAGGCATTGATAGTGAAGTTTTTTTCTGGCAACGTTTACACGAGTGAAAATTACGTAAAATATTTAGATCAAATGGATTTTCGACTACTTAAAGCTTTAATGCTTGATCTATCATTTATTTCAGTATTCTTCATTGCAATTCAATTAAAATTGCTCGATTTAGATTTAGAACAATTTTCAATTAGGCATTGATCGTGTAGTATTTTCTGGCCACGTTTACACGAATTAAAATTACGTAAAATATTTTAATCAAATGGATTTTCGACTACTTGAAGCTTTAATGCTTGATCTATCATTTATTTCAGTATTTTTCATTGCAATTCAATTAAAATTACTCGTTTTAGATTTAGAAATATGTTCAATTAGGCATTGATAGTGAAGTTTTTTCTGGCAACGTTTACACGAGTTAAAATTACGTAAAATATTTAGATCAAATGGTTTTTCGACTACTTAAAGCTTTAATGCTGGATCTATCATTTATTTCAGTATTCTTCATTGCAATTCAATTAAAATTGCTCGATTTAGATTTAGAACAATTTTCAATTAGGTATTGATCGTGTAGTATTTTCTGGCCACGTTTACACGAATTAGAATTACGTAAAATATTTGAATCAAATGGATTTTCGACTACTTGAAGCTTTAATGCTTGATCTATCATTTATTTCAGTATTTTTCATTGCAATTCAATTAAAATTACTCGTTTTAGATTTAGAAATATGTTCAATTAGGCATTGATAGTGAAGTTTTTTCTGGCCACGTTTACAAGAGTTAAAATTACGTAAAATATTTAGATCAAATGGATTTTCGACTACTTAAAGCTTTAATGCTTGATCTATCATTTATTTCAGTATTCTTCATTGCAATTCAATTAAAATTGCTCGATTTAGATTTAGAACAATTTTCAATTAGGCATTGATCGTGTAGTATTTTCTGGCCACGTTTACACGAATTAAAATTACGTAAAATATTTGAATCAAATGGATTTTCGACTACTTGAAGCTTTAATGCTTGATCTATCATTTATTTCAGTATTTTTCATTGCAATTCAATTAAAATTACTCGTTTTCGATTTGAAAAATATGTTCAATTAGGCATTGATAGTGAAGATTTTTCTGGCCACGTTTACACGAGTTAAAATTACGTAAAATATTTAGATCAAATGGATTTTCGACTACTTAAAGCCTTAATGCTTGATCTATCATTTATTTCAGTATTCTTCATTGCAATTCAATTAAAATTGCTCGATTTAGATTTAGAACAATTTTCAATTAGGTATTGATCGTGTAGTATTTTCTGGCCACGTTTACACGAATTAGAATTACGTAAAATATTTGAATCAAATGGATTTTCGACTACTTGAAGCTTTAATGCTTGATCTATTATTTATTTCAGTATTTTTCATTGCAATTCAATTAAAATTACTCGTTTTAGATTTAGAAATATGTTCAATTAGGCATTGATAGTGAAGTTTTTTCTGGCAACGTTTACACGAGTTAAAATTACGTAAAATATTTAGATCAAATGGATTTTCGACTACTTAAAGCTTTAATGCTTGATCTATCATTTATTTCAGTATTCTTCATTGCAATTCAATTAAAATTGCTCGATTTAGATTTAGAACAATTTTCAATTAGGCATTGATCGTGTAGTATTTTCTGGCCACGTTTACACGAATTAAAATTACGTAAAATATTTTAATCAAATGGATTTTCGACTACTTGAAGCTTTAATGCTTGATCTATCATTTATTTCAGTATTTTTCATTGCAATTCAATTAAAATTACTCGTTTTAGATTTAGAAATATGTTCAATTAGGCATTGATAGTGAAGTTTTTTCTGGCAACGTTTACACGAGTTAAAATTACGTAAAATATTTAGATCAAATGGATTTTCGACTACTTAAAGCTTTAATGCTTGATCTATCATTTATTTCAGTATTCTTCATTGCAATTCAATTAAAATTGCTCGATTTAGATTTAGAACAATTTTCAATTAGGTATTGATCGTGTAGTATTTTCTGGCCACGTTTACACGAATTAGAATTACGTAAAATATTTGAATCAAATGGATTTTCGACTACTTGAAGCTTTAATGCTTGATCTATCATTTATTTCAGTATTTTTCATTGCAATTCAATTAAAATTACTCGTTTTAGATTTAGAAATATGTTCAATTAGGCATTGATAGTGAAGTTTTTTCTGGCAACGTTTACACGAGTTAAAATTACGTAAAATATTTAGATCAAATGGATTTTCGACTACTTAAAGCTTTAATGCTTGATCTATCATTTATTTCAGTATTCTTCATTGCAATTCAATTAAAATTGCTCGATTTAGATTTAGAACAATTTTCAATTAGGCATTGATCGTGTAGTATTTTCTGGCCACGTTTACACGAATTAAAATTACGTAAAATATTTGAATCAAATGGATTTTCGACTACTTGAAGCTTTAATGCTTGATCTATAATTTAATTCAGTATTTTTCATTGCAATTCATTTAAAATTACTCGTTTTAGATTTAGAAATATGTTCAATTAGGCATTGATAGTGAAGTCTTTTCTGGCAACGTTTACACGAGTTAAAATTACGTAAAATATTTAGATCAAATGGATTTTCGACTACTTAAAGCCTTAATGCTTGATCTATCATTTATTTCAGTATTCTTCATGGCAATTCAATTAAAATTGCTCGATTTAGATTTAGAACAATTTTCAATTAGGCATTGATCGTGTAGTATTTTCTGGCCACGTTTACACGAATTAAAATTACGTAAAATATTTGAATCAAATGGATTTTCGACTACTTGAAGCTTTAATGCTTGATCTATCATTTATTTCAGTATTTTTCATTGCAATTCAATTAAAATTACTCGTTTTAGATTTAGAAATATGTTCAATTAGGCATTGATAGTGAAGTTTTTTCTGGCCACGTTTCCACGAGTTAAAATTACGTAAAATATTTAGATCAAATGGATTTTCGACTACTTAAAGCTTTAATGCTTGATCTATCATTTATTTCAGTATTCTTCATTGCAATTCAATTAAAATTGCTCGATTTAGATTTAGAACAATTTTCAATTAGGCATTGATCGTGTAGTATTTTCTGGCCACGTTTACACGAATTAAAATTACGTAAAATATTTGAATCAAATGGATTTTCGACTACTTGAAGCTTTTTAATGCTTGATCTATCATTTATTTTAGTATTTTTCATTGCAATTCAATTAAAATTACTCGTTTTAGATTTAGAAATATGTTCAATTAGGCATTGATAGTGAAGTCTTTTCTAGCCACGTTTACACGAGTTAAAATTACGTAAAATATTTAGATCAAATGGATTTTCGACTACTTAAAGCTTTAATGCTTGATCTATCATTTATTTCAGTATTCTTCATTGCAATTCAATTAAAATTGCTCGATTTAGATTTAGAACAATTTTCAATTAGGTATTGATCGTGTAGTATTTTCTGGCCACGTTTACACGAATTATAATTACGTAAAATATTTGAATCAAATGGATTTTCGACTACTTGAAGCTTTAATGCTTGATCTATCATTTATTTCAGTATTTTTCATTGCAATTCAATTAAAATTACTCGTTTTAGATTTAGAAATATGTTCAATTAGGCATTGATAGTGAAGTTTTTTCTGGCCACGTTTACACGAGTTAAAATTACGTAAAATATTTAGATCAAATGGATTTTCGACTACTTAAAGCTTTAATGCTTGATCTATCATTTATTTCAGTATTCTTCATTGCAATTCAATTAAAATTGCTCGATTTAGATTTAGAACAATTTTCAATTAGGCATTGATCGTGTAGTATTTTCTGGCCACGTTTACACGAATTAAAATTACGTAAAATATTTGAATCAAATGGATTTTCGACTACTTGAAGCTTTAATGCTTGATCTATCATTTATTTCAGTATTTTTCATTGCAATTCAATTAAAATTACTCGTTTTCGATTTGAAAAATATGTTCAATTAGGCATTGATAGTGAAGTTTTTTCTGGCCACGTTTACACGAGTTAAAATTACGTAAAATATTTAGATCAAATGGATTTTCGACTACTTAAAGCCTTAATGCTTGATCTATCATTTATTTCAGTATTCTTCATTGCAATTCAATTAAAATTGCTCGATTTAGATTTAGAACAATTTTCAATTAGGCATTGATCGTGTAGTATTTTCTGGCCACGTTTACAAGAATTAAAATTACGTCAAATATTTTAATCAAATGGATTTTCGACTACTTGAAGCTTTAATGCTTGATCTATCATTTATTTCAGTATTTTTCATTGCAATTCAATTAAAATTACTCGTTTTAGATTTAGAAATATGTTCAATTAGGCATTGATAGTGAAGTTTTTTTCTGGCAACGTTTACACGAGTTAAAATTACGTAAAATATTTAGATCAAATGGATTTTCGACTACTTAAAGCCTTAATGCTTGATCTATCATTTATTTCAGTATTCTTCATTGCAATTCAATTAAAATTGCTCGATTTAGATTTAGAACAATTTTCAATTAGGCATTGATCGTGTAGTATTTTCTGGCCACGTTTACACGAATTAAAATTACGTAAAATATTTGAATCAAATGGATTTTCGACTACTTGAAGCTTTTTAATGCTTGATCTATCATTTATTTTAGTATTTTTCATTGCAATTCAATTAAAATTACTCGTTTTAGATTTAGAAATATGTTCAATTAGGCATTGATAGTGAAGTCTTTTCTAGCCACGTTTACACGAGTTAAAATTACGTAAAATATTTAGATCAAATGGATTTTCGACTACTTAAAGCTTTAATGCTTGATCTATCATTTATTTCAGTATTCTTCATTGCAATTCAATTAAAATTGCTCGATTTAGATTTAGAACAATTTTCAATTAGGCATTGATCGTGTAGTATTTTCTGGCCACGTTTACAAGAATTAAAATTACGTCAAATATTTTAATCAAATGGATTTTCGACTACTTGAAGCTTTAATGCTTGATCTATCATTTATTTCAGTATTTTTCATTGCAATTCAATTAAAATTACTCGTTTTAGATTTAGAAATATGTTCAATTAGGCATTGATAGTGAAGTTTTTTCTGGCCACGTTTACACGAGTTAAAATTACGTAAAATATTTAGATCAAATGGATTTTCGACTACTTAAAGCTTTAATGCTTGATCTATCATTTATTTCAGTATTCTTCATTGCAATTCAATTAAAATTGCTCGATTTAGATTTAGAACAATTTTCAATTAGGCATTGATCGTGTAGTATTTTCTGGCCACGTTTACACGAATTAAAATTACGTAAAATATTTTAATCAAATGGATTTTCGACTACTTGAAGCTTTAATGCTTGATCTATCATTTATTTCAGTATTTTTCATTGCAATTCAATTAAAATTACTCGTTTTAGATTTAGAAATATGTTCAATTAGGCATTGATAGTGAAGTTTTTTCTGGCCACGTTTACACGAGTTAAAATTACGTAAAATATTTAGATCAAATGGATTTTCGACTACTTAATGCTTTAATGCTTGATCTATCATTTATTTCAGTATTCTTCATTGCAATTCAATTAAAATTGCTCGATTTAGATTTAGAACAATTTTCAATTAGGCATTGATCGTGTAGTATTTTCTGGCCACGTTTACACGAATTAAAATTACGTAAAATATTTGAATCAAATGGATTTTCGACTACTTGAAGCTTTAATGCTTGATCTATCATTTATTTCAGTATTTTTCATTGCAATTCAATTAAAATTACTCGTTTTAGATTTAGAAATATGTTCAATTAGGCATTGATAGTGAAGTTTTTTTCTGGCAACGTTTACACGAGTTAAAATTACGTAAAATATTTAGATCAAATGGATTTTCGACTACTTAAAGCTTTAATGCTTGATCTATCATTTATTTCAGTATTCTTCATTGCAATTCAATTAAAATTGCTCGATTTAGATTTAGAACAATTTTCAATTAGGCATTGATCGTGTAGTATTTTCTGGCCACGTTTACACGAATTAAAATTACGTAAAATATTTTAATCAAATGGATTTTCGACTACTTGAAGCTTTAATGCTTCATCTATCATTTATTTCAGAATTTTTCATTGCAATTCAATTAAAATTACTCGTTTTAGATTTAGAAATATGTTCAATTAGGCATTGATAGTGAAGTTTTTTCTGGCAACGTTTACACGAGTTAAAATTACGTAAAATATTTAGATCAAATGGTTTTTCGACTACTTAAAGCTTTAATGCTGGATCTATCATTTATTTCAGTATTCTTCATTGCAATTCAATTAAAATTGCTCGATTTAGATTTAGAACAATTTTCAATTAGGTATTGATCGTGTAGTATTTTCTGGCCACGTTTACACGAATTAGAATTACGTAAAATATTTGAATCAAATGGATTTTCGACTACTTGAAGCTTTAATGCTTGATCTATCATTTATTTCAGTATTTTTCATTGCAATTCAATTAAAATTACTCGTTTTAGATTTAGAAATATGTTCAATTAGGCATTGATAGTGAAGTTTTTTCTGGCCACGTTTACACGAGTTAAAATTACGTAAAATATTTAGATCAAATGGATTTTCGACTACTTAAAGCTTTAATGCTTGATCTATCATTTATTTCAGTATTCTTCATTGCAATTCAATTAAAATTGCTCGATTTAGATTTAGAACAATTTTCAATTAGGCATTGATCGTGTAGTATTTTCTGGCCACGTTTACACGAATTAAAATTACGTAAAATATTTGAATCAAATGGATTTTCGACTACTTGAAGCTTTAATGCTTGATCTATCATTTATTTCAGTATTTTTCATTGCAATTCAATTAAAATTACTCGTTTTCGATTTGAAAAATATGTTCAATTAGGCATTGATAGTGAAGTTTTTTCTGGCCACGTTTACACGAGTTAAAATTACGTAAAATATTTAGATCAAATGGATTTTCGACTACTTAAAGCCTTAATGCTTGATCTATCATTTATTTCAGTATTCTTCATTGCAATTCAATTAAAATTGCTCGATTTAGATTTAGAACAATTTTCAATTAGGCATTGATCGTGTAGTATTTTCTGGCCACGTTTACAAGAATTAAAATTACGTCAAATATTTTAATCAAATGGATTTTCGACTACTTGAAGCTTTAATGCTTGATCTATCATTTATTTCAGTATTTTTCATTGCAATTCAATTAAAATTACTCGTTTTAGATTTAGAAATATGTTCAATTAGGCATTGATAGTGAAGTTTTTCCTGGCCACGTTTACACGAATTAAAATTACGTAAAATATTTAGATCAAATGGATTTTCGACTACTTAAAGCTTTAATGCTTGATCTATCATTTATTTCAGTATTCTTCATTGCAATTCAATTAAAATTGCTCGATTTAGATTTAGAACAATTTTCAATTAGGCATTGATCGTATAGTATTTTCTGGCCACGTTTACACGAATTAAAATTACGTAAAATATTTGAATCAAATGGATTTTCGACTACTTGAAGCTTTAATGCTTGATCTATCATTTATTTCAGTATTCTTCATTGCAATTCAATTAAAATTGCTCGATTTAGATTTAGAACAATTTTCAATTAGGCATTGATCGTGTAGTATTTTCTGGCCACGTTTACACGAATTAAAATTACGTAAAATATTTGAATCAAATGGATTTTCGACTACTTGAAGCTTTAATGCTTGATCTATCATTTATTTCAGTATTTTTCATTGCAATTCAATTAAAATTACTCGTTTTAGATTTAGAAATATGTTCAATTAGGCATTGATAGTGAAGTTTTTTCTGGCCACGCTTACACGAGTTAAAATTACGTAAAATATTTAGATCAAATGGATTTTCGACTACTTAAAGCTTTAATGCTTGATCTATCATTTATTTCAGTATTCTTCATTGCAATTCAATTAAAATTGCTCGATTTAGATTTAGAACAATTTTCAATTAGGCATTGATCGTGTAGTTTTTTCTGGCAACGTTTACACGAGTTAAAATTACGTAAAATATTTAGAGCAAATGGATTTTCGACTACTTAAAGCTTTAATGCTTGATCTATCATTTATTTCAGTATTCTTCATTGCAATTCAATTAAAATTGCTCGATTTAGATTTAGAACAATTTTCAATTAGGCATTGATCGTGTAGTATTTTCTGGCCACGTTTACACGAATTAAAATTACGTAAAATATTTGAATCAAATGGATTTTCGACTACTTGAAGCTTTAATGCTTGATCTATCATTTATTTCAGTATTTTTCATTGCAATTCAATTAAAATTACTCGTTTTAGATTTAGAAATATGTTCAATTAGGCATTGATAGTGAAGTTTTTTCTGGCAACGTTTACACGAGTTAAAATTACGTAAAATATTTAGATCAAATGGATTTTCGACTACTTAAAGCTTTAATGCTTGATCTATCATTTATTTCAGTATTCTTCATTGCAATTCAATTAAAATTGCTCGATTTAGATTTAGAACAATTTTCAATTAGGCATTGATCGTGTAGTATTTTCTGGCCACGTTTACACGAATTAAAATTACGTAAAATATTTTAATCAAATGGATTTTCGACTACTTGAAGCTTTAATGCTTGATCTATCATTTATTTCAGTATTTTTCATTGCAATTCAATTAAAATTACTCGTTTTCGATTTGAAACATATGTTCAATTAGTGAAGTTTTTTTGGCCACGTTTACACGAGTTAAAATTACGTAAAATATTTAGATCAAATGGATTTTCGACTACTTAAAGCTTTAATGCTTGATCTATCATTTATTTCAGTATTCTTCATTGCAATTCAATTAAAATTGCTCGATTTAGATTTAGAACAATTTTCAATTAGGCATTGATCGTGTAGTATTTTCTGGCCACGTTTACACGAATTAAAATTACGTAAAATATTTGAATCAAATGGATTTTCGACTACTTGAAGCTTTAATGCTTGATCTATCATTTATTTCAGTATTTTTCATTGCAATTCAATTAAAATTACTCGTTTTCGATTTGAAAAATATGTTCAATTAGGCATTGATAGTGAAGTTTTTTCTGGCCACGTTTACACGAGTTAAAATTACGTAAAATATTTAGATCAAATGGATTTTCGACTACTTAAAGCCTTAATGCTTGATCTATCATTTATTTCAGTATTCTTCATTGCAATTCAATTAAAATTGCTCGATTTAGATTTAGAACAATTTTCAATTAGGCATTGATCGTGTAGTATTTTCTGGCCACGTTTACAAGAATTAAAATTACGTCAAATATTTTAATCAAATGGATTTTCGACTACTTGAAGCTTTAATGCTTGATCTATCATTTATTTCAGTATTTTTCATTGCAATTCAATTAAAATTACTCGTTTTAGATTTAGAAATATGTTCAATTAGGCATTGATAGTGAGGTCTTTTCTGGCCACGTTTACACGAGTTAAAATTACGTAAAATATTTAGATCAAATGGATTTTCGACTACTTAAAGCCTTAATGCTTGATCTATCATTTATTTCAGTATTCTTCATTGCAATTCAATTAAAATTGCTCGATTTAGATTTAGAACAATTTTCAATTAGGCATTGATCGTGTAGTATTTTCTGGCCACGTTTACACGAATTAAAATTACGTAAAATATTTGAATCAAATGGATTTTCGACTACTTGAAGCTTTTTAATGCTTGATCTATCATTTATTTTAGTATTTTTCATTGCAATTCAATTAAAATTACTCGTTTTAGATTTAGAAATATGTTCAATTAGGCATTGATAGTGAAGTTTTTTCTGGCCACGTTTACACGAGTTAAAATTACGTAAAATATTTAGATCAAATGGATTTTCGACTACTTAAAGCTTTAATGCTTGATCTATCATTTATTTCAGTATTCTTCATTGCAATTCAATTAAAATTGCTCGATTTAGATTTAGAACAATTTTCAATTAGGCATTGATCGTGTAGTATTTTCTGGCCACGTTTACACGAATTAAAATTACGTAAAATATTTGAATCAAATGGATTTTCGACTACTTGAAGCTTTAATGCTTGATCTATCATTTATTTCAGTATTTTTCATTGCAATTCAATTAAAATTACTCGTTTTAGATTTAGAAATATGTTCAATTAGGCATTGATAGTGAAGTTTTTTTCTGGCAACGTTTACACGAGTTAAAATTACGTAAAATATTTAGATCAAATGGATTTTCGACTACTTAAAGCTTTAATGCTTGATCTATCATTTATTTCAGTATTCTTCATTGCAATTCAATTAAAATTGCTCGATTTAGATTTAGAACACTTTTCAATTAGGCATTGATCGTGTAGTATTTTCTGGCCACGTTTACACGAATTAAAATTACGTAAAATATTTTAATCAAATGGATTTTCGACTACTTGAAGCTTTAATGCTTGATCTATCATTTATTTCAGTATTTTTCATTGCAATTCAATTAAAATTACTCGTTTTAGATTTAGAAATATGTTCAATTAGGCATTGATAGTGAAGTTTTTTCTGGCCACGTTTACACGAGTTAAAATTACGTAAAATATTTAGATCAAATGGATTTTCGACTACTTAAAGCTTTAATGCTTGATCTATCATTTATTTCAGTATTCTTCATTGCAATTCAATTGAAATTGCTCGATTTAGATTTAGAACAATTTTCAATTAGGCATTGATCGTGTAGTATTTTCTGGCCACGTTTACACGAATTAAAATTACGTAAAATATTTGAATCAAATGGATTTTCGACTACTTGAAGCTTTAATGCTTGATCTATCATTTATTTCAGTATTTTTCATTGCAATTCAATTAAAATTACTCGTTTTCGATTTAAAAATATGTTCAATTAGGCATTGATAGTGAAGTTTTTTCTGGCCACGAATACACGAGTTAAAATTACGTAAAATATTTAGATCAAATGGATTTTCGACTACTTAATGCTTTAATGCTTGATCTATCATTTATTTCAGTATTCTTCATTGCAATTCAATTAAAATTGCTCGATTTAGATTTAGAACAATTTTCAATTAGGCATTGATCGTGTAGTATTTTCTGGCCACGTTTACACGAATTAAAATTACGTAAAATATTTTAATCAAATGGATTTTCGACTACTTGAAGCTTTAATGCTTGATCTATCATTTATTTCAGTATTTTTCATTGCAATTCAATTAAAATTACTCGTTTTAGATTTAGAAATATGTTCAATTAGGCATTGATAGTGAAGTTTTTTCTGGCCACGTTTACACGAGTTAAAATTACGTAAAATATTTAGATCAAATGGATTTTCGACTACTTAAAGCTTTAATGCTTGATCTATCATTTATTTCAGTATTCTTCATTGCAATTCAATTAAAATTGCTCGATTTAGATTTAGAACAATTTTCAATTAGGCATTGATCGTGTAGTATTTTCTGGCCACGTTTACACGAATTAAAATTACGTAAAACATTTTAATCAAATGGATTTTCGACTACTTGAAGCTTTAATGCTTGATCTATCATTTATTTCAGTATTTTTCATTGCAATTCAATTAAAATTACTCGTTTTAGATTTAGAAATATGTTCAATTAGGCATTGATAGTGAAGTTTTTTCTGGCAACGTTTACACGAGTTAAAATTACGTAAAATATTTAGATCAAATGGATTTTCGACTACTTAAAGCTTTAATGCTGGATCTATCATTTATTTCAGTATTCTTCATTGCAATTCAATTAAAATTGCTCGATTTAGATTTAGAACAATTTTCAATTAGGTATTGATCGTGTAGTATTTTCTGGCCACGTTTACACGAATTAGAATTACGTAAAATATTTGAATCAAATGGATTTTCGACTACTTGAAGCTTTAATGCTTGATCTATCATTTATTTCAGTATTTTTCATTGCAATTCAATTAAAATTACTCGTTTTAGATTTAGAAATATGTTCAATTAGGCATTGATAGTGAAGTTTTTTCTGGCCACGTTTACACGAGTTAAAATTACGTAAAATATTTAGATCAAATGGATTTTCGACTACTTAAAGCTTTAATGCTTGATCTATCATTTATTTCAGTATTCTTCATTGCAATTCAATTAAAATTGCTCGATTTAGATTTAGAACAATTTTCAATTAGGCATTGATCGTGTAGTATTTTCTGGCCACGTTTACACGAATTAAAATTACGTAAAATATTTGAATCAAATGGATTTTCGACTACTTGAAGCTTTAATGCTTGATCTATCATTTATTTCAGTATTTTTCATTGCAATTCAATTAAAATTACTCGTTTTCGATTTGAAAAATATGTTCAATTAGGCATTGATAGTGAAGTTTTTTCTGGCCACGTTTACACGAGTTAAAATTACGTAAAATATTTAGAGCAAATGGATTTTCGACTACTTAAAGCTTTAATGCTTGATCTATCATTTATTTCAGTATTCTTCATTGCAATTCAATTAAAATTGCTCGATTTAGATTTAGAACAATTTTCAATTAGGCATTGATCGTGTAGTATTTTCTGGCCACGTTTACACGAATTAAAATTACGTAAAATATTTTAATCAAATGGATTTTCGACTACTTGAAGCTTTAATGCTTGATCTATCATTTATTTCAGTATTTTTCATTGCAATTCAATTAAAATTACTCGTTTTAGATTTAGAAATATGTTCAATTAGGCATTGATAGTGAAGTTTTTTCTGGCAACGTTTACACGAGTTAAAATTACGTAAAATATTTAGATCAAATGGATTTTCGACTACTTAAAGCCTTAATGCTTGATCTATCATTTATTTCAGTATTCTTCATTGCAATTCAATTAAAATTGCTCGATTTAGATTTAGAACAATTTTCAATTAGGCATTGATCGTGTAGTATTTTCTGGCCACGTTTACAAGAATTAAAATTACGTCAAATATTTTAATCAAATGGATTTTCGACTACTTGAAGCTTTAATGCTTGATCTATCATTTATTTCAGTATTTTTCATTGCAATTCAATTAAAATTACTCGTTTTAGATTTAGAAATATGTTCAATTAGGCATTGATAGTGAAGTTTTTCCTGGCCACGTTTACACGAATTAAAATTACGTAAAATATTTAGATCAAATGGATTTTCGACTACTTAAAGCTTTAATGCTTGATCTATCATTTATTTCAGTATTCTTCATTGCAATTCAATTAAAATTGCTCGATTTAGATTTAGAACAATTTTCAATTAGGCATTGATCGTGTAGTATTTTCTGGCCACGTTTACACGAATTAAAATTACGTAAAATATTTGAATCAAATGGATTTTCGACTACTTGAAGCTTTAATGCTTGATCTATCATTTATTTCAGTATTTTTCATTGCAATTCAATTAAAATTACTCGTTTTAGATTTAGAAATATGTTCAATTAGGCATTGATAGTCAAGTTTTTTCTGGCCACGCTTACACGAGTTAAAATTACGTAAAATATTTAGATCAAATGGATTTTCGACTACTTAAAGCTTTAATGCTTGATCTATCATTTATTTCAGTATTCTTCATTGCAATTCAATTAAAATTGCTCGATTTAGATTTAGAACAATTTTCAATTAGGCATTGATCGTGTAGTATTTTCTGGCCACGTTTACACGAATTAAAATTACGTAAAATATTTGAATCAAATGGATTTTCGACTACTTGAAGCTTTAATGCTTGATCTATCATTTATTTCAGTATTCTTCATTGCAATTCAATTAAAATTGCTCGATTTAGATTTAGAACAATTTTCAATTAGGCATTAATCGTGTAGTATTTTCTGGCCACGTTTACACGAATTAAAATTACGTAAAATATTTGAATCAAATGGATTTTCGACTACTTGAAGCTTTAATGCTTGATCTATCATTTATTTCAGTATTTTTCATTGCAATTCAATTAAAATTACTCGTTTTAGATTTAGAAATATGTTCAAATAGGCATTGATAGTGAAGTTTTTTCTGGCCACGCTTACACGAGTTAAAATTACGTAAAATATTTAGATCAAATGGATTTTCGACTACTTAAAGCTTTAATGCTTGATCTATCATTTATTTCAGTATTCTTCATTGCAATTCAATTAAAATTGCTCGATTTAGATTTAGAACAATTTTCAATTAGGCATTGATCGTGTAGTTTTTTCTGGCAACGTTTACACGAGTTAAAATTACGTAAAATATTTAGAGCAAATTGATTTTCGACTACTTAAAGCTTTAATGCTTGATCTATCATTTATTTCAGTATTCTTCATTGCAATTCAATTAAAATTGCTCGATTTAGATTTAGAACAATTTTCAATTAGGCATTGATCGTGTAGTATTTTCTGGCCACGTTTACACGAATTAAAATTACGTAAAATATTTGAATCAAATGGATTTTCGACTACTTGAAGCTTTAATGCTTGATCTATCATTTATTTCAGTATTTTTCATTGCAATTCAATTAAAATTACTCGTTTTAGATTTAGAAATATGTTCAATTAGGCATTGATAGTGAAGTTTTTTCTGGCAACGTTTACACGAGTTAAAATTACGTAAAATATTTAGATCAAATGGATTTTCGACTACTTAAAGCTTTAATGCTCGATCTATCATTTATTTCAGTATTCTTCATTGCAATTCAATTAAAATTGCTCGATTTAGATTTAGAACAATTTTCAATTAGGCATTGATCGTTTAGTATTTTCTGGCCACGTTTACACGAATTAAAATTACGTAAAATATTTGAATCAAATGGATTTTCGACTACTTGAAGCTTTAATGCTTGATCTATAATTTATTTCAGTATTTTTCATTGCAATTCAATTAAAATTACTCGTTTTCGATTTGAAACATATGTTCAATTAGTGAAGTTTTTTCTGGCCACGTTTACACCAGTTAAAATTACGTAAAATATTTAGATCAAATGGATTTTCGACTACTTAAAGCTTTAATGCTTGATCTATCATTTATTTCAGTATTCTTCATTGCAATTCAATTAAAATTGCTCGATTTAGATTTAGAACAATTTTCAATTAGGCATTGATCGTGTAGTATTTTCTGGCCACGTTTACACGAATTAAAATTACGTAAAATATTTGAATCAAATGGATTTTCGACTACTTGAAGCTTTAATGCTTGATCTATCATTTATTTCAGTATTTTTCATTGCAATTCAATTAAAATTACTCGTTTTAGATTTAGAAATATGTTCAATTAGGCATTGATAGTGAAGTTTTTTCTGGCAACGTTTACACGAGTTAAAATTACGTAAAATATTTAGATCAAATGGATTTTCGACTACTTAAAGCTTTAATGCTTGATCTATCATTTATTTCAGTATTCTTCATTGCAATTCAATTAAAATTGCTCGATTTAGATTTAGAACAATTTTCAATTAGGCATTGATCTTGTAGTATTTTCTGGCCACGTTTACACGAATTAAAATTACGTAAAATATTTGAATCAAATGGATTTTCGACTACTTGAAGCTTTAATGCTTGATCTATCATTTATTTCAGTATTTTTCATTGCAATTCAATTAAAATTACTCGTTTTAGATTTAGAAATATGTTCAATTAGGCATTGATAGTGAAGTTTTTTCTGGCAACGTTTACACGAGTTAAAATTACGTAAAATATTTAGATCAAATGGATTTTCGACTACTTAAAGCCTTAATGCTTGATCTATCATTTATTTCAGTATTCTTCATTGCAATTCAATTAAAATTGCTCGATTTAGATTTAGAACAATTTTCAATTAGGCATTGATCGTGTAGTATTTTCTGGCCACGTTTACAAGAATTAAAATTACGTCAAATATTTTAATCAAATGGATTTTCGACTACTTGAAGCTTTAATGCTTGATCTATCATTTATTTCAGTATTTTTCATTGCAATTCAATTAAAATTACTCGTTTTAGATTTAGAAATATGTTCAATTAGGCATTGATAGTGAAGTTTTTTCTGGCCACGTTTACACGAATTAAAATTACGTTAAATATTTAGATCAAATGGATTTTCGACTACTTAAAGCTTTAATGCTTGATCTATCATTTATTTCAGTATTCTTCATTGCAATTCAATTAAAATTGCTCGATTTAGATTTAGAACAATTTTCAATTAGGCATTGATCGTGTAGTATTTTCTGGCCACGTTTACACGAATTAAAATTACGTAAAATATTTGAATCAAATGGATTTTCGACTACTTGAAGCTTTAATGCTTGATCTATCATTTATTTCAGTATTCTTCATTGCAATTCAATTAAAATTGCTCGATTTAGATTTAGAACAATTTTCAATTAGGCATTGATCGTGTAGTATTTTCTGGCCACGTTTACACGAATTAAAATTACGTAAAATATTTGAATCAAATGGATTTTCGACTACTTGAAGCTTTAATGCTTGATCTATCATTTATTTCAGTATTTTTCATTGCAATTCAATTAAAATTACTCGTTTTAGATTTAGAAATATGTTCAATTAGGCATTGATAGTGAAGTTTTTTCTGGCCACGCTTACACGAGTTAAAATTACGTAAAATATTTAGATCAAATGGATTTTCGACTACTTAAAGCTTTAATGCTTGATCTATCATTTATTTCAGTATTCTTCATTGCAATTCAATTAAAATTGCTCGATTTAGATTTAGAACAATTTTCAATTAGGCATTGATCGTGTAGTATTTTCTGGCCACGTTTACACGAATTAAAATTACGTAAAATATTTTAATCAAATGGATTTTCGACTACTTGAAGCTTTAATGCTTGATCTATCATTTATTTCAGTATTTTTCATTGCAATTCAATTAAAATTACTCGTTTTAGATTTAGAAATATGTTCAATTAGGCATTGATAGTGAAGTTTTTTCTGGCAACGTTTACACGAGTTAAAATTACGTAAAATATTTAGATCAAATGGATTTTCGACTACTTAAAGCTTTAATGCTTGATCTATCATTTATTTCAGTATTCTTCATTGCAATTCAATTAAAATTGCTCGATTTAGATTTAGAACAATTTTCAATTAGGCATTGATCTTGTAGTATTTTCTGGCCACGTTTACACGAATTAAAATTACGTAAAATATTTGAATCAAATGGATTTTCGACTACTTGAAGCTTTAATGCTTGATCTATCATTTATTTCAGTATTTTTCATTGCAATTCAATTAAAATTACTCGTTTTAGATTTAGAAATATGTTCAATTAGGCATTGATAGTGAAGTTTTTTCTGGCCACGTTTACACGAGTTAAAATTACGTAAAATATTTAGATCAAATGGATTTTCGACTACTTAAAGCTTTAATGCTTGATCTATCATTTATTTCAGTATTCTTCATTGCAATTCAATTAAAATTGCTCGATTTAGATTTAGAACAATTTTCAATTAGGCATTGATCGTGTAGTATTTTCTGGCCACGTTTACACGAATTAAAATTACGTAAAATATTTGAATCAAATGGATTTTCGACTACTTGAAGCTTTAATGCTTGATCTATCATTTATTTCAGTATTTTTCATTGCAATTCAATTAAAATTACTCGTTTTAGATTTAGAAATATGTTCAATTAGGCATTGATAGTGAAGTTTTTTCTGGCAACGTTTACACGAGTTAAAATTACGTAAAATATTTAGATCAAATGGATTTTCGACTACTTAAAGCCTTAATGCTTGATCTATCATTTATTTCAGTATTCTTCATGGCAATTCAATTAAAATTGCTCGATTTAGATTTAGAACAATTTTCAATTAGGCATTGATCGTGTAGTATTTTCTGGCCACGTTTACACGAATTAAAATTACGTAAAATATTTGAATCAAATGGATTTTCGACTACTTGAAGCTTTAATGCTTGATCTATCATTTATTTCAGTATTTTTCATTGCAATTCAATTAAAATTACTCGTTTTAGATTTAGAAATATGTTCAATTAGGCATTGATAGTGAAGTTTTTTCTGGCCACGTTTCCACGAGTTAAAATTACGTAAAATATTTAGATCAAATGGATTTTCGACTACTTAAAGCTTTAATGCTTGATCTATCATTTATTTCAGTATTCTTCATTGCAATTCAATTAAAATTGCTCGATTTAGATTAAGAACAATTTTCAATTAGGCATTGATCGTGTAGTATTTTCTGGCCACGTTTACACGAATTAAAATTACGTAAAATATTTGAATCAAATGGATTTTCGACTACTTGAAGCTTTAATGCTTGATCTATCATTTATTTCAGTATTTTTCATTGCAATTCAATTAAAATTACTCGTTTTAGATTTAGAAATATGTTCAATTAGGCATTGATACTGAAGTTTTTTCTGGCAACGTTTACACGAGTTAAAATTACGTAAAATATTTAGATCAAATGGATTTTCGACTACTTAAAGCTTTAATGCTTGATCTATCATTTATTTCAGTATTCTTCATTGCAATTCAATTAAAATTGCTCGATTTAGATTTAGAACAATTTTCAATTAGATATTGATCGTGTAGTATTTTCTGGCCACGTTTACACGAATTAGAATTACGTAAAATATTTGAATCAAATGGATTTTCGACTACTTGAAGCTTTAATGCTTGATCTATCATTTATTTCAGTATTTTTCATTGCAATTCAATTAAAATTACTCGTTTTAGATTTAGAAATATGTTCAATTAGGCATTGA
Organism: Nebria brevicollis; assembly: GCA_944738965.1. NCBI lineage: Eukaryota > Metazoa > Arthropoda > Insecta > Coleoptera > Carabidae > Nebria > Nebria brevicollis. The sequence continues at coordinate 5,634,079 of OX122899.1, forward strand.
TAGTGAAGTTTTTTCTGGCCACGTTTACACGAATTAAAATTACGTAAAATATTTGAATCAAATGGATTTTCGACTACTTAAAGCTTTAATGCTTGATCTATCATTTATTTCAGTATTCTTCATTGCAATTCAATTAAAATTGCTCGATTTAGATTTAGAACAATTTTCAATTAGGCATTGATCGTGTAGTATTTTCTGGCCACGTTTACACGAATTAAAATTACGTAAAATATTTTAATCAAATGGATTTTCGACTACTTGAAGCTTTAATGCTTGATCTATCATTTATTTCAGTATTTTTCATTGCAATTCAATTAAAATTACTCGTTTTCGATTTGAAAAATATGTTCAATTAGGCATTGATAGTGAAGTTTTTTCTGGCCACGTTTACACGAGTTAAAATTACGTAAAATATTTAGATCAAATGGATTTTCGACTACTTAAAGCCTTAATGCTTGATCTATCATTTATTTCAGTATTCTTCATTGCAATTCAATTAAAATTGCTCGATTTAGATTTAGAACAATTTTCAATTAGGCATTGATCGTGTAGTATTTTCTGGCCACGTTTACACGAATTAAAATTACGTAAAATATTTTAATCAAATGGATTTTCGACTACTTGAAGCTTTAATGCTTGATCTATCATTTATTTCAGTATTTTTCATTGCAATTCAATTAAAATTACTCGTTTTCGATTTGAAAAATATGTTCAATTAGGCATTGATAGTGAAGTTTTTTCTGGCCACGTTTACACGAGTTAAAATTACGTAAAATATTTAGATCAAATGGATTTTCGACTACTTAAAGCCTTAATGCTTGATCTATCATTTATTTCAGTATTCTTCATTGCAATTCAATTAAAATTGCTCGATTTAGATTTAGAACAATTTTCAATTAGGCATTGATCGTGTAGTATTTTCTGGCCACGTTTACACGAATTAAAATTACGTAAAATATTTGAATCAAATGGATTTTCGACTACTTGAAGCTTTAATGCTTGATCTATCATTTATTTCAGTATTTTTCATTGCAATTCAATTAAAATTACTCGTTTTAGATTTAGAAATATGTTCAATCTGGCCACGTTTACACGAGTTAAAATTACGTAAAATATTTAGATCAAATGGATTTTCGACTACTTAAAGCTTTAATGCTTGATCTATCATTTATTTCAGTATTCTTCATTGCAATTCAATTAAAATTGCTCGATTTAGATTAAAAACAATTTTCAATTAGGCATTGATCGTGTAGTTTTTTCTGGCAACGTTTACACGAGTTAAAATTACGTAAAATATTTAGAGCAAATGGATTTTCGACTACTTAAAGCTTTAATGCTTGATCTATCATTTATTTCAGTATTCTTCATTGCAATTCAATTAAAATTGCTCGATTTAGATTTAGAACAATTTTCAATTAGGCATTGATCGTGTAGTATTTTCTGGCCACGTTTACACGAATTAAAATTACGTAAAATATTTTAATCAAATGGATTTTCGACTACTTGAAGCTTTAATGCTTGATCTATCATTTATTTCAGTATTTTTCATTGCAATTCAATTAAAATTACTCGTTTTCGATTTAAAAATATGTTCAATTAGGCATTGATAGTGAAGTTTTTTCTGGCCACGTTTACACGAGTTAAAATTACGTAAAATATTTAGATCAAATGGATTTTCGCCTACTTAATGCTTTAATGCTTGATCTATCATTTATTTCAGTATTCTTCATTGCAATTCAATTAAAATTGCTCGATTTAGATTTAGAACAATTTTCAATTAGGCATTGATCGTGTAGCATTTTCTGGCCACGTTTACACGAATTAAAATTACGTAAAATATTTGAATCAAATGGATTTTCGACTACTTGAAGCTTTAATGCTTGATCTATCATTTATTTCAGTATTTTTCATTGCAATTCAATTAAAATTACTCGTTTTAGATTTAGAAATATGTTCAATTAGGCATTGATAGTGAAGTTTTTTCTGGCCACGTTTCCACGAGTTAAAATTACGTAAAATATTTAGATCAAATGGATTTTCGACTACTTAAAGCTTTAATGCTTGATCTATCATTTATTTCAGTATTCTTCATTGCAATTCAATTAAAATTGCTCGATTTAGATTTAGAACAATTTTCAATTAGGCATTGATCGTGTAGTATTTTCTGGCCACGTTTACACGAATTAAAATTACGTAAAATATTTTAATCAAATGGATTTTCGACTACTTGAAGCTTTAATGCTTGATCTATCATTTATTTCAGTATTTTTCATTGCAATTCAATTAAAATTACTCGTTTTCGATTTAAAAATATGTTCAATTAGGCATTGATAGTGAAGTTTTTTCTGGCCACGTTTACACGAGTTAAAATTACGTAAAATATTTAGATCAAATGGATTTTCGCCTACTTAATGCTTTAATGCTTGATCTATCATTTATTTCAGTATTCTTCATTGCAATTCAATTAAAATTGCTCGATTTAGATTTAGAACAATTTTCAATTAGGCATTGATCGTGTAGTATTTTCTGGCCACGTTTACACGAATTAAAATTACGTAAAATATTTGAATCAAATGGATTTTCGACTACTTGAAGCTTTAATGCTTGATCTATCATTTATTTCAGTATTTTTCATTGCAATTCAATTAAAATTACTCGTTTTCGATTTGAAAAATATGTTCAATTAGGCATTGATAGTGAAGTTTTTTCTGGCCACGTTTACACGAGTTAAAATTACGTAAAATATTTAGATCAAATGGATTTTCGACTACTTAAAGCCTTAATGCTTGATCTATCATTTATTTCAGTATTCTTCATTGCAATTCAATTAAAATTGCTCGATTTAGATTTAGAACAATTTTCAATTAGGCATTGATCGTGTAGTATTTTCTGGCCACGTTTACACGAATTAAAATTACGTAAAATATTTGAATCAAATGGATTTTCGACTACTTGAAGCTTTAATGGTTGATCTATAATTTAATTCAGTATTTTTCATTGCAATTCAATTAAAATTACTCGTTTTAGATTTAGAAATATGTTCAATTAGGCATTGATAGTGAAGTCTTTTCTGGCCACGTTTACACGAGTTAAAATTACGTAAAATATTTAGATCAAATGGATTTTCGACTACTTGAAGCTTTAATGCTTGATCTATCATTTATTTCAGTATTTTTCATTGCAATTCAATTAAAATTACTCGTTTTAGATTTAGAAATATATTCAATTAGGCATTGATAGTGAAGTTTTTTCTGGCCACGTTTACACGAGTTAAAATTACGTAAAATATTTAGATCAAATGGATTTTCGACTACTTAAAGCTTTAATGCTTGATCTATCATTTATTTCAGTATTCTTCATTGCAATTCAATTAAAATTGCTCGATTTAGATTTAGAACAATTTTCAATTAGGCATTGATCGTGTAGTATTTTCTGGCCACGTTTACACGAATTAAAATTACGTAAAATATTTTAATCAAATGGATTTTCGACTACTTGAAGCTTTAATGCTTGATCTATCATTTATTTCAGTATTTTTCATTGCAATTCAATTAAAATTACTCGTTTTAGATTTAGAAATATGTTCAATTAGGCATTGATAGTGAAGTTTTTTCTGGCAACTTTTACACGAGTTAAAATTACGTAAAATATTTAGATCAAATGGATTTTCGACTACTTAAAGCTTTAATGCTGGATCTATCATTTATTTCAGTATTCTTCATTGCAATTCAATTAAAATTGCTCGATTTAGATTTAGAACAATTTTCAATTAGGTATTGATCGTGTAGTATTTTCTGGCCACGTTTACACGAATTAGAATTACGTAAAATATTTGATTAAAATGGATTTTCGACTACTTGAAGCTTTAATGCTTGATCTATCATTTATTTCAGTATTTTTCATTGCAATTCAATTAAAATTACTCGTTTTAGATTTAGAAATATGTTCAATTAGGCATTGATAGTGAAGTTTTTTCTGGCCACGTTTACACGAGTTAAAATTACGTAAAATATTTAGATCAAATGGATTTTCGACTACTTAAAGCTTTAATGCTTGATCTATCATTTATTTCAGTATTCTTCATTGCAATTCAATTAAAATTGCTCGATTTAGATTTAGAACAATTTTCAATTAGGCATTGATCGTGTAGTATTTTCTGGCCACGTTTACACGAATTAAAATTACGTAAAATATTTGAATCAAATGGATTTTCGACTACTTGAAGCTTTAATGCTTGATCTATAATTTAATTCAGTATTTTTCATTGCAATTCATTTAAAATTACTTGTTTTAGATTTAGAAATATGTTCAATTAGGCATTGATAGTGAAGTCTTTTCTGGCCACGTTTACACGAGTTAAAATTACGTAAAATATTTAGATCAAATGGATTTCCGACTACTTAAAGCCTTAATGCTTGATCTATCATTTATTTCAGTATTCTTCATGGCAATTCAATTAAAATTGCTCGATTTAGATTTAGAACAATTTTCAATTAGGCATTGATCGTGTAGTATTTTCTGGCCACGTTTACACGAATTAAAATTACGTAAAATATTTGAATCAAATGGATTTTCGACTACTTGAAGCTTTAATGCTTGATCTATCATTTATTTCAGTATTTTTCATTGCAATTCAATTAAAATTACTCGTTTTAGATTTAGAAATATGTTCAATTAGGCATTGATAGTGAAGTTTTTTCTGGCCACGTTTCCAAGAGTTAAAATTACGTAAAATATTTAGATCAAATGGATTTTCGACTACTTAAAGCTTTAATGCTTGATCTATCATTTATTTCAGTATTCTTCATTGCAATTCAATTAAAATTGCTCGATTTAGATTTAGAACAATTTTCAATTAGGCATTGATCTTGTAGTATTTTCTGGCCACGTTTACACGAATTAAAATTACGTAAAATATTTGAATCAAATGGATTTTCGACTACTTGAAGCTTTAATGCTTGATCTATCATTTATTTCAGTATTTTTCATTGCAATTCAATTAAAATTACTCGTTTTAGATTTAGAAATATGTTCAATTAGGCATTGATAGTGAAGTTTTTTCTGGCCACGTTTACACGAGTTAAAATTACGTAAAATATTTAGATCAAATGGATTTTCGACTACTTAAAGCTTTAATGCTTGATCTATCATTTATTTCAGTATTCTTCATTGCAATTCAATTAAAATTGCTCGATTTAGATTTAGAACAATTTTCAATTAGGCATTGATCGTGTAGTATTTTCTGGCCACGTTTACACGAATTAAAATTACGTAAAATATTTTAATCAAATGGATTTTCGACTACTTGAAGCTTTAATGCTTGATCTATCATTTATTTCAGTATTTTTCATTGCAATTCAATTAAAATTACTCGTTTTAGATTTAGAAATATGTTCTGTAACAAACGCGCGTCTTAAGAGAACGTGCACGCGTTTGGCTCCCTCTTAACTATATGCGTGTAGCGATGTTTCTTCTATACTCACCTGGTGGTTGGTTTTTAGGTGGAATCTTCTAATACACTTCGATATGTCCAGACTAGGATTAGCTCGTGAGAGATTAAATTGGTACAAATAATAAATAACAATTTAATTCAAAACAATAAAAATATAACAAATACGACAACAAAAATGGATTTACAAAAAGATACTGAATAAAGCTTAAGTTACTTACTGACAAAATAATACTCGCTAATCGCAATCTGAACTGAGACCTCGATGTCAAGCGACATCGCGGTTTTATACTCAATTTTGACCTAAATTCAAATGGCCGATATTGTAAACAAATCCAGACCTAGCAACATTTCGTTAAATGCGGAAGGCACAATTTTTATGCAACTGTTGCTAGATATGACGTAGCTAGTTGCATTTGCTAATCGCGAATTACCTAGCTCAGCAAAACTGAACTAGGTCGGTACGCAACTAGCCTGATTTGTTACATTACCGTCCCCTTAAGACTGAATTCCATTGAAGATGAATTCAGTCCTCTATTGAATTTAGGTCGATTGCTCTAAACACTAATTTATCCTAAAAGGAACGATTGTCTGTCACTCGCACTGTCACATGACTATTGTACCACTAGCACCGAGTTGGAGATAGGGGTGGTAAGAAGAGAGGGTCTTCTTTCGCGGGCGGTTCCTGGTAATAGAACTCCCACGAGGCAATCCATGATCTTCCCACTTAGGAGTCCGGCTGCCTAACCAGGTCGCTAATGACATCAGGGGTGTCGCGGGCAAGAACCAATCTGATTTTCTTGTTCGTCTCTCATGGGTGGCATCGTTTTGGAATGGCATCGCTAACCAGGTCACTCACTTGCTTCTTGACTGTTATTTCTAGAAATAGCAGCTTAGTGAGTACCTGCGCCATTAAATCGGAATTCTGCTGGATTTTTCTCAGTTGTTGATAGAAAAATCCAGCGACGTCTCTGGATCACCCATAAGTGAAACTGCATAGCCCGCCGGATTGTTGTTGACACGTACTTGGTCCCTTTCACCCCTGGAAGTGCCCCAGAGGGTTCTAGTTTCCCCTCCAACGTAGCTGAGTCTTCCGTGGTGCTGCGTCTCCTGTACTCATCTGATGTTGCATGGTACAGACATTACCTAACGGTTTATCTGTTTGTTTTAATAAAACCGCATTTTTATTTAGGAACCATGACAACAAATGTCGGTCATCTGCGTGCAAATGACCTACCTCGAATTTCTGAGTCAGCGAGATTTCAGTGTGGTTGACGGTGCGCGAGTCTCGCTTGCTTACCTCGGATTCAGTTTCTGCTGATGCAAGTGGTATCTGGCAAACCGGCTTCGCGTTCTCAACTGCACTTCGCGTTACTAAGAGAACGTGCTCTTCTAACGCGATCGGCTCATGTTCCAATGCGTATTTCGCTGCTTGCGTACCCTGATCTCCAAAAGAGTGTACCATGTGACATGCGGGAATCGTTGAAGTTTCTCGCGACCAGACAAAATTCTTCATTTTCTGTCGCGTTCTCTTCCTTCTTATCTTTGACTGAAAGGTGCCCCCCTCTGTCAAAGTCGTGCGAACCTCGGTAGGTTCGTCTTCTATCAATGGTTGATCCAACTGAGAGGTGCCACTCCCAGTCCAATCCGTGCGATCCACGAGTGGCTCGCTTTCTGGCAAATTTTGATTCATCCTCGGGATAAAATCCGTGCGAACCTTGCGTGGTTCGCTTGCCAGTCGAATGTGACCTGACTGAAGAGTGCCCTCCTCCCTCAGATCCGTGTGAGCCATGAATGGCTCGTTTTCTGGCAACCTTTGATCCAGTTGAGAAGTGCCCTCCTCAATGAAATCTGTGCGAACCACCCGTGGTTCGCTTGCCAGACGAAAGTGATCTGGTTGAGGAGCACTCTCCTCAATCAGATCCGTGTGAGCCGTGAATGGCTCGCCTTCTGACAACGCTTGATTCAACTGAGAAGTGCCCCTCCCATTTAAATCCGTGCGAACCCTACATGGTCCGCTTGCCAGACGTTTGTGATCCGAGTGAAAAACGCTCTTCTCACCCAGATCCGTGCGAACCGCAAGCGGTTCGCTATTTGCCACGTTCTTCTTCGTTTCGTGGCTCGCGTCTCTTTCCAAATCAGTCTCCCTCCGGATTCCTAACTCAGGTATCTGAATAACCTTAAGCATGCAAACGTTTAATCGTTTGCTGCCACCGTCGTTTGAATCCGCGACCCGAGGAACTAATTTCGGAAAGGCATCCGTTAAACTGTCCGGCGTTGGGTCGCCCCCGAGACAGTCTTCGCGTTTAAAAGACATTGTGGTGTCTGCGCTCGATACCCGATTGTTCTGCTAGCTAATCGCGGTTTGGTGCTCTTTTTCCGTTTGCACCGGCCCCTTTGTACCGAGGGTCCGTTTTCCCGATTTCGAGGAAGTTTTATTTTCGTCACGGCCCGTATAGCCGTCTTGTGCATATCGGCTTTTGATATTTTAACCTCTCGCGATAAAACCTCCTCATAATACTCCGCGACCGGAAGGGCTTCCTCCACCGTATAAAAGTTTTTATGCTTACGTACTTCGTTACTCAAACGCGTATCTAAACCGTCCAAAAATTGTTGTATTAGCGCGGCTTCTCTCTTAAAATGATTTCTGATTCTCGAATCTTCATCATTATTGTGACCACGATATAGATTCGCGGCGGCTGATTCTAATCGGAAAACGAATTTACAGAGTGTTTCCTCTTTCAACCGATACATTTTTAAAAATTCGCGTTCGGCGGTAGCGGTATCTATTTTTCTCCCGAACAATCGGATTAGCCAAGTTTTGAATGCACAAACCGTGGTCGGTCTCTTATCTGCCGGCAACGCGTAAAAATAGGACTGTGCGTCGCCCTTAAGTCTTAGTTTCATTGCCGTCACGATCTGAATTTCCGACCAGTTGCAACATCCCGCGGTTGTAGCTACCCCGTCGAAAAATGATTCTAAATCCGCTCCGCCGGAATAATGTTCGATACTCTGTAATGCGTTCATCGCTGATGGGTCCGAAAAGATTGGCCCAGTATGAAGTCGCGCTCCACTATCCATCTCATTTGCCCACTTCGTCCGACCTGGTGTGGAAGGATTCGTTAAGGGAGGTAAATGATAGGAAAAAGGAATTCTGTGTACATCTGAGGTTTGAACGTCTTTATAGGTGGGTGGTGGTGCGAAGGGTGTTGCGGTCTCAGAAGTGTGTGCCGTTGTTACCGTTGTTATTGTTGCTGTAGTTGTGTGCGCCGTTTCCACCGCTGTGGAGATATCACGCCCAGCAAACGGCATCCTGATATCACTACACTACAAATAGTTAAGCCGTTTCGAAATTCAGTACTGGTGATTGAAGATCACACAGAGTTACTGATCCTACCGACTGCGCCAATGTAACACACGCGCGTCTTAAGAGAACGTGCACGCGTTTGAGCTCCCTCTTAACTATATGCGTGTAGCGATGTTTCTTCTTATACTCACCTGGTGGTTGCGTTTTTAGGTGAGATCTTCTAATACACACTTTAAGGTCCAGACTGGGGTTAGCTCGTGAGAGATTAAATTGGTACAAATAATAAATAACAATTTAATTTAAAACAATAAAAATATAACAAATACGACAACAAAATGAATTTACAAAAAGATACTGAATAATGCTTAAGTTACTTACTGACAAAATAATACTCGCTAATCGCAATCTGAACTGAGACCTCGATGTCAAGCGACATCGCGGTTTTATACTCAATTTTGACCTAAATTCAAATGGCCGATATTGTAAACAAATCCAGACCTAGCAACATTTCGTTAAATGCGGAAGGCACAATTTTTATGCAACTGTTGCTAGATATGACGTAGCTAGTTGCATTTGCTAATCGCGAATTACCTAGCTCAGCAAAACTGAACTAGGTCGGTACGCAACTAGCCTGATTTGTTACAGTTCAATTAGGCATTGATAGTGAAGTTTTTTCTGGCCACGTTTACACGAGTTAAAATTACGTAAAATATTTAGATCAAATGGATTTTCGACTACTTAAAGCTTTAATGCTTGATCTATCATTTATTTCAGTATTCTTCATTGCAATTCAATTAAAATTGCTCGATTTAGATTTAGAACAATTTTCAATTAGGCATTGATCGTGTAGTTTTCTCTGGCAACGTTTACACGAGTTAAAATTACGTAAAATATTTAGAGCAAATGGATTTTCGACTACTTAAAGCTTTAATGCTTGATCTATCATTTATTTCAGTATTCTTCATTGCAATTCAATTAAAATTGCTCGATTTAGATTTAGAACAATTTTCAATTAGGCATTGATCGTGTAGTATTTTCTGGCCACGTTTACACGAATTAAAATTACGTAAAATATTTGAATCAAATGGATTTTCGACTACTTGAAGCTTTAATGCTTGATCTATCATTTATTTCAGTATTTTTCATTGCAATTCAATTAAAATTACTCGTTTTAGATTTAGAAATATGTTCAATTAGGCATTGATAGTGAAGTTTTTTCTGGCAACGTTTACACGAGTTAAAATTACGTAAAATATTTAGATCAAATGGATTTTCGACTACTTAAAGCTTTAATGCTTGATCTATCATTTATTTCAGTATTCTTCATTGCAATTCAATTAAAATTGCTCGATTTAGATTTAGAACAATTTTCAATTAGGCATTGATCGTGTAGTATTTTCTGGCCACGTTTACACGAATTAAAATTACGTAAAATATTTGAATCAAATGGATTTTCGACTACTTGAAGCTTTAATGCTTGATCTATCATTTATTTCAGTATTTTTCATTGCAATTCAATTAAAATTACTCGTTTTCGATTTGAAAAATATGTTCAATTAGGCATTGATAGTGAAGTTTTTTCTGGCCACGTTTACACGAGTTAAAATTACGTAAAATATTTAGATCAAATGGATTTTCGACTACTTAAAGCCTTAATGCTTGATCTATCATTTATTTCAGTATTCTTCATTGCAATTCAATTAAAATTGCTCGATTTAGATTTAGAACAATTTTCAATTAGGCATTGATCGTGTAGTATTTTCTGGCCACGTTTACACGAATTAAAATTACGTAAAATATTTGAATCAAATGGATTTTCGACTACTTGAAGCTTTAATGCTTGATCTATCATTTATTTCAGTATTTTTCATTGCAATTCAATTAAAATTACTCGTTTTCGATTTGAAAAATATGTTCAATTAGGCATTGATAGTGAAGTTTTTTCTGGCCACGTTTACACGAGTTAAAATTACGTAAAATATTTAGATCAAATGGATTTTCGACTACTTAAAGCCTTAATGCTTGATCTATCATTTATTTCAGTATTCTTCATTGCAATTCAATTAAAATTGCTCGATTTAGATTTAGAACAATTTTCAATTAGGCATTGATCGTGTAGTATTTTCTGGCCACGTTTACACGAATTAAAATTACGTAAAATATTTGAATCAAATGGATTTTCGACTACTTGAAGCTTTAATGCTTGATCTATAATTTAATTCAGTATTTTTCATTGCAATTCATTTAAAATTACTTGTTTTAGATTTAGAAATATGTTCAATTAGGCATTGATAGTGAAGTCTTTTCTGGCCACGTTTACACGAGTTAAAATTACGTAAAATATTTAGATCAAATGGATTTTCGACTACTTAAAGCCTTAATGCTTGATCTATCATTTATTTCAGTATTCTTCATGGCAATTCAATTAAAATTGCTCGATTTAGATTTAGAACAATTTTCAATTAGGCATTGATCGTGTAGTATTTTCTGGCCACGTTTACACGAATTAAAATTACGTAAAATATTTGAATCAAATGGATTTTCGACTACTTGAAGCTTTAATGCTTGATCTATCATTTATTTCAGTATTTTTCATTGCAATTCAATTAAAATTACTCGTTTTAGATTTAGAAATATGTTCAATTAGGCATTGATAGTGAAGTTTTTTCTGGCCACGTTTCCAAGAGTTAAAATTACGTAAAATATTTAGATCAAATGGATTTTCGACTACTTAAAGCTTTAATGCTTGATCTATCATTTATTTCAGTATTCTTCATTGCAATTCAATTAAAATTGCTCGATTTAGATTTAGAACAATTTTCAATTAGGCATTGATCTTGTAGTATTTTCTGGCCACGTTTACACGAATTAAAATTACGTAAAATATTTGAATCAAATGGATTTTCGATTACTTGAAGCTTTAATGCTTGATCTATCATTTATTTCAGTATTTTTCATTGCAATTCAATTAAAATTACTCGTTTTAGATTTAGAAATATGTTCAATTAGGCATTGATAGTGAAGTTTTTTCTGGCCACGTTTACACGAGTTAAAATTACGTAAAATATTTAAATCAAATGGATTTTCGACTACTTAAAGCTTTAATGCTTGATCTATCATTTATTTCAGTATTCTTCATTGCAATTCAATTAAAATTGCTCGATTTAGATTTAGAACAATTTTCAATTAGGCATTGATCGTGTAGTATTTTCTGGCCACGTTTACACGAATTAAAATTACGTAAAATATTTTAATCAAATGGATTTTCGACTACTTGAAGCTTTAATGCTTGATCTATCATTTATTTCAGTATTTTTCATTGCAATTCAATTAAAATTACTCGTTTTAGATTTAGAAATATGTTCAATTAGGCATTGATAGTGAAGTTTTTTCTGGCCACGTTTACACGAGTTAAAATTACGTAAAATATTTAGATCAAATGGATTTTCGACTACTTAAAGCTTTAATGCTTGATCTATCATTTATTTCAGTATTCTTCATTGCAATTCAATTAAAATTGCTCGATTTAGATTTAGAACAATTTTTAATTAGGCATTGATCGTGTAGTTTTCTCTGGCAACGTTTACACGAGTTAAAATTACGTAAAATATTTAGAGCAAATGGATTTTCGACTACTTAAAGCTTTAATGCTTGATCTATCATTTATTTCAGTATTCTTCATTGCAATTCAATTAAAATTGCTCGATTTAGATTTAGAACAATTTTCAATTAGGCATTGATCGTGTAGTATTTTCTGGCCACGTTTACACGAATTAAAATTACGTAAAATATTTGAATCAAATGGATTTTCGACTACTTGAAGCTTTAATGCTTGATCTATCATTTATTTCAGTATTTTTCATTGCAATTCAATTAAAATTACTCGTTTTAGATTTAGAAATATGTTCAATTAGGCATTGATAGTGAAGTTTTTTCTGGCAACGTTTACACGAGTTAAAATTACGTAAAATATTTAGATCAAATGGATTTTCGACTACTTAAAGCTTTAATGCTTGATCTATCATTTATTTCAGTATTCTTCATTGCAATTCAATTAAAATTGCTCGATTTAGATTTAGAACAATTTTCAATTAGGCATTGATCGTGTAGTATTTTCTGGCCACGTTTACACGAATTAAAATTACGTAAAATATTTGAATCAAATGGATTTTCGACTACTTGAAGCTTTAATGCTTGATCTATCATTTATTTCAGTATTTTTCATTGCAATTCAATTAAAATTACTCGTTTTCGATTTGAAAAATATGTTCAATTAGGCATTGATAGTGAAGTTTTTTCTGGCCACGTTTACACGAGTTAAAATTACGTAAAATATTTAGATCAAATGGATTTTCGACTACTTAAAGCTTTAATGCTTGATCTATCATTTATTTCAGTATTCTTCATTGCAATTCAATTAAAATTGCTCGATTTAGATTTAGAACAATTTTCAATTAGGCATTGATCGTGTAGTATTTTCTGGCCACGTTTACACGAATTAAAATTACGTAAAATATTTGAATCAAATGGATTTTCGACTACTTGAAGCTTTAATGCTTGATCTATCATTTATTTCAGTATTTTTCATTGCAATTCAATTAAAATTACTCGTTTTCGATTTGAAAAATATGTTCAATTAGGCATTGATAGTGAAGTTTTTTCTGGCCACGTTTACACGAGTTAAAATTACGTAAAATATTTAGATCAAATGGATTTTCGACTACTTAAAGCCTTAATGCTTGATCTATCATTTATTTCAGTATTCTTCATTGCAATTCAATTAAAATTGCTCGATTTAGATTTAGAACAATTTTCAATTAGGCATTGATCGTGTAGTATTTTCTGGCCACGTTTACACGAATTAAAATTACGTAAAATATTTGAATCAAATGGATTTTCGACTACTTGAAGCTTTAATGCTTGATCTATCATTTATTTCAGTATTTTTCATTGCAATTCAATTAAAATTACTCGTTTTAGATTTAGAAATATGTTCAATTAGGCATTGATAGTGAAGTTTTTTCTGGCCACGTTTACACGAGTTAAAATTACGTAAAATATTTAGATCAAATGGATTTTCGACTACTTAAAGCTTTAATGCTTGATCTATCATTTATTTCAGTATTCTTCATTGCAATTCAATTGAAATTGCTCGATTTAGATTTAGAACAATTTTCAATTAGGCATTGATCGTGTAGTATTTTCTGGCCACGTTTACACGAATTAAAATTACGTAAAATATTTTAATCAAATGGATTTTCCACTACTTGAAGCTTTAATGCTTGATCTATCATTTATTTCAGTATTTTTCATTGCAATTCAATTAAAATTACTCGTTTTAGATTTAGAAATATGTTCAATTAGGCATTGATAGTGAAGTTTTTTCTGGCAACGTTTACACGAGTTAAAATTACGTAAAATATTTAGATCAAATGGATTTTCGACTACTTAAAGCTTTAATGCTTGATCTATCATTTATTTCAGTATTCTTCATTGCAATTCAATTAAAATTGCTCGATTTAGATTTAGAACAATTTTCAATTAGGCATTGATCGTGTAGTATTTTCTGGCCACGTTTACACGAATTAAAATTACGTAAAATATTTTAATCAAATGGATTTTCCACTACTTGAAGCTTTAATGCTTGATCTATCATTTATTTCAGTATTTTTCATTGCAATTCAATTAAAATTACTCGTTTTAGATTTAGAAATATGTTCAATTAGGCATTGATAGTGAAGTTTTTTCTGGCAACGTTTACACGAGTTAAAATTACGTAAAATATTTAGATCAAATGGATTTTCGACTACTTAAAGCTTTAATGCTTGATCTATCATTTATTTCAGTATTCTTCATTGCAATTCAATTAAAATTGCTCGATTTAGATTTAGAACAATTTTCAATTAGGCATTGATCGTGTAGTATTTTCTGGCCACGTTTACACGAATTAAAATTACGTAAAATATTTGAATCAAATGGATTTTCGACTACTTGAAGCTTTAATGCTTGATCTATCATTTATTTCAGTATTTTTCATTGCAATTCAATTAAAATTACTCGTTTTAGATTTAAAAATATGTTCAATTAGGCATTGATAGTGAAGTTTTTTCTGGCAACGTTTACACGAGTTAAAATTACGTAAAATATTTAGATCAAATGGATTTTCGACTACTTAAAGCTTTAATGCTTGATCTATCATTTATTTCAGTATTCTTCATTGCAATTCAATTAAAATTGCTCGATTTAGATTTAGAACAATTTTCAATTAGGCATTGATCGTGTAGTATTTTCTGGCCACGTTTACACGAATTAAAATTACGTAAAATATTTTAATCAAATGGATTTTCGACTACTTGAAGCTTTAATGCTTGATCTATCATTTATTTCAGTATTTTTCATTGCAATTCAATTAAAATTACTCGTTTTAGATTTAGAAATATGTTCAATTAGGCATTGATAGTGAAGTTTTTTCTGGCCACGTTTACACGAGTTAAAATTACGTAAAATATTTAGGTCAAATGGATTTTCGACTACTTAAAGCTTTAATGCTTGATCTATCATTTATTTCAGTATTCTTCATTGCAATTCAATTAAAATTGCTCGATTTAGATTTAGAACAATTTTCAATTAGGCATTGATCGTGTAGTATTTTCTGGCCACGTTTACACGAATTAAAATTACGTAACATATTTTAATCAAATGGATTTTCGACTACTTGAAGCTTTAATGCTTGATCTATCATTTATTTCAGTATTCTTCATTGCAATTCAATTACAATTACTCGTTTTAGATTTAGAAATATGTTCAATTAGGCATTGATAGTGAAGTTTTTTCTGGCAACGTTTACACGAGTTAAAATTACGTAAAATATTTAGATCAAATGGATTTTCGACTACTTAAAGCCTTAATGCTTGATCTATCATTTATTTCAGTATTCTTCATTGCAATTCAATTAAAATTGCTCGATTTAGATTTAGAACAATTTTCAATTAGGCATTGATCGTGTAGTATTTTCTGGCCACGTTTACACGAATTAAAATTACGTAAAATATTTGAATCAAATGGATTTCGACTACTTGAAGCTTTAATGCTTGATCTATCATTTATTTCAGTATTTTTCATTGCAATTCAATTAAAATTACTCGTTTTAGATTTAGAAATATGTTCAATTAGGCATTAATAGTGAAGTTTTTTCTGGCCACGTTTACACGAGTTAAAATTACGTAAAATATTTAGATCAAATGGATTTTCGACTACTTAAAGCTTTAATGCTTGATCTATCATTTATTTCAGTATTCTTCATTGCAATTCAATTAAAATTGCTCGATTTAGATTTAGAACAATTTTCAATTAGGCATTGATCGTGTAGTATTTTCTGGCCACGTTTACACGAGTTAAAATTACTTAAAATATTTAGATCAAATGGATTTTCGACTACTTGAAGCTTTAATGCTTGATCTATCATTTATTTCAGTATTTTTCATTGCAATTCAATTAAAATTACTCGTTTTAGATTTAGAAATATGTTCAAATAGGCATTGATAGTGAAGTTTTTTCTGGCCACGTTTACACGAGTTAAACTTACGTAAAATATTTAGATCAAATGGATTTTCGACTACTTAAAGCTTTAATGCTTGATCTATCATTTATTTCAGTATTCTTCATGGCAATTCAATTAAAATTGCTCGTTTTAAATTTAGAACAATTTTCAATTAGGCATTGATCGTGTAGTATCCACTGGCCACGTTTACACGAGTTACAATTACGTAAAATATTTAGATCAAATGGATTTTCGACTATTTAAAGCTTTAATGCTTGATCTATCATTTATTTCAGTATTCTTCATTGAAATTCAATTAAAATTGCTCGTTTTAGATTTAGAACAATTTTGAATTAGGCATTGATCGTGTAGTATCCACTGTTTACGTTAACATGAATTACAATTACGTAAAATATTTAGATCAAAAGGATTTATGACTGTTTCAAGCTTTTTTACTTCAAATGAATGATCATGTATTTCTTTATTGCAATTCAGGTAACATTGCTCATTTTAGATTTAGAACAGTTTTGAATTAGGTATTGATCGTGTAGCCTCTACTGTCCACGTTTACAAGTGTTACAATTACGTAAAATATTTAGATCAAAAGGATTTACTACTGCATCAAGCTTTTCTAATTGAATTAAATGACCATATATTTCTTCATTGCAATTCAGTTAACATTGCTAGTTTTAGATTTAGAACAGTTTTGTATTAGCCATTAATCGTGTAGCATTCATTATCCACGTTTACATGAGTTACAATTACGTAAAATATTTAGATCATTAGGATTTATGACTGTTGCAAGTCTTTCTACTTGTAATGATTGACCATGCATTTCTTCATTGCAATTCAGTTAACATTGCTTGTTTTAGAACAATTTCTAATTAATCATTGATCGTGTAGCATCCACTGTCCACGTTTACATGAGTTACAGTTACGTACAATATGTCGACTGTTTTAATAAAATTTTCTGTATAAATTCACTATCATTTATCTATTTTATGCGCATTTATGTATTTCTGATTGCAATTCAAGTAAAATTACTCAATTTAGTATATATAGAATAGTTCTAATAATTTGTTGGTCGTGTAACATCCACTGCCCACGAACAGCCGTTGCATGTGTTTTATATCCATCAGTTCGTTGAATTTAATCGAATAAAGCAAAAAAAAAGTGCTCTTCGGGCCGATATTTTTAACTCTTAAACTTAAATTTAGATATTTCTGGCTCAACATTTACTCCCAGAGTAAAATGTCGTATTACCTCGTACAGTTCAAATTTAACCAACTGTTAAACACGGTATTCATAATTTCTATATGTCTACATAAAATCTGTGACCCTGCGAAAAATGTATACAGGTATTCTATAAACCTTAAAGGAATCTGTAAACATACAATGAAACCTGCAGGGTTTATATAAACCCCGCAATGAAATCTATCGACAATCAGACAAAGAGCTAAAAGTGATGTGGCACAATTTATTAAAGCATAGCTTTAACAGTAAAATATTTGTCAAGTTATTCATATAAACTCACCCAATCCAAACAAATTATATTTATACAAAATCAATTAAGTATGCCACTGGTTTCTAGTGGCGTGCATAATTGTTTGGAAAAGGGGGCTTTATACGTACACCATTTCTGTAACTGATAATTTCGTGCTTATGTTTTAAAAAAAGATGTTTACGCCAAAATAATTAGGCACGCTATTGGACTTTTGTCATAAAATAAATTATATACGCCACTGGTTTCCATTCTTTTAAATCTATTGCCCCTAACATAATGTCTCAAAATAAATGAGTCGCCGATTCTCGCCATAAGGTTAACATGTCTCTCAGCTTACTTTTTTTGTCTATGGTCATAACTTTTACATTTACACGGTAAGCGGGGAAGCACAGGCCTCCAAGGCCAAAGTAATAAACTACACTAAAAAAAATGTATTTAGGTCAGCGTAACAATGACAAACACAAATAAAAGTTCGAGTTAAACTTAGTTCACAAATAGATGAAAGGATCGTCACACAGATTTTAATGCGCTGGATTTCCAGGGATTCACTCAAACTAATTATAATCTTTTAATTTAACAATAGTATAATGTTTTAACCGCGTAAGTACAACCGACAAACTTCAAACCACGAGAGACAACTGGCGATGAAAGAGATGCAAAGTTTCCCTTTCTCCAAATTTAAGACCGGGCCATAGCAATATTAGATATTATTTTTGTGTAAATGACCGTAAAATGAAGTAATTGTGGTACGAGCTGAATTTCAAGGGTATAACAGAAGAATTTTGCAAATCGTTGCATTACCACCATACATGCCAAGGATGTATTTATGATATAGAATTAGTTTTAGTTCTGTTAAGCATTGAATTAAAAAGTAATTTACAAATGAAAATTCAAACATTTTAAAAGCCAAAAAAACGCATGATAATATTATAAGTAAAATATGTGTTCCCTCGAATTAATCATTAATAAAATAAAAGAATTTTAACGAATTAAAAATATATAAAAGGCAGCTCTGCACTATTCTGTAAATAAAAAAAAAGTATTGTTTGGGTGTATTGCGCCGTTTTCTCATGTGTGCGAATAAAGCACCTCATCTAGTTTTTATCATTTAGTTTTACATTTATGCGAACAATAGCAAGTACGGGGAAAATATTCACTCAGACGTTTTATGTAAAACGAATATAACTAATACCAGACCATTTAATAAACAATGGTGCAAATTCTTGGCGCACATGTTCATATTTTCTTGTACTTTTGCGGTCTATTATAGGTTCCTACTATTCCCGCACATGTGAGTGACGTCATCAGTTTTCTGAACCATAGCTTTTTTGGATAGATGTCAATTTTCACAGGTTGTTTAATAAATTTATAGTACATTCATTCCAACTAATACCGATTAACAATGAATGTGCAAATTGTGAAGCTTATTTATTTATTTACCTATACAGCATATATTTTATTATGATAAAAAATAAACAAATATATTATGTTATATAATTGTACAAATACAAACATAGTTATCTAATACGAGAACTGTTAACTATGGGAGAAGCTGGTAATTTACGTGTAATGCGTAACACCACATTTCGAGAAGTGCATAAGAACGCCTGGCTAAAAATGGTGAGAATAATAAGAATATAAAATCTATGTAGTGTTTCTCATACAAAACCATACAATATTACAGAAAAAAGATAAATTATGGATCGTATTTTGTATTCACGATGATACAGACCCGTTTTTGGAGGCGTACAGTGATAACAAATTGGCTGCTAATCATAAACCAAACTGGTTTACATCGTTAAATAATACGTTACATGTAACGCCGACGATTTGTCCTCAAGAAGACGAATATGAGTTTGTTATAACTTTAGAAACTGACGTCGTACGTTTTGCAGCGCCTTCTTGGTGTGTATGATTCTATATAAATGAAATGAATAACTCTTCCGCGTTGCGTAGAGCCAAACATTTACGTTCAACATTGTTTCAGGCAACTAATGATTGACTGGGTAGAAACACTGGGCAAAAAACTATTAGAAATGCGTATCATTTCACCGAAAGAGAACGTTTACAGTAAATTGCCTGAAAATAAAAATGTCATGTTGCTGCCGACGCGTGATCCGACATCACCGTTACCACCTCCGCCTCAAGTACCTGCGGCGATTTTACCGGGCGTTGAAGCGCCATCGCAACAGGCAACAGTTTTTTTTACATATGATACTACTAGTATAGCGTCATCCAGCTCTTCTCAACCACCTACTATGCTTGATTTAACACCATCAACCGCACATTATGAGCAGTTGTTTTTGCAATCAACACAATTTTCTTCGTTTTCCCCTTCTTCTTCTACTTCTCCTCTTACTAATCCTGTTGTTGCAAAAGTAGCACTATTAAAACGTGCTCAACGATCTGTTAGCAATTGTGAACGACAACAAACGTTTCTGCACTTACGTGCCGCAAATGAATTAGCTTTAAGTAATAGTAGTAGTAGCAATAATAATAATAGTGCAGTGCGACGGCGTAGTAATTCTTTGTCATCATCGTCCGAAATGTCACAATCGTCTGCATCAATCCCATCACCAATCAATCAAATTGAAAAAAGAATGACGTTGCGCGCCCAACAAGTGCACGAGTTGCGTAGGGAAATCGCGCATCCAGCGGGCATACGTCTAAAATTGCGACGACGCGATTGCGTGAAAACAATCGCGCTTGTCGACGCGTTCAATAGCATCTGGATTGCGGGCTGGAAACAAAAGGAGCATCCAATTCTGTACAATGCCCTTCACATTGGTGATCAATTGATTAGCGTTGATGGGGTACAAGTAATGAAAACATGTGATGCGAATCGAATTTTACGGCTTGGAACAGGTTTTCATGTAAAATTATATGACATTCAAATCAATGTTATTCATTTATTCGAAATTTGCTAATTATAGATCGAACTTGTTGTAAAAAGGATACCAATGGGTCAAGTGTTTGCAATTCGCCGTGATAATGAGGGTCAATCGTTGGGTTTGCTCCAAGAAGATGGTAGTGCAGTCATCAAAGACATACTCGCTGATGGTCTAGCCGCACGACACGGACTGCCACCAAAAGCGCCCGCTTTGGATGGTGTATCATTCACCAACTGGGTACTTACCGAAATTAATGGTAGGCCGCTAAATTTCTTTTTTAAAGACAATGAAATTAGAGATCGACTACAATCGGTAGGGAGAGACATTTCTATACTAGTACAGCCATTAGATTTCATAAAGCAGCTTAAGAAACAATTGAAATCCATCAAAAACTATAAAGAGTATTTGTTGCAATAACATATACACATGAATGCATACCATTCATTATTTCATTCCTAGTTTCTATTTATTTATTATCCGTTCATATATGTATTGGTTCGACAGAAACAATCAAATTTACGCACATCACTCGATAGATTTTATTTTTATAAGGACAATATTAAATTATAATCATTGATCATCATTTGTGTAATCATATCGTATGTACATATATTGTTAGCAATCATTACGCGTAATTCATTTAAATACTAAGAACGTATTAACTTAATTGCATTTTTCATACTTAAAAAAAAAAACTGAGCAATACTATCTTTTATTATTTAAATATACTAACATACTTTGAGCGTCAGAACAGAAAAAAGCATTTTTTTTTTTGTATATATTTATTTATATATTTCTTAGCTGAATTATAACTGTGATTTATAAGTGAAACACGTGAAAAATACTCATTTATTAATCACTTTTAATGAAATGTATATTTTTCTAATGTCTATTAATAAAAGAATTTTGTAAGCATTTCAACCCGAAAAGATATTAAATTGATAAGCATTTACCTGCCTACTCTTTTTTTTTTCTTCTAATGATTACCTTATCTTATCAATGAGTCAGTTGTAATTGCGGTACATATGTGGATATAATTTGTAATCCTTCAGTAACAAGACAAAATGCATCAACATATAAAGATAGTTATTTCGATGACGATAGTCATGTTTGTGGTCAAAGCAAATGATTGTCCATCTTTCTGTACATGTGATATGTCGGATGGATTGCGCAGAACGAAATGCATTGGACAACGATTAACTTCTTTAGAAGCGGACATTCCTGATCAAGTCCAGTTTTTGGATTTGTCTAATAATGTAATTACATCTATCCCAGATTATGGATTTAAGGTAAGACCGCACAACTGCCCGAAAACAATATAAAAAGACCGATCCAAACTGGTGGTTTGAAATGTAAATTAAATAATTACGCTGATGTGACAAAAATCTGACTTTGAAGCGATTATCGGCCACAACCAAAACATGTAACGCCAATCAGTCATTTGGAAAGTGCTTTCCGATGAAATTGCATTAGACTTTTTACCGATCAATGTTTTTGTTTGTTTGTTTATAGGAACTGAATTTAATGCAAGTGATTGTAGTAAATATTTCAAATAATATGCTAGGCACAATCTCTCTACGAGCCTTTTATGATCTGAATCAGTTACAAACTGTTGATTTATCAAATAATGTACTTCATACATTAGCACCAGATATATTTGAATTTAACAAACAATTGAAGCGATTAATTTTATCTGGAAATAAATATATATTATCTGAAAATTCGGATATATTCCTAAAATCAAATTCTTTACAGGTATGTATATACAAGCAATAAATTCAAAACTATTTACGGAATAATAATACGAATTTCTAATTTATATTAAATTGTCATAGAGCTTGGATATCAGCAGATGTTTTGCTTCGCATTTGTTCCCAAATATATTTCTAAAACTACCAAATCTCATCAGTCTGAATATAAGCAATAATATATTCATTGAAATTGATGTGAACGTTTTTGTTAACTTAACAAAATTAAAATATTTGAACTTGTCAAACAACGCATGGATATGCAACGATAAAATGGCAAAATTGAGTGATTATTTAAGTAAAAAACATATCATTTATGATAATCCATGTGCAACTATTGAAAAATCTCAGAAGATGATTATACTTGATGAGGAGGAACACGAACAGGATCAGGACGAATCAATTCACTGGCTGTATAGCGACAATGACATAGAGACACCAACGAATTCGATTCAAATGACAGTCAATCAGACAAATGATTGCACAGTGCATAATGAAATGAAAACACTATCAGGGACAACGATATTATTGTTTATAGTAATATTCAGCGTAGGCGTTTTATTTGGTATTTCAGTTAGTTGTTTTTGTATTCATTTTCTTTGCATTAATGAAAGAGTTATACGAAAACGTCCACAAATAAAACGTTGTGAATTTCTATTGAACGAGTTTAATGATGCTCCATGTGGCATGTCTACGCCTGTGTTGAACAGGGTACAGCGTTACAAGTAAATCATTTCGGTATTATTTATTTTTATATGCATTTGGTCGGTATGACTTGTTTGAAGTAATTGTAATCGTAATTTTATTTCGAAATAAAAATGTACAAATAAAGTTTTTAAGAGAGGAGGATAATAATAATAATAGATGTATGTACATATATAGATAGATACATATAAAATAATATGTTTAATTAATCTTATAAAAATTATTTATGGATATGTTTATTAACTACAAATGGCATAACCACGGTAAATCTATTAATTTAAATTTGTATCAGCAACAAGTTGTTGAATATTTATATATTCCGTATCAGAACTAAATATTTGCAGTAAATGATCAAAGGTGGGTCGATCGTTTGCTTGATACGCCCAACATCGTTCCATGATGGCGTAAATGTGGTCGGGACACCGTTCCGGTTGTTCCAAACGTTCACCTTTATCGATGGCCTGTATGACCTCAGTGCCTTTGCGATTGCCATACGGCTGTTCACCGAACGTAAACATCTCCCAGAGCGTCACCCCAAAACTCCAGACATCGCTCGCGTGCGAAAACGTGCCGTAATTAAAGGATTCGGGCGCGTACCAACGCAAAGGCCACTTGCCACCCTGCATCGCGCGATAGTACTCATGGTCAGTGCCCAATGCGCGCGATAAACCAAAATCACTGATTTTCGCTTGGTGTCGCGACGCAAGTAAAATATTCCGCGCGGCGAGATCACGATGCACAAACCGCTGCTGTTCCAGATACTTCATGCCGCATGCGATCTGTGCCGCCCACACTTTCAACTCATAATCCGGACTGACTTGATTCGGGTGATCGATGAGATAAGCGAGCATGGAACCGAGCTGCACCAGCTCCTGGACCATACGTAACGTGGGTGTCGTACAAATACCGATCAAACGAACGATACAGTGGTGGTCCAGTTTCATCATAACGCGCGCCTCGCTCAGGAATGCATCGCGATTGGTTTCCGCGTGTTCTTTATGCAGAGTTTTGACCGCTACATCCCGGCCGCAATGGGTTCCTTTGATAACGGATCCAAATTCCCCTTCACCTAATACGTTACCTAGTTCTAGTTGTTCGGTTGGAATGTAAATGTCTTCTTCGTTATCAACTGTTGTGATATTTGTCGTTGTTATTTTATGTATATTATTGTTGATGTTGGTATTGTTTATTTTCGGTCGGTTATATTGTCGTGGCATCGTTGAGAACTGGAATCAAATATTTCAAGCTAACCGTGAGTGCATCTAGTAATTGTTGTTTGTTTTACCTCTGGAACAGGAGGCTTTGGTTTTGGTGGAACAGGAAACTTTAACGTACAAGGCAAACCATCTGCTATACAAGTATAATAATCGACAATATGCTCTAATGAATCGAGATATGGGCCATCATCAATAAATAAATATTTTCCCTACAACAAATTAACAGAGCTAGTGACAGCTACTTTGCATTAAATGCCAACATACTTCAGAACGAATTAGAAAATGGTAAGGATGCTGCTCATGCAGTAAAGTCAGCACGTAACAACCGCCATTGCGATCGCTGAACCGCACTAAGAAGCTAGCGTCGTGGTAGTTCTTCTGTTGGATGAGGGCAACGGCCTCATTGCGGCCCAGAGTGCCGTGGTACCATTGAGCGCGATGAGTCCGAGGCGCTGGACACTCGTAGCGCTGCAGCAAGTCGGCGCACTCCTCGTGGCCGGCGTCACGGGCCAACGTGCACGGCACCGTGTTGTTGATTGTGCGCGGGTTTAGTGGCACATTCAGCGACAGCAACACTTTCACCACTTCGATATGGCCGCGACTAGCTGCTTCGTGCAACGGCACCCAACCACTTTCGGTGTTGCGCGCTTGTATATTCGCCCCACCGATTTGCACCAATAGACGAGCGGTGCTGGCGAAATTGTTTTGACAAGCATACTAGTATACAAGAATTAACTTTACCAATATATATATATGTAGTTGTTTTTTGTCTTAATACTCACATGTAACGGTGTATAACCAGCTGTGTCTCTGCAATTGACGTTCGCCCCGTTGTCAATGAGTTTCTTTAAGATGTCATCTTTACCCATTCGACTAGCCAAATGCACGGCCGTCTGTCCATCTTGGTTCTTTGCCTCGAGTTTATAGCTACATTTGACCAGCTCCGAAACAACAAAGTAATTGCCTTCTTTCGTTGCACGGTGCAGCAGATTAGTGCGTCCGTGTCGACGTGAATCGTGAGGGGGCGCTTCGCATTTGCACGGTTTCGTTAATTTTGTCACTAACCCATGACCATCCTCTTGGTAATATTCAATTAACGAATCCAGTCCGTGACTAGTTGTGTGTTCATCTGCAGTTTGCATAAAATTACTCAAGTGTTTTCTTTATTTTTTTATATTATTAAATAATTTACTTTATACTTACTATTTTGGTTTATATATATAAACAATTTGTTTGCATGAAATATATACACATATACTTTTTTTATTATTATTATCTATTTAATACACATATGTTTGCTTACCGATTGAAAAAAATGCATCTTCTCCATATTTACGTATTTGATAATGAACTACTTGCTTCTCATGTAAAACTGACAATACAAAATCTCCAGTTGATGTATTGCTATCCCTCACCAAGAACATTCCATCTTCAGTACCTACTGCAGATATTATAATGCAAAACAATAGAATCAACATTAGTAGTAGTAATGAATCATTTAGTTTTCAATTGTCAACACACCATCTAATAGTATTTGTTCGGCTGCTTCACGAGATATTTTACTGTGATACCAACAGATCTCATCCTCACGACTCATTGTTTATTCATCTATTTCTTTATAGTTGCACAGATAATTGAGAGATACAACTTAAATATTTTGTTGTTTTTGTTCTATCGTGTTTATTTGATATAATGACAAATAACCAACTAATGGATGATTTTGACACTTGTTCACGTATTGTTTATTCTCCATGGCACGTTCTTTTGATGTAATTTAACTTAGGATTCTCAGGTTGTTAGCAACGCCCTAAGCAAAAACATCGAGACGTTTTCATTTTGCATAGACCATGCAATGTGACGTATGTGCCAAACAGAGAGTAGGAGGAGTTGGATCAGTCAAATGTTTATCTATGGACGTTTAGTTTTCGCCATAGACTCCCGAGGGCATGGTTTTTTTTTAAATTAGACAAAGATATACTTTTACTTTTCGTGGTGCAATGGACCACGAAATGCAAAAGGACTAAAGGTTTTTATTTAGGGGGCTAAATAAAAACCATTATTTTAAAAATACATTTTTTATTAATTCAGGTTTAAATTCAGTTTTATATAACAACCACATGTTTATATACTATTAATATGGCACATATATTTTTATTATTAAGTCTTATTAATATTCGATTAGCTCATCGGTCGAATACCGACTCTGTCCGTCATTGCATTTACATTCGCGCTTTTTTCTTAAATTTAAATCTGTCCAATCATGACTCGCGACGGATGAAACGGATGCATGGAAACGCACCATAAAATCATCTTAAATTTTAATTTGATTAGCAGAATAAATAGATAATATCTAATTCTTTCAAATTTTTATTATTTTATCTTTATTCTGTCCATTCTGGCCATGGTGGTCATATACCTCCAACTTTGCTCCGACTTCTCCTACTCCCTCAGCTAGACGTTGACAAGCTTTGTTTTAAGCGAAATACGTATGTCAAGCTCGTCAAGCTTCGGCAAATTTCGATTGTGAAATAGCCTTTTTATTGATGACGCATGCGTTCTTGACATGTTTCTTAGCGCTAAATTTGATAATCTCAAGATTTAGTAATATCTAGGGAAATGTGATTGCAGTAAGGTGCGCCATCTTCACGCAGCTATCTTTATCGTTATTTATGAAAATTTAAATTTCTTCACGAATATTTTTCGTTTTTACCTTTACTTTTCTCAAGCTATTTTCGAATGTTGAAAAATTTCTTTGCTCTTTCTTAGAAACTGTAATTCTATTGGGTACTTCAGGGTTCTGGGAATTTAGAATAATGGAGTACGGTAGGATAATATTCGTGAACGAAATTATCGTTGACGGCGCTAGTAAATAAAAATGTGAGCGTCAGAAACGACGCGGGAAGCGAAAATGTTCGCGCCTAACGCTGAGAGAATCGGCAGCGCATTTATTTTGAGACATTACGCCTGTCTTTGACGCTAAATTTAAAAAAATAATAATTCTTTAGTGGCAATAGAATTACCTTTATGATATAGTGTGTGTGCAATGGCGAACATCTTTAATAAAGTTATATTTTCAAATTAAAATTGCATTTTATTTTCTCTGCCATGAATGGCGTTACTGCACATGCGCAGCGAGACAAATTACGCTCCATTTGTTTGGTCTCGTACAAAACGCACTTTTCTTGCCTATTCATAAACAAGTCGACCAGGAATTTCCACAAAAAACTTCGGCTCCATTATCTATGGGCTCCATTTTGAGAATCTATATTCAAAATAGGGATACGCATTCATTAACTTTTTCGAATGAATCTACAACGACAACAATTCCATTGCTATTTGATATTATTCAAAATAAATACATGTAATTTTCAAAATTTTCTTTCGTTGAATAAATTAAAAACAAAAAGTTATCGCACAGATTATAAACGTCAGTTGACTATCCAGAAAAATTTAAACACTTTGGAAAATCGTTGAAGAACTTCTAGTTGCCGGTGGAACTTCTAACAATTACACTTTGATAAAACCCGAAAAGTTGTTGATATTTTTGTAATAAATGAACATGTACCCGTATCAGTTGTAAGAATTCTCGAAGATCATTAATTATATATTAA
Organism: Nebria brevicollis; assembly: GCA_944738965.1. NCBI lineage: Eukaryota > Metazoa > Arthropoda > Insecta > Coleoptera > Carabidae > Nebria > Nebria brevicollis. Next base: position 5,662,051 of record OX122899.1, read on the forward strand.
ATTTACACCAAAATAAATGATTTCTTTAAAGTTTTTTATATATATATATATATTAATTTTTTTTTATTTTTTGATTTGCATGAAATGATATCGCGGGTTTTTCAAAATTCTATGAATTAAATTAAGTATCAACAACTACATAATAAATAATCGTGCGTCACCAATGAAAGTTTATCACTTAAGATTCTTCACGGGTCAAATATGTTCTTATATGTACACTATATAACTCGCTATGTAAATATATTTTCATTTAGTTGCTTGTAATATACATATCAACATCTAATTATTAGTATAAAATATTTTTATTCCCAAAAAAAACGATTTGAGTTGTAAGTAGGTTTAACATTTGTTAACAACTCGCAACCATGAAATAATAGATTTCACTGTTCAAGGTTAGTGGTAATAACCGTGAAGGACTCAAGTGAATCATTTTTTTTGTACGTAGTACAATTTCCTTGTGAACAATAGAGGCAAAAAAAAAATCATGGATAAAATGCGACATTTTTTGAAACAACACATGCGGTTAATCGCGCTGTTTATCATTATTTTGATAAGTGATATTACATCGGCAGCAACTATAGGGCGGGAGACACCTCAGTCTGCCGTGTCTACGCAACAAAATCGAAAGCAGCAAACGAAAGCAGTCATGCATCCAGCATTTGTTACCGCCGGGAGAAAACCAGGTCTAGAAATTTGGCGAGTGCAGGTAATTTCATATTAACATAGCATATCAATCAAGTTTAATGAATTACATACATATTTTAGAATATATACATTTTTATTGCAATATTATATTAAACGTAATTGCCTTATCTATTCGGTTGTTATCAACAAATTCGTTTTTTAATTGATAAGCAAGAGAAGTACTTCGGCGATACACTGCTTGCTCAAAAGGTTCAAGTTGTGAAATATTGCGTAAACAACGGGACGATTGGTCAAAAAATCGTTATAACGAACGTCACAACGGGCGCGAAATACGTTTGCATATGTCCCATGTTAAGCTCATGGGAAAATGCACACTTAAATATAAAACAAATATGTTAAAATATTTTAGAAATGATAGAATATAAAATATCAATCGAATGTCGCTAATGTTTTGATTTTTTTTTTATTTTAGAATTTTGAACCAGTCGTATATCCAAAAAATGATTACGGAAAGTTTTATACTGGAGATTCGTATATTGTGTTATTTGTAAGTGTACAGTAATTGAAAATTAAACTGACTTATATTATATAAACAAATAAATAAATAGTTGTTTTTTATGTTTGACAAAAATAGTCGAAAGAAAAGAACGGTCAATTTAGTTGGGATTTGCATTTCTGGTTGGGAACTGAGACGACTATAGATGAATCCGGAGCTGCGGCAGTTCTAACTGTTCAACTGGACGATCAACTCGGTGGTGTGCCTGTTCAGCATCGCGAAGTACAAGAACACGAATCACAATTGTTCTTATCGCATTTTAAAAGCGGTATGTTATATAAATTACGACGTAGTTTTTGGAAGTGTTCAAATTATATTTGTTATTATATTTAAACATTTATCAGGAGTAAGATATTTACCTGGAGGAATTGCCAGTGGATTTCACCACGTTGATTCAAAAGTTGTTAAGAAGTTATTCCAAGTAAAGGGAAAGAAAAATATACGCGTTAAACAGGTACATACACACTAGACAATTCATTGCGTCTTTCACACTGATATTTATCTATAAGTAAATAGATATTTGAATCAATAAATGTGTCAATTAGGTGGAGCTATCAGCAGCCTCATTAAACAAAGGCGATTGTTTCATTCTGGATGCCGGCAATGACATATTTGTATATGTGGGTGTAAAAAGTAAACGAATTGAACGTTTGAAAGCGATTAGCGCTGCAAATTTGATTAGAGACCAAGACCATGGTGGCAGATCAAAGGTTCATGTGCTTGGTATGTCAAATAGTTCATTGTTTTACAGTTGATTTACGTGTACCATTAATTTATTAATATAAAACTTAATTTTAGATGAGTTCAGCACTGCAGATGAAGTGACCCAATTCTTTGAAGAACTGGGCTCCGGTTCGCCGTCACAAGTGCCGGATGAAACAACTGGTGGTGATGATGAACAATTCGAAAAGAAAGAAGAAAGCACCGTATCACTTTACAAAGTATCGGATGCGAATGGCAAAATGGAAGTGCAAAAGGTTGCGCAGAAACCATTGAAACAAGAAATGTTAGATACAAATGTTAGGACGTTATTATATTATTTTTATTTCGTATCTCCCTAATCTAACGTTTGTTATACACTATAGGATTGCTTCATTTTGGACACTGAATTAGCGGATATTTATGTTTGGATTGGGAAAAAATGCAACGGCAAAGAAAAATCTGAATCTATGGTTAAGGCTCAAAGCTTTATGAAATCGAAACATTATCCAGCCTGGACCCGAGTACAAAGAATCATTGAGGGTGGTGAACCTAGTATCTTTCGTCAGTACTTTACTACATGGCGCGGCACTGGTGAACTGCATTCTAGGCTGATTCGCAGGGCTTCTGGCTCATTGATAAATGGTTACCATTGCAAATTGCTGGCAAATGGTAAACTTGTTATAAACGAGATACATGGAATTGAACAAGAAGTATGCTTATCATATAATACACTTTACTATTGGGTACACTTTACAATAAATCGTTGTTTAGGATCTCGATGAAGATGATGTCATTTTCTTAAAAGCAGGTGCTGATATGTTCGTTTGGTTTGGTAAGGATTCGGACTTTGAAGAAAGACTATTAAGCTCAAGTAAAGCTGAGGTACAAATCAATAACGTAATATTACTTAGATTTTTTTTTATCAAATCTGTTTTCTTATTTTTAATAGGAAATGAAAGAACGTGGTGATGTAGAAAACATCATATTTGTGGATCAAAATGAAGAATCGGAAACTTTCATGAAACTATTTCCAAATTGGCAAACTGGATTTTGGGATGTAGGAATTGCAATATATTATTATTTGTGTACAATGCATATTGATTTTTGTGTGTTTCAGTCGGCCCTTACATATGAACAAAGGAAGAATGATATTTTGAATATTTAAAATAAATTTTTTGTGAAATTAAAAATGTATTATATTTTAAATTTTCTACCATAAATAAAAATACCAGCACATAATAATGACTATATAAATTACATTCAATTCAAATGTATTTAACCGTTGAATATATATATATATATCTTAATTAATTAATTGAGGTACATATACAAAGATTTAACCAATTAATATAATTTAAAATTGCCACGTACTATAGTTGCTAATCTTGCCGATTGATGGCGGTACGAACGGCGTTTAAGAATGTTCTAGAGATTTCTAGAAATAAAATCTATTTCGATATATTGCGCAATGAATGTGTGTTCATTTCAGTTGGTCTCGAGTTTTTGCTTCGTTTAGTTGACGCGAAAATTTTGTTTGTGATTAATCGAATTGTTTAAACAACAAATTAAGTGGATAGTGTATGTTCTACTCAACAAGTATTGAATATAAACAAGCCAACATCAGCAGCACGTGCCCTATTGAGTTGTTCTACGTGCCACCCATTTGTTATTAAAAATGGGCAAAGACTATTACAAAACGCTTGGACTAGCAAAAGGTGCCACGGACGATGACATTAAGAAAGCGTATCGTAAACTGGCACTAAAATACCACCCAGATAAAAACAAGACACCGGGGGCCGAAGAGAAGTTCAAAGAAGTTGCTGAGGCGTACGAGGTTCTCTCCGATAAGAAGAAACGCGATGTGTACGATATGCATGGAGAAGAAGGCTTAAAGAGCGGTGTTCCTGGATCACAGGGAGTCGGTGGCCAGAATTTTTCGTATACGTTCCACGGAGATCCGCGCGCGACCTTTGCACAATTTTTCGGTTCGGCTAGTCCGTTCCAAGCTTTCTTTGAAATGGGTGGACCTGGATCGAATCGCATGTTTAACTTTCATGACGATGACATGGATGTGGACATGGACCCATTCGCCACATTAGGAATGGGTCCTCAACGACCAACCGGGCCTGGTGGTGCGTTCCGCAGTCACTCGTTCAACTTTCATGGGAACACTAATCGCAACAAGGACAAGCTCCAAGATCCGCCAATTGAACATGACCTCTACGTTTCTCTGGAGGATATAATTAAGGGCTGCACAAAGAAGATGAAGATCTGTCGAAAGGTGGTCCAAACCGATGGTACCACTCGTAAGGAAGACAAAGTGCTGACAATCAACGTGAAACCCGGTTGGAAAGCGGGCACTAAGATCACGTTCCAAAGAGAAGGTGACCAAAATCGTAACAAGATTCCAGCAGACATAGTCTTCATCATTCGGGATAAGCCACATGTACATTTCAAGCGGGAAGGCAGCGATATTCGATTTGCTGCCAAAGTATCACTGAAGCAAGCATTATGCGGCTGCATTATTGATGTCCCATTAACGACCGGCGAGAAGCTCTCGATCAATTTAACCAATGAAGTGATCAAACCGAACACCGTCAAGCGAATTCAAGGACACGGGCTACCATTGCCGAAGGAACCGTCTCGCAAAGGAGATTTGATTGTCTCCTTCGAGATTAAATTTCCAGACCATCTGACGCAATCGGTGAAGGACATTATTTATGACACATTGCCCAATTAAGTACATATTCATTACACATCCCTTTTCTGCTGTATGACCTGAAATCAACATTTTTAATTACCACCCCTCCAAGCCAACCGATTTTGCATAAATATGTTCACATCTTAATTTAAATAAACCCTAATCTTAATTCAACTAATTTATTGAAACAACACATTTATTCATAATATTTAAAAAAAAAAAATACTGTACGTTTTAGTACTTACTCTTTTGTGTGATAAAAAGAAGAAAAAAAAATGTTAAATGTGTGTATACATATAGTATATGTAGTTGTAACATATATCTATATATACATAATGATTGAATGTGAATGAATGCCTAGGAAAGTTTTCTTCTATGATTAATCACTGATCATATTATTTTTGATGGAACAAAGTCATTTTATTTTTGTTAGAAACATGTTTAATTTTTATAATGTGCACAGTGAAAACACAGAGAAAACTTGTTGATATAATAATTAATCATAATAATTAAATATTCTTTTTTCTATAAAGATATACTGTCATTATTATAAATACAAACAGTGTATTATTCTGTTAGAGATAATAAATTTTTCAAAAATTTTTTTGTACAAAATGCTTATTTTATTATTATTTCAAGTGTGAATACCCTTCCAATTATGTTATTCATATAAATACATATACAATGTGTATTTATATAAAGTAGTGAATAGTCAGTCACTAGTCCTTGCTGCCTCCTAAAATAGTCAGCTGTGTTTGTATGCGAAATAGGTAGTGGGAGCCGGGCCGATGACGTCGTGTTCCGTTTCGCCAACGCAGTCCTATTTCATATTATCATTATAATATAGTTATGAATGTTGTTTTACAATATTTCGGTTCAAATGACAGGTAAAAATGAATGACTAGTTGGCATCGTGTCACACAATTTTTTATTTATATACGTATATATTTATTTATTATTTATTTTAAAATAATACATACTGGTCATAGTCTGGATAGATAGTCTAATTCTTCCAATGAGAGAAATCAATTCTATCTATAGTAGAACATTTCCGAGTTGGATTAGTAGACGAATTCGCACGGCGCATCACATACTGCGATACGAAATTAATGGAATCCGACGTATCACAGATGACGCCAGCCAACGTCGTCCGACGAATCTGCTCCAACTGGCGTCTGGTGAACGATTGAGGTTTTTCAGCAGTCTCGTACCAGAATCGATCACCGCGTTTCAGCCGCACAAATTGATCGACAATAATACAATTGGCCGTTGGTCCTAGAAGTGTTCCCTTCAGCGGCCGTTCAGATAAAGCGCCCGTGTACAAGTCCACGTCATCGATATGATTATACAGCTGTCCAATCCGTTGTAATGATTCGTCGTCAATGTACGCGCTCATATCTGCGAACGTTGATGGATAAGCCAAACCGCACTTCTTGCGCCAAGCGGTGTAGCCGGGGAGGCCGTGGTCGCGACCCCGTTGTATATTCAGTGCGACTAAATCGAGACCACCGCATGATTTCGGATGCGGATTAGTAGTAGTATCGTTCTTCTTGGCATCATTATCATCGTCATCCCGTTCGAAAAGATGCCGTTTTATCTCTGTATTAAAGTACGGATCGGCTGCCTCGATCGAAGTGTCCATTGCACCAAGTAAAATGCGATCTAATGCGTCGTCGCCATACAAACGGAAAGGATCGAATAATATCTGGTGCAACTTGACGTATTCATCACTGGTGGTATCGTTCCCGAGGATCTTTACTAGCGCTGGTATCAGTGTATGTGCAAATCGAAATGCTGCCGCCGCAAACGCATTGGCGATACTCGCATCTGTCCCCTCATCGTACTGATGTTGACTGCCCACCAGCTGAACAGTTGCCGTAGCACCAATAACTATGGGTAGAAATTCAGTGTATGTGATGTGTTGGAGTTGCGCAGCGATAATATGTCTCGTCTCTTGGTACAATCGTTCATCATCCCAATGCGGATTAATGTGCTGCAATTGGCCAGCAATCTGATTGTGTTGTCGAACCCACAGCAAATGCATGGCTGTTAAATGGAGATTCTCATTGGCGCGACTGTCACCGGACAAAAAACAATATTGCCCTTTGTTAATCATTTTCATTCGATTGCAGCCGTCATTCAGATCCTCCGAGATCGGTAAGAGTTGTCGTCCATCGGCCAAAGTGAGCGTCGCCAGGGTACCATTGGAGAATGAACGTAAACGACGTGCGAGCACCGGATCTCCGCCGTATACGGCACTGCCGTCAATGTACGATGAGACTTGGTTGATTTGTTCGCGAGGCCCTAAACAGCATGTGGGCGCTGGTGCTGAACGAACAAAGTCGATACATCGGATCGTCCCGTCTGATTGTTCTTCAAACACCGGGAAACATTCCGGGTGTGCACTGGTTCGTGCTTGTGTGACACAGCACGCGATCGCACCGCCATCTTTGGTACGACTGAGCGCTGTTGCTGTGATATCGTGGTCAAGGAACTGACCCCACACCGCTAACATGATGGTGAGGTCGCGATCGTTTTCGTAGCTGGGTCGGTGTACCACGCGACTGACGCGGCTTGCGGCTGGCAATACGCCGCCGTTCAGTGCACTAGAGCGTGGTTCACCGACGCCGTCCGCGTAACTCGCCTCCAACATACGCCGGAATTTGTTGTAACCAACACCCCACACAAACGGATGCTTCAAGTTGTTACAACTACCGTTTATTGAGCGGTATCTGGTACTACAGGTAGTTTTGTTTGTTCTTGAACACCAACCAATATCTTTGATTTCTTCAATATTACATATTGGTTCTAATGGTTTTGTTATATTATATCTCGCTCTATAAATATAAATAAATATATATATATAAAAAAATTTTTAATTGATTAATAAACATACCGACTTTCCGCGATATATTTCGATGCATGATAAGAAGCGTAACCAGCTCGACCGAGTGAATCAGCTCGAATAGATGTGGACATACTCATTTGATGTCTGAAACTGGGACTCGCCGATTTTAACAACACTGTATTTCGTTCCATGTCATCTCTTAAATTAAGCGCTTTTTCGCCCGATTCAATCGCTAGTTGTATTTCATTGTCCGTTTCATTTGCTCCCATGTACGATATTGTTATCACCGTAACAGATATTATTAATGCCCTAAAATGTGTATTTATATATAATTATAAAATGCAACTACAATATAGAAACTCAATCCGTACAATAATAATGCACATAAACAGCACTGGAATTGTCGCGTTTTTCGTTTTACGATCAGTTGGAAATCTGTTTGAGTAACAAATTTTTTGCCCTCGAATTCGTCAGTTAGAGGTGTTCGCTCTGTCGCCATTCTTAAATTAGCACTAACTGATATGAATATAATAATGCAATTTAAGCGTTGTTGTTATCTTTATTTGAACAATAATATATGTTGGTTTAATTAAGGTGTTTGACTAAATAAATTAACTAGACATTCTTCAACAGCGCGTACATATCATGTGAATAGATTTCCGTTGCGAGTCTTAGTCGATAGTGGTTCATTGAAATATGATACATATATTTGAATGAAGCCGTTCAACCGAGAACTAATGAAACCTGATACTTTTTACATGTAGATATTTAGAAACTCATCTACATCTTTGTAATCTGGGAGCTTATCAACCATTTTCAATTGGCATAATATGCGTTTTTTCTTTAAAGTAATTTCCTTATCTTCAGATGTTTTTAAATGTTGCACTACGCATTTTCACAGCAAGTCCGCCGTATGCAGAAGTCCATCATGGTTTCGTTGACAATCTACTACTTTTTCTCGCATTATTTGTTTGTCAACAGGATGGTTTATTGCAACGATGATCATCTGTTAAAGATTCGATAAAATCTGTTGATCGCAGTCATCCATTGCGATGGCCGAGAAAGTGTATGTGAATTCTTCCTATGTGTAGTCGATCGGCGACGGTGGCTCCAATTTATCGTAAATGTAACATTTACGATAAATTGGAGCACTACGAAACGTATTGCTTTTTCCGGCTCGTCCAACGTTTCTAGTCATAGCTAAATCTATATCAGAGTCTATGTTTATTTGAGCAAAACTTGTCTGATATTTTCTGGCTATATTCAGAACACTTCGTCTCATACTTTGATAGTACATGTTGTCATCAGTTAAAACGATACATTTTTTCTTATCCATGATGGTAGTATAGCATTAATCAACCTTCGCAGAAACTGCTTTCCGCGATTTCTTATAATCTAATTTTCGGTGTAATTTTTTATATTGATCGAAGGATATATGCTTAATTTTAGTGTTTTTCGTAGTAAATTTTTGTTGTACAACATTATACAGGTATGATTTCCCAGGAATGCCTATCTGTACAACAACACAAGCACCTGCCATATTTCATGTTCTCTTATCGCTTAAAAATAAATATTATCAAAATGTGAGTAATAAATAAATAAATCAAAACATACCCACTAACCATACTATTTTGCATCGAATGTGAACATACGTAAATAAATTAGTAACGAGAAATTATTAAAATTAAAAAAAAACACTTTTGAACAGATCGCAGGAATTTGATGGAAACACGAAATTAAAATGTCCAATTTAGGAAGATTTTATTTACTTAAAAATTGCTTATAATCATAAATATGTAAAATACAAAAAGTATGAAATATATGTCTTTCATATCATATCATATGAGAAGTCAAAATACATGTACAATAAACGCAATTTTGTATTAAATATCACTGATTGTAATTTCTTGATCTAACTAAATGCATAACTAACAAAGTGAAAATTTCTTTTAAACAAAGGAGATTATATTTATATGCAATAATTAACTTAATATGGAATAATCACAATAATAAAATATATATATATATATATATATATATATATATATATATATATATATATATATATATATATATATATATATATATATATATCCAGCAGTCTTGATTTTAACAAACTTCACTCACACATTTATACGATTGTATTCGGTGTGAATAGAAAGTAATTCACACAGCAAAACACACACGCACACATTTATACATATGTATATATATATATATATATATATATATATATATATATATATATATATATATATATATATATATATATATATATATATATATATATATAAATATATATTATATATAAATATATATTATATATAAATATATATTATATATATTCGTGAACGAAATTAACAACTCGCTCTCTGGCGGTAAAACCAATGTACTACAAAAATTGGTCATCACGGACATTAATGAATCGCACAGATGATTATTTCTTTAATAAATTTCGAAGAAATAAAATATCTAGCATACCTCACGAAATAAATTCTTCGGCCAACTCACAAATAATTTATAAATAATAGTGACAATCATAATACAGTTTTAATGAACACAAAATAAGACTCCAAGAGTAATTCGTTTTGGCAAAGAACGACTGGAATCAGTTCACTTTGTTGCACTTCGCGTGTCCAATCATAGCTTCTATCACAACCGTCAAACACATTGGTCATTTCGTCCGACATTTTTATTAATGCTACTAGCGCCGCCAACGATAATTTCGTTCACGAATATATATATGTATATATTAAAACATTCGAACAGTGTAAATCAGCCATTAAGGGTGAATCCACACTCTTGGATATCCGCGGCTTTTGGTTTAGTGTCCAGTCATGTGATTGAAGCGTGAATGATCATAATAATATGTATAGAAAGTAAAAAATGAATGAATGAATGAATGAAGTGAAATGTATGTTTCTTTAAATGAATTACAATGTGTAGGAAATGTCTTATTGTTAATATTTTATGCGTGTTTGATTTTCATATCTTCTTTGAAGATCTTGCCCTTAAAAATGACTAGTACATTGAAATTAATTTATCTTATCGTATGATGCATCACTTGGATGTTGGGTTTCCCTCTATGTTATTATGTATATCTTTTTACATGACCAATTAATAACAAATTAACGATAAAGTTGATTCACGTGTACGAAATTAGTGAAATTGTTAAGTAAAATATTGAAAATCATTTCTAAGAATGCGATACTCATGAAACGAAATCTATCGTATGGCACAATTACTAGAATTTTGTATAAAAATATTACTTACAGATACAAAATAAAATAATAAATAAATTACGAATGTTCACACAGCTGATGTAAATCCGAATAGTTAACGATAGCACGATGTAGAAATTCGTATTGAGCCTAAAACGGAATAAAACAGATTATGAATGATTGATGCCGGTTAACGAACGGTGGACGTAAATACATACAAAAGTACTAATCATTCCTTGTCTTTGAGATCGCAGCTTTCTTGTCGTCGTAAAAATATCAACCCGTTTCTCAATTTTCAATTGTTGTACTAATATACTCAATCCAACAAACATGGAACTTCGATCGGAACCGCAACTTGTGAGTGAGTGAAATAATAATTATGAAAATATGCAATACAATACAAATAACCAAAAAGAAAAAACGAAAATCATACTTGCAATGTATTACAAGTGGTCCGGTGTAATTCTGTTGGTCTTGAACCAAATGCGTCTGGTCAACCAATTCGATTAGACCACGAGTAACTTCTGGAACCTCGCCCTCCACGGTTGGCCAGCCATGATACTGGAATTGTGTGACCATTATGTTTTCGTCACTTTTATTATTCGTCACAAGAAATTCGCGGCGTGTGTAATACGGACAGCTTTCAGACTGTATGTACTTCACAACGATATGATTGTAGGTGATCTCATCGTCTGGCCAGTAACGCGGGCATTTTTTAACTATATTCTCGCCACCCAACTAATAATTGCAAAAACATGTTAATCTCATACTAAAAATATTATAAATCAAGCCACATACGTTTGACAACATAACGATAACGCTTATGCCTTGCTCCGAAGTCATCCGCCAAAAGTCGGCGATCGTGGTCTCAAGTGGATCTTGCGTGATTATAAACGATTCGGAATTATCATAGCCCTCGATGAATGAAGCGTTTATATATGTGGAATGTTCACTGCCTGGGATTGGTGTAAGTATCACGCGATTTCTGTCATACGGTATCACCGAATCGCTGCGGTTTTTCGGATCGTTCTCATGGCAACTGCCAACTGTATAGGATTTTCTGTCTTCGATAGTATTTTTAATTTTCTAATCAACATTTTGTTATTATCATTTAATTTCCCGCAAACTGAGATGTCACAATTAATTACACCTACCTCGTAATCTTCTTCCATTTTACTCTTTCCTGTCTCATTGCGTTTTAGTTTATCGAAAAATGATTTCAATTCGGTAACTTGAATTTCCGTGTCGCCATATTGCGCAACCTCCATTAACGCTCGATAGATGAAAATGTATTGTTTCTGTTGAGCATCAGCAATTATTAATAATAATGATTGTATTTAATGAATTGCAATTAGAAATAACTTACTAGTGATTGCACTAAGAAATTTCTTTGATGTCTCAAATCACATACAGTGTTAAAGATCGCCACTTGCCCTTCTTCGTTGAGTTGTTGCAGAAGGGAATCGAGTGCGACTAGAGTGCCAGTGCGGCCAACGCCCGCACTGCAATGCACAAGAATTGAACCCTTTTCCAATGAGTACGCCTCGTTGACTCGTTTTATAAACTTGATGATTCCATGCGGATGTTCCGGTGCCATAAAGTCTTTCCACACCAGATAGTGGTATTGTGTTAAATACCGTTCATCTTTCGGTTTGGTGCTATTGTTCGTTGTTGCTGTTATTGTAGTTGTTGTATTTATTGCTGTTGCTGCTGTTGTGGCAGTTGTAGCATAATTATTCTTTTTCGAGACACGCAAGTGTCGTATAATATAGTCCGAGTATCGTTTCTCATCCATGTGCGCCACCGTGATGTCACCGAATATTTTCTCGCCCTCGCTTTTGTCTGGCCAGTATTTGGCGCACTTGGTTTTACTGTACTCCTCCAAATTGGTGAGCATCAGAATGAGTTCCAAGTGTTGCTCCCAGATCATGCGCCAATAGTCACTGACAGTATTCTCCATTGGCCCCTGTGCGCAAATGAACTTTTTCCGTTCTTTGTAGCCGATGACGAAGTTCGCATTGATGTAGTCTGAGCCAGCGATGCTGTCGATTTGCGAAAGTTTCACGCGACTCTGGTCGTACGCTTTGATGTCCGGATATCGATTCTTATACATATTCTCGCGGCTTTCGGAAGCGCGCGTTGTTCGATCACTGAATTTGTCTGGTAACAGTTCAAATTCGCGTTGGAAACCGTAGTCAGAGTCGCGATGGCGTTCCATGTACACGTTCGGCAATTCGTTCTTGACTATTGGGCTCATATCGGGTGGACTCACCGATACCAAACGATGTCGGCCACGAAGACTTCTACACAAATGCCTAAAATCACTTATTTTTTTTTTTATTATTATTATTACTATTGACATAATTTATATACTATCTATATAATAATAATAATATACTACTTTCAATAACCATACATACACGAATAATACGTGACACATACCTAAACGAATTGCGAAATGTAATCATTTCGATGCCTTGCACGTGGCCCACTTGTTTTGTGTATCGATGCAAAACACACAAGGCCATAAATAATATCAGAATTATTAAAATTAATGCGCATAGAATCTGGACCACAATGCCCAGTACTTGAGTTGCTGGTTCAACCACCAACTCTGGGCCAGGATTCAATATATCAAAATAGTTGCTATATGCGGTTAATTGCTGATTGCCATTTTGACCGTACACTATAGAGAATGGAATAAATATAGTTAACAAATTGCAATAAGTACGCACGGTGTTTATAAATTACCAACAACTTCAACGAAACCAGTATAATTACTATTCATATCTAAACTGCCGTCAAACGGAATTATAAAATTGTATTGATCACGAATATTTCTAGTGATTCGTTCGGAGGCCTCGGCCTCCGACTGATCATCACTAATTACATTATTTAATATATCTGCAACACTAGTAGTGGTGGTCATCGTCGTCGTTAGAAGGAACGAGGACTGATTTTCCGTCACGTTGGTCTTCTTCGCCTCGGTTGCAGATTCTTTTTTGTTATCATAGTGGCTATTTAAATTCGAGCTAATGCCCGTACAGTGTATGCACGGAGAGTCTGTGAAGTTTGTTGTATGATCATCCCCAAGAAATATTTCTGATTGATAATTTTCGCTGTCATAAATCAATCAATCAATCACAGAAATAATGCCAGATAATCATAAATTTACCTACCCAGAAAACATGTCTGCGACGTAGGCACCACCTTTCGCAGTGCGATGCGCTTCGTGGTAACTGACGATGTGCAAATCTTCAGCGGATGGTAACTCTGCCAAACCTTTGTTCAATTCCATGCGTATTATATAAATTCTGTACATGTATATAAATAAATAATTAATGTTGAAGAATTTGAATAGTGGTAAAATATACCTGTAACAACAAATAGCACCGTTACGTTCTGAAATCCTAGGTAGGAAAAGCTTAAATATCCATTTGCCCGACTCTTGCACTTGCGCCCAAGAGTATCGCGATAGTTTGTTTTTATCGGGAATCGTTGGCGGCATGGCGCAATGTAAGACCACATGTTTGCCGTGCTTTTTCATGCGAGTGACCGCCGATATTTTCACAGTGTAATTTGTGTTTGCTGATATATTATAGAATCGTGTGCCTAAATATGTGTCGCCGACGCTAGTCATTTTTGGTCCCCATGTTAACAGTTCAGTAGTTCCTTGGTCGTTAATAAATGAGGCACCACCCTCTAATATCAACTATAATATAAATAATAGTTACTTTATATATAAATATATATTAAAAAAACAATACAAACATTGTAATGTATAATTTTTCCATTTGAGTTTTTTGGTGGCTGCCATGCTACATACACAAAACAGGTATGACTGATATTGTCAAAACGACAATCGAGTGATACGTTCTCAGGAGGATCGGAAATGCCATCCAATGTAGTGCCATTGATCACATTTGACCACGGCGAACATTTCTTCGTGTATTCGTTGCATGCTGCAACCTAGTAAGTTGAATTTGTGTTAATTACAATGATTTATACAAATATGAAGGAATAGAGTATATGTATACTTGAAATTCATATAAAGTTGCAGGAATTAAATCTCGAAACATGTACAAATGATCGCCGGGTGTTGAATGAATTGCTTCGGTCGGCGTCGAACTATTGTACGACCACAATTTCAATTGATAGTAGTGAATATGGTCAATCAAATGGCTGGGTAACGGTGACCAGGAAACGGTGATTGAGGATACAGTGACGCCGGTCACTTTAACCTCGGGAATGAACTCGGGATTGGCGTCGAGCGTCTTCACTTGAATCACATTCGACTTTTGGCCGACGCCCTGATCGTTGGCGGCCTCCATGCGCAAACTGTAGCCGGTGTTTTTCTTAAAGACAGCATTCTCGAGCACGGCACGCGTTTCTTGACCACGGATCTCCTCCGGATAGTAGTACCAAGCGCTTGCACTCGTATCGTCCAGCAGCTCTTCCATGTACTGGACGCGGTACTTTAAGTGTTTGGCATCGTTGCCGTCGTTGACGGTCCAATTGAGGAAGATTGTGTTGACGCCCAGCGCTTTCGCACGATCGATATGCACTTGCGGTTTATCTAAGATCAGAATTAAGATCGGCTCACTTGCCACTTGGACATCTGGTTCGTCGTTGTTGTTGTTCGTCACCACTTCGCATATGTATTCGCCAGCGTCGCGACGATTGACGTTCGGCAGGTGAAGGGTGATGTTGTGCAAGGTTTCGTTGTAGCTGGTGATTACGGTCGCATTCGAAAGTCGCGCCGTTCGCTTGACTTGTTCGTCGGTGCTCTTCAGCGCCAACCATCGCGCGCCATTTCTAGTGTTCATGGGGAAACCTTCGATCGTGCAATAAATCACCACGTCCGCGTGTAGTTTCACCTTTACCACACGGCTACTTTGCTCAATCACTCGATGTGGAATCGTCATGTTTAACACAACTGTTTCATCTGTTTGTATGTAATCATTCGCTACATTGCACGTATAGTTACCCACTTGATTCAATTCGAAATACGGAATTTGTAAATACATATTATGGAATGCATTTGGCTGATCACCATTGTGATTATGATTATAATATATTTGTATATTACTACTGAAATAATTACATGTATGTATTTTATATATATAAATCTATTTCAAATGATTATATATCGCTGTAAATGCACACACCTTGAATTCTCAGTGATATTCTCACCATTGAATGTCCACCACTGAGTTACATTTGGTACATTTGTATTACATACAAGCGTCACATTTATGCCCACTTGTATTTCACTTAATTCGACACCAACAACATCGATGAATGTTGTTGTTGCTGGGTACGCTTCATTTGAATTTTCTTTATGGTCTATTGAAATAAATAAATGTATATATATATATATAAAAATGATTATTTTTATTAAATAAAATTTACCAACTACTTATTTCACTTACCAATATCTTGCGGTAGAATGTAAATATACCAAATTGTATTAAAAAACAGTAATTTCAGAAGAAAATATTGGGCTTGGTCACAAAACATGGCGTCTTTATTTAAAACATAACAAAATTTCTTGTTCTTCGCTTATCGCTGTTTACAGCATTATATTCAATATATACATTTAAACATGTATTATTGGCGAAAATATGTCACTGCATGTTGTACAACACTTCTTATCCGAGATATGTTTTGTAAACAAAGACTGCTTCACCGGGGAATGAAGAGTTTGTCAAACTTCAATATTTTACATGACAGATCATTTACGAAATAACACACTTGTTCGACAAATAACTAATAAATATTAACGTATTTATATAAGAAATAACTAGTCAGTTTTAATATCACACATGAAAATGTTACCGCACGCGTATTTATGGAGGAAATCCCATTAGCAAATATTGGCAAATATGTTAGGAAACTATTCTTTCACTGCGAGCCGAACGCTCTCTCTCTATCTCTGATGACTAAGGTGGCCTAGAGCGAAAGAACATACCGCAACCCTAAAGTTCACGTCACACTATACCACTGTGCCGGTAGCGGTGCCGGTGCGCCCATGCATTTTTATGACAGAATACTGCAACTATTTTTGTTTATAATAAAACAAGATTTTTAGAACGAAATAACAATTGTGATGTTAACATAAAAGTGTGTTTAGATCACAGACTACAGTTAAATAATAATGGGATGCGTGATGGTCCCACGAATAATTCTGGTAAAGGTGACCGACCTTATTCGGTTAGTTCCAAAAGAGAGAATTGGATAGGTAGCACATAACGTAAAACATAATTAAATGGGTAGGTAATTTAGCATTTGAAAAGAAGAGTAGTATCGGGTGTAAGAGACACCTAGATTTCTTGAACTGTCCGTATGTATATTGGATTGATGTGCGAACGAATGAATGAATAAGTATTATTTTAAAAAACAGAAATAATGTTAGTTTTCAATTGAAATTTATTATAAATTCATTCTAAATAAACTAAACATCAAGAAACATTTAACATAATATAAGAACACTATTTAGGAGCATATAAATTTGATTAGTATGCTCGAAACAACTATTTATTAGGAACTGTAATGAAAAATCTACCATTGCATTATCTCTGGCCTTGCGTGGGTGACATCTATAATATATGTACATACAAACTGACTAAAAAGATGTTAACAATACATCTGGTTAAAAATACTGATTCGTTTTTTTTTTTCATATACCTATATACTAATACTTATAGACAATTAATATTGATACAACATATAAATAATTCGTTTGCACCAGTGTGTTAGCATCTTCAGCACCTACATATCTACATATGATGCCACACACACACACACAACCAAGAGAGTAACATGGGCAGACTTTTTATTGCTAAAATAATATAGGTACATACATTTAATTGCGTAATACGATTTCACTATTGAAATTTCGTATTCGTGCCAAATCTCCCTTGATTATGATGCATAGGTTACTAATATACATAATACTTAGACAGATTTTGGATTTGATTCTGAAAGTGTTAATTGTCGTACATCAGGTGGTGGTTGTTGTGGTTGCGATGGTGTCACTGTCGTTGTCTGTGTCGTTGGTGTATGTCGATTATACATGTGTACAGTTGCATGATTCGATGGTGAATGTGATGTGGTAGCAATAGTAGTAACTGATTGATGACTCGTTGTAGTTGTTGTTGTTGTTGGATATGAATAGTTTAAAGAATCTTCAATCAATTTTGTGGTTGATCCATCTATATACTCATGATTTGGCTCAGTAATCAAATCGAAAGTGAACGCTGTGGTTTGCGATGAATAATGTATGGTGGGTGTAGTGGTCGGTGTTGGTGGTGATGTTGCGGTGCTGCTCATTGTCATGGTGACTACATCGGCTACTTTTTGTAGGGTGTCCGACCACGGTGGACTTGGATTCCATTGTTCAATTAAATCGGCTGGGTCGGCTTTGAACATGATGCGAGCGCGATTCATGGTTGTGTTGAAAAAGGTTTTTTGTAAACGGACGTTACCGTAACCCATGGTAGATGTTGTAGTAGTAGAAGTCATAGTATTTGTAGTAGTAGTAGTAGTAGCGATGGTGGTGGTGGTGGTGGTGGTTTCCGTAGCGGTGGGTATCACAAGACTAATCCCTTCGGCTGTAGACAATTGATCCAAGTCCATAATCACTTGATCTGATGACTCGTTTAGCTTGAACGGTTCAAAGTCTAATATCGTTGTGATGGCGGCAGAATTTGCGGTGGCGTATTTAGCAAATAATTTGTGATTGCGACGTTTGTTGCATGAATGTCTCGATGGACTCGTTTGAAATTCAGCCGTTGTTGTGTGCTGCTGATGACGGTAATGATCAGTAATTTCATCGGCAATGTGATCTTGATCGGTATTGTTGTTGTTGTTATTATTATTAATATTATTATTATTATTTACAGAGTAATCAACGGGTTCAACGTCTGTTCGCGGACTGTTGAAATTTTTTTGCTGGTGAGAAAAAACCGTTTTACTGTTTACTATATGATGGTGTCCATGGTGTTGACCATATTTGGGCAAAGAAGAAGGATAGATAGTATTATGATGTACATACGTACTCTGATATTGCTGGTGTTGGACATTTGTGGTGCTGGTGTATTGGTTCTGATTTTGACTTGTGCTTCTTTCATTTCTGCTATGACTAATATACGGTGATGGCATCTCTGAACTATCGCTACTAGTTGTATGTATTGGTGGCACTACCGACGCAACTACCGTTGTTGGATTGTTATGGTGGTAGTATGCTATCACGCGGGATGATGTGTGCGCATCGTAACCGGACAGTCCATATTGTAATTTATTGTGTACCATATAGTTATGGTACAGCCAACCGTTTGTATGCATCACACCAGCTTCATGATCGCTGTAAGTTGAATAATTATTATATACACACACGCAAGTAAGAGGGAGATAGGGAGGCATATATATATATATATACATACATGCCTATTTCTATCAAATAGGGTGGCATCAAACTCTTTACATTCTATATATATTATTACACATATTTATGCAATTCACCTTAATACTTGATTTGTACACACTATGACTGGTTGTTGATTATTTTCCATGTTTTCTTTCACTTGTAGTACACAATGCACCCATAACCACTCGCCGGTGCGTCTTTGTAATTTCACTAATAAAATGCAGGATCTATCTTGTTCGTTTTGAGTAATTAGTTTATGTTTGGTTTGAGCTTCTCGTATATATTCCCAATGTAGTAGTTTATACCAAGAAATACCCTGAATTTCATTTTTTGTATACTCGAGATGAAATTCGCCACTAGAAATATTTGATCTATATCATCATGTTTGTTTTGTAATACATATGTATGTATGTATTTAATAATAACAATGGCAAATAATATATATATTAAAACATACTTTTTATCAATATGCATAAATTTCATATCCATCGAGTGTATAGATGTAAATACGTTTGTAGCACCAAGAACAACGCATTCACGAGTTTCCGGCATTGCAATCGGAGTACACGTAGCTAGAAATACGGGCTCGTTACGACTGCATAATGGTAAAAAAGATAAATAATGTCCCCGCACAAGAACTACCTAAAACAAATAACACATGTATATGTACATACATACATACATATATGTGTGTATGTAAAAACAAAGGGGTAAGCCAAGTAAAATGAAGCAATGTTTTCAATACCTTTTGATCTCCAAATCGCAATTGTCGCCGGGAATTCCTTGACACATTCATTCGACATAAAAACATCCGACAATCGTTGATAAGTTCATTCGCGCCCAAAGGGTCATGTGCTGTGATCCTTCCAAGTTCTACTTGAATCATTTCATGGTCTTGTTTGTCTATGATATCATATACACTGTCACCATGTATTAGCAAGTCTTCCTAAATCAAGCAATTGTTTATAATATTGATTCGATTCGTTTATTTTGCGTGTGCATTTACCATTGAATGACCTAAATATTCTGCCGCGTTGTCGGATATGTATAGAAGTTTCCCGTTTTGTGTCATCATCATTAAAAAACCGCTTAAAGCCTAAAAAAATCAAATAATAACCAAATAAATATGCATTCTCGATAGTATTTTTTATTCGAAACGTGATTGTGTTGTTCTTGACCTGAATCAAGAGTAGGTAAATTAAGAAATATATATATATCTGCAGTCTTTGTTAATTAAAACTATTTACTAAACATTTAAGCTTTTATATATCGGTATATAATGAAGGCATGTCATTTCGATTAAAGACTATTTTCTGTCAGTCAGTTCAAGACGGTTTAGATGGTTGTAATCTTAGGTAAGGTTGCTTTACTTGGCGGCTGGTATATACCATAGTATGGTGTGGTATATGTATGTATGGTATGGTATATGTATGTATGGTATGGTATATGTATGTATGTATATATTTATATATATATATATATATATATATATATATATATATATATATATATATATATATATATATATATATATATATATATATATATTTATATGTGTATGTGTGTGTGTGTGTGTGTATAAATATATATAGTATATAATAGTGTTGGCGAAAGGTAACGACTTTTGTTAGTTCGGTGATACGGGGGAAGTGGTGGGTGAGGTCAGCGGCGATGGTTTAGTTCAAGTTAGGTGGTACGGTACGCGGTATACGGGGAATGGAATGGTATGGAATGGACATACAAGAAGAAACAACAGATACCAGAAAGAACGAGAACTCGAGTGCGAGTGCGGCAACGGCAGTCCTCGGGTCAGCGGGTTGACCTCGACTTGCAGCACAGGGATGCTTGCTTGCTTACTTTCCCACGGATCTGCTCTACCGCCCAATATCAGAAGGTGTTTATCTTCAAACGTAACATATACGATACGATACGATATTGTATACTCTACTATACTATACTATACTCTACTATACTATACTATACTATGATATTGTACTATCTATTTGCACTCGTTACTATATTCATAATGTCATACAAATGATGTACCACATACAGGGTTTATTAAATGTTTCAAATATCAAATTCTTAATATGTATATTCCCACGATTAAAACTATACAAGAAGAGAAAGAGGCTGACTGCAGGCTATCGCTAGAGATACATATGATTGTCATGTCCATGTATGCATGTATGTATGTATATAGCATGCACATATATATATATAATGAATGTTAATATAGACAAAACGCAGGTGATTCGATTGAAACTACTCACCTTAGAAAATCCAATATTTGGTGTTGGCGCCAGAGTCACATTAATATCGTGCCGTTTGAACGCTACAAATACAGAATCAAAATACTTTGAATCAAAATCATTGTGTGGTGTACACATTATAGGAAATGAACATCGATGAGAATATATTATCTTACTAATATCGCCGCGGGGAATTATTTATAAATAGCACTTACGTTTGTTATGTAATATATATATATATATATATATATATATATATATATATATATATATATATATATATATATATATATATATATATATATAT
Organism: Nebria brevicollis; assembly: GCA_944738965.1. Lineage (NCBI taxonomy): Eukaryota > Metazoa > Arthropoda > Insecta > Coleoptera > Carabidae > Nebria > Nebria brevicollis. Next base: position 5,683,711 of record OX122899.1, read on the forward strand.
ATATAAATAAAAAAAATAAATATATATATATATATATAAATAAAAAAAAAAAAATATATATATATATATATATATATATATATATATATATATATATATATATATATATATATATATATATGTGTGTGTGTGTGTGTTTGTGTATTAGGGATATCTAGTAAATATAGAATATTTTATTATAAATATGTATATGGCATGGTGTTTGCTTGTTTAGTTACCTACCTTGCTGAAAATAATTAGCCTTTCGGACATAAACACAAACGAGTGCCATGAGCTGTAACTGAGATAGCCGTTGTCTTGTTGAAGGTGGAAGTGGTAGAAGATCTCTCAAATTAGCGATTTCTGCATTTATCAAATCCCTACGAAGTTTACTGGCTCCTTTTGTTGATTTACTAGCATCAAATCTGTTTACATACATACATACATACACACATACTTATAATTACAAAAGTATTACAGTTCAGAGTTCGTTAACCAAAGTGTACATTTATATATGTATGTATGTATATATAAATTTATATATATGTAATGTACCAGGTAGTAATTATACACTAGTGTGTTCACAAACTATGACATAATAATGTTCACCTTAAACATAAAAATATGTATGAAATCACTTAGATGCATTGATGAAAATGTTTTGATTTATTTTGAAGAAATCTCGCGCTGTGATTTGATGATTATATAGTGGGCCGATGGTCGATGGCCGGACCAAGTCTTGCAACGAGCTAAATAATCGTTGAACCAGTTCAGCCAAAACTAATTCGCGATTATAATGCCGGCAAATAAATACATCTATCTATCTATCTATCTATACAGCATGTACGTACATACATACATACATATACTATATATACGAAGACAAACGAATAATTTCATTTATATATAATCTATATATATATACATTATTTTTACATATTTAGGTACATATTTCAAAGCTACTTTTATGTTCGTTTCAAATATTATAGATTCGTATGTATTGCACAAATGAAACAAAGCCCATAGGAGGCATGTTCAAAATTAATAATAGAAAATTATGTACAAATATTCATGTACCCTATTATTGGAATTATAAACAAAATAATCATTTCACATAATACCAACATAAAAACACCAAAATCAATCATTTGCTCTTATGATGTGCATTCTATTTTTATTGAACAAGATTATTGGTATTGCAATATGTTTTACGTACATACATGCGCATGCAAAGATATATGCCAAAGTTTCAGCTAAAACCAAACAACAAACTACGAACTTATAATAATAATAATAATATAATACCTTGCGAACATTCTGATTTTTCCAATATTCTCTGAAAATTGATGATTTCAAACACAGTAGACGAAGGACACACAGCAACACATTACGTCAGTAACAATCACATAGCGATTATAGAAAACACCATAACTTACAACAACTTTTCACTATTCCAAACTGTATCAATTTTTTATTAAATATATATATATATATATATATATATATATATATATATATATATATATAAATATATACATAAATATATACATATATAATATTTCAACTATACATACATACATACATAGGTAATAGCTACCAAAAAAAATTGTTTAATTTATGTATATATATATATATATATATATATATATATATATATATATATATATATATATATATATATATATATTTATTTATTTACATATGTATGTATGTATTTTGGTTATGAACTAATTTACTTATAAACCATAATATCACACTGAATATGTTATGTTGGTATGTATGCATGTATAATGTATGTATTTAATACATGGATGTATGTATGTACCATGCTTTACACCTGAGATGTACGTACTAAGAAATGATGCTTGACTTTCTGGTTCTGGTCTGCTTGCTGAATGCCCTACCCATCACATCTTAGAAGCCAATCCTACTCTTTCTCTATTGGCTAAACTGTTGGATGACTATTTTCATTGGTTAACTAAGTCAATCAAATAATACACACATCTAATTATTTCACATTATATCTACATATACATGTATGTATACATATAGACAGACCATTTTAAAACCACCAATAATCAGCTATGATTGACAAATCTTTCATCCCCCATAAAACCATCATAAAACAGATATACACATCACATACGCTATTACATTATAAGCATACACATGGAAATTCTTTGAATACTTCGGTACCATTAGCACTCTTACTTACCACTAAGTAATATTGCATACATTCGTTGCTAAAGGTTACCATATCATTTCCAAATGTTGCTAGTCTAATATAAGCTAATGCTTGAAACTATAAAACGAAAACGAAAGGATTACAAACTAACAAAATTCAACCAAATCATTGAAAATGAAATATAATTACATTTAATTTTCAAATTCAAGCACACTTAGTAACACCAACAATATATGCTTCATTTATTTAAACAAGTCGAGCGAGGATTCAGTCCGAGATCGGACCAACACTACAAACCATCGGTTATTTGCTAAATCAAAATTCGAAAAAAACGCTACTCTATTTATTTGAATTGTATGAAATACAATGATCTTACTTATTTTGATTTATGGCACCATCAAGCTTAATATAAATCTAACCTAATAACACAATATTATATTCATAACGCCTTATAAGTACACAACCTCCGACCTAGTACATACTATCCTGAAACACTAGGTTGCAACGCTGGTTTCTTAAAATTATCCATTTTATCATTATTATTATAAATTATTCATTTAATCATTATAATTACTCTCTCTCTCTTTATATATACATATGCTTATTTGTACTAAAATTATTGTTCACTTAAATTAAATCAAAATTCATACACTATCATTTAACACTTGTTTAATATACTTCTCCTAATGTGCCGCCGCACATACTTGTATCGTTGGTTCAAAACATAATGAGGCAATCATTAAAAACGATATTTTAGTCATTGAATGGATTTACGTACTTTGCAACGAAGCTTAACGATAATCCAGGAAGATATCATATTTTTCTGACCAATTAGAGTCCAGCAAAAGAAGTTTGTTCATGCTAGTGATGCTTTTTTAAAAGGATATAGGAAGCAAAAGTACAGTTTTCCACTTTTATTCGTATTTAGGGCTCGATTCTAAACGATGGAATGAAATTTATCACTCAACTACAAAATTGTGATAAGTATCACTCGCTTATATGCACTTGCTATTTGGACGGTGATTTACGGTGAGTAGTAATCAACTCACATTTGTTTTTATTGTAGTTTCATGGATAATTTCATTGATTTACTATTAAATTCAAGATAATTGAATTTTAATTAATGAAGGAATACGTTCAAATTATATTATTGAAGGAAATAGAACATGAAGATTCATTCATTTTTACTGGTATATTACTAGTAATTTTAATTCCGAAGTACTTCATTTGATTCACAAGTTTTCCTGGTGGGATCATTTCGAATAGAAGTAAACAACTAATAAAAATTAATAAGATGCACAGCGATGTGTAGCGCGCAGCTAGTATCACCAATTTACTGTAAATATGACGTAGGTACGTAATTACCGACGCCGGAATAGTATTTCGGATTCAATGCTGAGGGACATGTTATACTTATGGCAAGAATCGGCGGTGCATTTATTGTGAGACATAGTGGCAATTGAATAATAAGTTAATAAAGCTATATTTTCAAATTGAAATATTTGTTTTTATGTGTTTGTTTATGTTTAATAGCAATACAAAACTAAAAAATATTTGAATTTTCATTTGTAAATAACTTTTTATTTCGACCCTTAACAAAACCAAAAGTAATTCTATATCATAAATACATCCTTGGCATGTGTGGTGGCAATGCAACGTTTTGCAAAATTCTTCCGCTATACCTCTGAAATTCAGCTCATACCACAATTACTTCATTTTTCGGCCATTTACACAATGCTAATATCTCATATTGCTATACCCCGGATTGAATTTGGAGAAGGGGCAGCATTGCATCTCTCTCGCTGTCACAACTCCATTATCTATGGTGTAGATCTGACTTTAAATGTATATATAACAATAACCTAAAAATACTCAAAATATGAAAAATATAAAACAAAATAAAGAAGAATCTCATGAACAAATAATAATTTATTATCTTCTAGCATTTATACGTGTAGTCCTAACATTTTTGCCGCAAAATGGCTATATACATCCAGATGAATATTTCCAATCAATCGAAGTGGTTGCCGGTAAATCTAATAATAATAATAATAAATTAAACTCAGTAATAGCTTAATAAAATAATTCCATTCTAGGAGATATATTCGATGTTGAATCAAACAGACCATGGGATTTCAATGCGACATTCCCGATCCGAAGTATATTCATACCATCGATAACCGTCGGTTTACCATATCGACTATTACGAATCATACAACCGAGTGTCATGTACTACCTAAACATCTCATTGAAAACGCCGTACTGGCTAGTAGTGTGCCCTAGATTATTCACATGTCTTCTATCGTTCACCGTCGATTATTGCTTATACAAAATATGCCGATTGAACAACGACAGATCCAACAAATACAAACAGAAACTAGTGATACTCGCCAGTTCGTACGTAACGCTCATCTACGGCACGCGCACATTCTCTAATACGGCGGAAATGATTCTGATATCCATTCTATTGTACTTGGTGGCCGATAGTCAAGTGTACTCGCACACCATCATACAGCAAAACGAATTCCTGACGCAGCGTTACGAACGCGCCAACGCGATCGTAGATCGCGTTCGTTTATTTAAGATGAGATCGTCGCTGCCGGGACATACGATGCGCAATTGTGTGCTCATCAGTTTTGTCATCGTAATGGGTATCTTTAATCGGCCGACATTCATCGCGTTTGCATTTCCGCCAATGTTCTTCTGGGTGCATCGCGGCATCGGTTTTCGTACCGTTCGCTTCGCCGAGTTTCATTACCGGATGCTTTCGTTTTTATGCTGTACGATTGGATTCGCGTGTTTCTTCATTGTCATCGATTCGTTGTATTTCGGTTATATATCAATACCGGAAATACAACAAATGGATATTTCGATGGATAATTTCGTTGTGACGCCGTTGAATTTCATCAAGTACAATATGGATTCGACGAAATTGGCCGAGCACGGTTTACATCCGAGATGTTTGCATCTGTTGGTTAATATACCGTTGCTGTATAACGTACTTGGATGTATTGGAATCGGTTGCGTTGGAATGTTGTTTTATAGGTGGGTGGTTTGAATTAAAATCGTTAAATATTTGCCGTAATTTGGTATTAAAAAAAAAAACCATTGTAATAATATTTATAATTTTTTTCAAGATTAATATCGGGACAGTTCGCAAAACTACCCAAACTACATAGCATCAACGGACTGATGATTGCATCTGTGATAACACCAGTGGCCATGCTCTCGTATTTTCCACACCAAGAGCCGCGTTTCTTGATTCCGATCACGCTGCCGCTGGTCTACCTGTACAGTGAGAATTTAACGCGCCGGCGCACGCTCATGCGCGCTTGGATTGTCTTGAACCTGTTATGTGCGCTATTCTATGGGTTCGTGCATCAGGCGGGCGTGTACCCGGTGACTGCACACTTGGCGCGTCATGTGCAACCCAACCACAACGTCCAACTAGTTACCAGCCACATGTACACCGTTCCCATTTCACTGTTAATGCACCGCAATAGCCGCAACATATATGGCACCGGCGCCTCCAAGTACATCGTACCGAAACGCCTCGTGCTCAACGAAATGGGCTCGAAAGATATGGCCACACTCCTGAAACGACTGACAATCATTCAACATATTCAATCGTTGAATAACAATACTACCGACTATCATTCCACGCAGCAATTGTATTTAGTTTTACCGGTCACCAAAGAGTACGAATTGAATCAGTTGTTAGAGCACGCCTATGCACACTTTACCCTTGAGATTATTCAAACGTTTTATCCGCATCTAAGCACCGAAGCGCTTCCGAATTTTGGCCATTTTAATTATTCAATTTCGACACTTTCCATAACGACCGTTATCGATTCACTACTCGATATCATCAATTCATGTGGTTTACGTTTGTATCAAGTACATCACAACAACAACACTATTACACTCCAATAGAATAAAAACAAAAACAGTAAAAAATGATGATGCATCGTATCAAAATGTATTTATTTCTAATTGTAAATTATTGTCGCATAGACGTTACAAATATGGCGGAAATTATTAAAGCAATACAAGGCCGATCTGCGTTCGCCGCGTAGACAAAAATAATAATTCACATAGCACCGTATGGGGCGGCCTTAAAATAAATGAGATCTGTGTTAGTTAACTAAGTTGATATTAAAAAACATCCTGCTGTTGATATTATTTAAAAATCTGAATGATATATGTATGAAATAATGTTAAGTTTCTAATATTAAATAAAAAATAAAAAACGATCTGATGAAAATGTTGTACTATTAATGCTGCTGCTACTACTACTATTACTTTATAACATTACATCATAAACAATCTAACAAAAAAAATAGTAACGAATGGAATGAATCACATATAGCTAATAATTATATTATAGTTAATTTTAAAAAAAGCTGCTACACCGTATTACTCTCTGGTATTACTAATACCGCGGTGTTTCTGTCGCCGCGTCCGCTGTTGAAGTGGACGCACTGCTATCAATAACAAATTCGTTAAGTATAATCTTGTTCTCAAACACGAATTGAACGTCTTTGATCATCATGAACCATCGGTCCCGCAGCATCTCTATACAGCTATTAATCGTGTTTATAGTTTGTGGATGGGCGCGGCCGCACGACTCCAATGGCGGCAACGGGTCCCCCAGCAATGCTTTCACACACATGGCCATCGCATAACCGACCGAGTTGATGTTATAGCCGCCCTCGAGCCCTAAAACAATGCGGCCAGCGGCTAACGGCTTCAGTAACTGCACAAAGTGACCGAACACTTCGGGCGACAGGTGGTAGCCGCCCAGTGGATCACCTTTACACGCATCGAATCCAGCAGCTACAAGCACCAGTTCGGGATTGTACTGATACGCAACTGGCAAGACAATGCGTGTAAACACCGCCATATAATCGCAGTCCGTCATTGGTGACTGAAATCAATATATAATCAATCACAGTTGTTTGCATGTATTTTTTTATGACGTACGTGATTAAATGGGACGTTTATGTTGAAACCCAATCCGTCATTTCGTCCGGTTTCTGTGAAATCACCATCGGTTCCCTGAGGATAAAAGCGGCCGTTATCGAATCGGTGCAAAGAAATGTATAAAACACGAGCTGTCTCGTAGAATATCTCTTGAATTCCATTGCCGTGATGTATATCAAAGTCAACAATTAGTATGCTGTAAGAATATAGAGAAAAAAAAAGAGTTAAGTTGAGCGATGAGTGCCGATGACGCGGTTCCAGCAGCAACAATTACCGTTGTAGACCTTGATTTAGTGCAAAGCGAGCAGCAATCGCAACATTATTAAAGATGCAGAAGCCACCTGCAGCGTTGGGCTCGGCGTGGTGTCCCGGCGGGCGGATGATGCCAATGCCTGACGTGCATTGGCCTGCGAGCACTGATGTTACCAGCTCAATCAGATTTCCGGCGGCCACCGAGGCACTGGTCATGGTCGATTCATTGCTAAACACTGTACTCCAGCCTTCTGTAGCATGCAACTCTGCTTCAGTATGCGGAGTCAAGTGATTAATCTTATTGATGTATTGCAACGCATGACAAGTTGTCAGTTCTAAATAAGTTGCACATCGTGACTAGAAAGAAATGGATTGATTGATTAAGAAAATTACTAAAAGCAATGTAAGCAACGTACCGGTTGCAATTCTAAACGAGAAAACAATTTCAACTCTTTTAAAGTCTCAATCACTTTCGTTACCCGTTCCGGTCGCTCAAATAGGTTTTGCACTGGAGATTTGTGTCTAGTCATAAGCGAATCGTACACATAGCCGACGTTATTCACCGGATGCTCATCATAATAACCTACGAAAAGAAAATCGTCTTTTTAAAAAGAGACGCAACGGTGCACAAATGTGCATGTAGATATACAGTTTCGTAAGCGATTCACTTCGTCCTTGAAGTACTGCTCTCGTTGTGTGGTATGCACCGGGTAACAATAGCGCGTTTGATATGGTCCTTTCAACTCAACGCCCTCATAACGAACAATCGGCTTATGTTTGTATCGGTTATCCGGTTCGCCGATGTGCCGATCGTGGGTATACGACAAACACTTCCACTCGTCGCGCAAGATTGACAGGGAATCGTAAATGCTCGACATTACGCTAGAATCATACGATTATTTATATTAGGCATATAGCGCACAACATATTGATGTGATACCTATCAAGCGGCAAAAACGACATCTCTAATCTTGGAGCTGGGTCACCGAGTAGCGCGCGGAGAGTTTGTGCAGCTCCTTCAGCCAGGGACGGCAGGAAGTAGCCTCCTTCCAGAATCACAGCCACTTTACCACCAGCAAGTCCCAGAAGCATAGTGGTCAAGTGATGATAGCACCCCGGACTGACTATCATATCACCCTATTTCACAAACACATAATGTATATACATACACACACAAATATGTATATAAATATATATAGAATTTCTAAAATCACATTTCTATCCATGTATATGTATACATCAACGAGCTAACCTTTTCATCACCAATAGCTGAATCAAAGCCTGCTGAGATAAGAATTAACTCTGGTTGATACTAAGAAGAAGAAGAAAGGAAATAATAATTAAAATAAACACACACCTCGGGACAGCCGATCGCTGCATCGTATCCGGCTGAGATTAAAATCAAATCTGGCTGAAACTATTCAGAACAAATGAAACGATAACGCATATCGATTGGATTCCATGAATCAATTCAATCGACGCACTTACCTCGTAGGCTACCGGTAACAAAATACACTGAAATATAGCCAGGTAGTCGGCGTCAGAACACTGGGTACTATTCAAAGGCACATTAATATTTTTTCCGCGCGCAGTGTTGCCACCAATATAATTATAATTGGATTCTTTTTGATTCGGCCAGAATTTTCCGTGTTCAAAGCGATGAATCGAGAAATAGAGCACGTTCGGATCGTCGTAGAATATTTGCTGGGTGCCGTTGCCGTGGTGCACGTCCCAGTCCACAATGAGGATTTTCTTAACCGTCCCTGTTTTCAGTGCGTATTTCGCAGCAATGGCCACGTTGTTGAAGTAGCAGTAGCCGCTATATTGGTCTCTAGTGGCGTGGTGTCCAGGCGGGCGTATAATAGCCATGCCGTTCTGGCATTTGTTCATCAAGATCGCTTTAACCAATTCAATCGAGGATCCAGCAGCTAGGCGTGCTTGTGCATATGTTCCCTATATAACAATAGCAAATATCATAAATACATACATACATGCAATCAATCATTCATTCTAGTGGGGTTTGCGTAATGTATGCATGAATGAATATATTACCAAATTAAAGTAGATGGAATCAAACAACGATGCTAAATTTTCCATTTCGTCGTCATCTAAGTGACTGGTTGATTCCAGTAAATCAATTTGATCTCCGTCATGGCATAGTAAGATTTCGTCGCGATTGGCCATCCGAGTGTCTACTGGAAAACATCTTTCCACCAATTCGTAAGTACGAATGCTACAACAGAACAGAATGTCTAGATTTTGAATAAACATATTCGCATCAAATCTCACTTACCGATCAATCACACATTGGTAACGTTGCGGATTCTCCGCGTACAACGGATCCCATAAACAAGCGTGCGACTTGAATTTATCGTCACTTACCAAGCCGGTTGTAAGTTTTTTCTCCAATTTGCTATTGGCAGCCTAAAATAAAAACAAAACAAGAAAACATTGCATACACATAAACATCATCAACAACCTTCTCAAAAATATCCGGAAGTTTAGGCTGTACCACTTTTTTACCACCCTTTTTACGGCCCGCTTCCTTCAACTGGCGGAGCGTCGCCTAAAACAAATCCACTCATATAGTACATACATATTATAAACAGTATTCTTCAAACAAATACAACAAAACTATTTACTCCTTCAGTTGTCATGATGATATATGCTGGCTTCTTTGTCGATCCTGTAAATAAACATAATAATACGTGAATTAATTTTAGTTTATCTGTTGCACTCGTCAAACACGCAAACAGATTTATAAATGAGGTTACAAACCACCACAGACAAAACACAACAACACCAGTGAAAAGGCGCCAGATCTCTGAGCTACAACTAACACTCACAGCAGCGTTATCGCAAAGTCAAAGAGCACATGTACAATAAACACAAATTAATATGAATAACAAAACAAATATGCGCACACATACACACTAATCCCTATTTATTGTCATCATTATGAATTAAATATTGTGATAGTAGCGCTTCTATTTTCTTATATATAGGCATTTGTTATTACGTTTAATAATTCATTAAATACATTTACGCATCTAATACACATACAATACACTCATAAAACACATTCATCTTACCGACTATTGGCAACAAATAAACAGAGATGATGAATAATAAGCACAACTCTAAAAATGAATAACAGAACGGAAACTCAAAATGGCGACGGGAAACGGAAACAGCATTAGGTACATAGTCACCTAAACGAAAACTAAAATGGCAGCATACAAATCCGTCAAAAAAAATCAAACTTTAACTAAATTTGATGCCGCGAGTGAAACCTAAGCGCATTTACTTATTGTATAATTAATATTTATGATATTTCTGCATACACCAGCCAAAAAACACGGTAAACAACAAACAAAAATTAATCACATATATTCAAACATGACCTGTTGCATTACAACGATTTCTAAAACAAAAATAAACGTCTTACTTGTTGAAAACACTTGAAAAAAGCAACTTGATTACACACACATCACAATTGATGGATTTTTTTTAAGGAATAGTTTCACCGCGTGAAAACGCTAATATGTGTTCTATACCGAATAACACCACAATGGCGGCAGTGTTACGTTAAAGAATACGATCAGTTTGTTATAAAAAAAAAATAACCAGATAAATACCAGCTGCTGGACCCGTAATTCGTGACCTTTCAGATAAAAATTGTTCAAATTGCAGATGCTTCATTCGACATGATTATAAATAATTAAATCATATATGTATTAATAAAATATTAGATTAGTATATTAGAACTTCAAAAATTCGAAATTGTCACCAACCCGAAAAACGAAATACACTAATGAAATAAATTCTTATATAATATAAATAATTTGTATTTTAACCCAGTTTAAAATTCGATAAAGTGAGGAAAAGTCAACTATACCTGGAAAACGATGACAGCTTTACATTTTTAATCGCAGATATCGGTTTCGATATTAATAACACTACTGTATCAAACAAGATTAGATTTTGTTATCTTCAATTTTAAAACATTAAATTGTATATTTGATGCATGTATTATTTACCTATATACCTAACTAGGTACATGTAGTCTGTTAGCTATTAGTTAACCTCGAATCACAACCCACAAAACCGGATGAAATGCCCACATTATGACAATAATGGCATTAAAACGGAATCTGTTCCGTGTTTCATTAGCGATTAAGTTTACACATTGCACACATACCTGGTCGCCTTTGGTATCTGTGTTTAATGCAAAACCCACAAAAATATTAAATATAATGTCCGAAAAAAAGGTAGGTCCTGAAACATGAAATTAAATAAATAATGTATCATGCAGCTGTTGTATGTATTTAGGGTTTATTTGATGTACCCGAACTGCAATCGCATGAAGGATTCTATGCGCTTAAAGAACGATGCATACTCCAAACGGATGAATTAATAAATGAGGCAATTAGCAAAAATCGGAAACGAAAAATGGTCGATATTTTCGATGAACTATCCGATACTTTGTGCAAGGTAGCTGATTTGGCTGAATTTATACGAATTGCACATCCGACAGCAACGTATTCAAAAGCAGCTGAGATTGCTTGCGTTGCTGTAAGCAGTATTGTCGAGAAGTAACGTTCAACTAACTAATCTCATTAACTAGAAACGAACAATACTGATACCTGATTTATTATTGTAACAGATTGAACACGAATTACGAGTTATTTAATGCGCTTAAAAACGTCGTTGAACATGGCGATCACATACAGACGGACGATCTGGATAAACATGTCGCTCGCTTATTTCTGTTTGATTTTGAACAGTGCGGTATTCATTTACCAGAGTCCGATCGACAGCGCGTAGTGGAATTGAACGATGCCATTTTGCATTTGGGGCAACATTTCGTGGCTGGGGCCGCCAATCCACGTACCGTGCAAAAAACAACGTTACCCGAAAACATTCGCCATTTGTAAGTAAAGACTATTCACATGTCGAGATGAGTTGTATTAGTTTATATTTCATTGTAGGTTCACGATTGACGGAAGGGATAAATTAGTTGTTTCGGGTCTTTCGACAGATTCCAGTGACCCGATCGTTCGTGAAGTGGCTTATCGCATCTTTTTGCATCCTGATAAACATCAAGATTATCTGCTGGTACATATGTTGTCGTGTCGACATCAATTGGCGGAAATCTGCGGTTTTCGTACTTATAGCGAGCGGTAAGTGTATAATAAGAACTAAGGATTGAAATGATGCGCATATTTTGAACGGTGTGTGTGTGTATCTCTGTCTGGCTGTTTGATATAAATATTTACAGAGCATTGAAAGGGAGCCTGGCAGAAAATCCAGATGTGGTCAATTGTTTTCTAAACATGTTGTCGGAAGCAATCAGCGATAGGGCCGCAAAGGATTTTCGAGAGATGAACCGGATGAAAAGTATCGAATGCGGAAGTAACATCGGCGGCGTCGCAGCTTGGGACGTTCCATATTACAGTCACAAAGTGAAACGCGACGCGTTTCGGGTCGCAAGCAACGAATACGCACCGTATTTCTCATTGGGCGTCTGTATGGACGGTTTAAACACTCTGATGCAAGCGTTATACGGCATATCACTGGTCGTCGTTAACGATATGGCGCCAGGTGAAGCATGGACGCCAGACGTTTACAAACTTGCTGTCACGCACGACACCGAAGGTTTATTGGGCTACATTTACTGTGATTTATACGAGCGCGTTGGCAAGCCGAATCAAGACTGCCATTTCACGATACAAGGGGGCAAAGAATTGCCAGACGGCACTTACCAATTGCCGATCGTTGTTTTAATGCTAAACCTGACCGTAGCTCGCTGGTCGAGTCCCTCTCTGCTGTCGCCTTGCATGGTGGACAACTTGTTCCACGAAATGGGCCACGCAATGCACTCGATGTTGGCGCGCACCAAATACCAACACGTCACCGGCACTCGCTGCAGCACTGATTTTGCCGAAGTGCCCTCAGTGCTAATGGAGTACTTCGCCAACGACCCCCGTATCATACGAACGTTCGCGCGACACTTTCAAACCGGTGAACCAATGCCGGACGAGATGATCCACCGTCTGTGCGCGTCGAAGCACATGTTCGCCGCCAGCGAAATGCAATTGCAAGTGTTCTACTCGTCTTTGGATCAAATCTATCACAGCACCGGCAGCACCGCGGGCCTAGATAGCACCAAGATATTAGCGGAAACGCAAGCGAAGTACTACGGGGTGCCGTACGTGTCGAACACGGCGTGGCATCTGCGGTTCACGCACCTCGTTGGCTACGGCGCCAAGTACTATTCGTATTTGATGTCGCGAGCCGTTGCCTCTTGGATTTGGCAGACTTACTTCGAACCAGACCCATTGAATCGCGTGCAGGGTGACAGGTATCGCCACGAATGTTTGGCGCACGGTGGCGGCAAACCGCCCCGACAGTTGGTCAGTGATTTTCTGCAACGAGATGTGACTCCTTCGCTTCTTGTCGACTCGCTTGTGAAGGAAATTGATGAAAAAACGAGACAAATTACTGTTACAAGTTGATTCAATGTTACTACTACTACTACTACGTATTCCCATATGTAGGTATTCATTCTATCATTACCAAAGAAGAATCTTGCCTCTTGATTATTTCAATACAAATCATTGAATACACATGTATTGTATGATATGGGTATTTGTCCAATTGCATAAAATAATGATTCATTCGATTAATTTTTCGTTTGTGTATACCGAATATTTATTTTGTAAAAGAAATGTTGTTTTTTGTACCTTGTATATTTATTATTCATTTTTGTATAGTGGATTATGAACAAATAAACTAGGAAAAAATATCTGTACTTCTTTTTGAAGAAAAAGTATATTTTAATAAAAAAAATACACATATATCATTAGATTGAAATAAAAATTGTTTTTAATCATCTGACATAAAACATTGACGAATTTGGATTACAACTTTTTGTTTAAAATTATAAACACTGCACTGCACTGGGACATACTATCATCGTTATGTAAATTAATTATTCGAAATTATAATTAGATTTGCAATGATTTTAATTAAAATAACAGTTCTCATACATATCAGTTGTTTTTAATAACTAATAAACAAAAATTAAAATAAAAAAACCAACAGAAAAGTAGATTTACCTTAGTACTAATATTTACAGAACTTGGCCGTTTGTTGCACGCAACAATTGTTTCTTTGAATGTTATGTTACGTTACGACAACGTTTTGTACACACACACACGCACACATCCAAGTTTCAAATGGCCAAAAACAGCTGTCTTACTTCATTTATGAGACTGTTTCAATTTATTTTATATTCTTATACAATGAAAAGTTGACAATTTTCATTGTATTTTAATGATAAATTACAAAAAAAAAAAAAGAAAGAACAGAACAGAAAATAAAAAGATTATTAATTATAACAAGCAAACAAACTAATAATTTAAGCAACATAATTGTATTGATTGGGATTATCTTTATCCCGTTCCATATAATCTCGATCTATCAGTGATTCGATGCGTTTCTTTAAATCGGCGGGCTGGAAATTACATTGATTAGTTATCAAAGTGTATATATATATATATATATATATATATATATATATATATATATATATATATATATATATATAATATTGATATTATTATGGGTTTATCTTAAAGTGAAACGAAATCACACTAGATAATATGATCTTATTTGAAGTGGTTGTTTCATTCAATGAAATAAACACATACATACATATGTTGTTACTCTTTACCTTGACGGGAAACTTTAGTTGTAGATATAATTCGCTAATTAAGAGATTATGACTGAGCGTTTTGCGCATTTTCATAATTCGCACGATGGCAGCATCTATTTGATATTGTCTATCCTGATAAACGCGTTCTTCGGTTGCTTTTTGTTCTTCGGTCTAAACAAAACAAAAAATAGAATGAAAGATTATAATAAAAAACCAATGTAACGACGATGATGACTCAACTGTTTCTTTCATCTGAATTTGATTAATTTTAATGCGGCAATATTTATTGGTGAACTCGGCGTTGAAATGAAACTTGTCGGCGTCATCGATGTCGCGACCGCGCGGTGTTTTCTGCAACACGCGAGCTTTGCCGCATGCCAACGACTGTAATGTGCGCCGCAATTCACCATCCTCAATGTTGCTCGCTTGCTTAATCTCCTCGAACGTCAAGCCGTCGGACGGATTGAACAACAAGAGCACTAGCGCTTGGAACAGCGACACCTGCAGCTCCTTGTGGCCTTGCGGAAACGACGCCTTCAGAACGCAATGGCCTAGTGTCGGCTGCCAGTGCAGCTTGCGGCCGTTGTGTTTCGATAGATAGAACTTGTTGAAGATGTTCTGGTACTGCACCATTTCATTGGGCAGACTTACGTCGAGCACGGGATAGGTGGGCCAGTAGCCCATCGTTAGAATGTTCACCGTCAGATCGATGTTGA
Organism: Nebria brevicollis; assembly: GCA_944738965.1. NCBI lineage: Eukaryota > Metazoa > Arthropoda > Insecta > Coleoptera > Carabidae > Nebria > Nebria brevicollis. The sequence continues at coordinate 5,699,546 of OX122899.1, forward strand.
TGATTTCACGGTGCATCAGGTTGTTCATGTGTTGTTTAAATGCGATATTTATATCTTTGCTGAGCTCCATATCCTTGAACATACCCTCGAGTTTCGACGTGAAGCCGCCGCCGCATTCCTGTTTTAATTTACTTAGCATACTCTTCTCGGCGTCGACGCTCGCCGATTTGCCGACGAGCAACCGTTTCGCCAAGTCTTTTTTGTAAAATGCTTCGAAGACATCTTTGCCGTGAATAAACCGAAATAATACCATTATTTTGTCTAGTAATCGTTCTAATTCTTCTTCGGTTGCTTCTTTATTACCCGCACGTAATTTAGAATCAACGAATTTTGCTTTAAAGAAAAGAATGATTCAAATATTTTTGATATACATACATAACGAACGCATCATCAACATACCAATTAATTCAGCTGGTTTATTTGCTCGTTGATTGATAAAATGTTCAAAGGCCTCACGCAATGAGTTGCTAAATTTATCATTCTTTTTGAAACATGTGCAGACAATGTTATCCATTTTATCCTTAAAGTCTAATAGTTCCTGTACCATCGTTTTATCTTTTTCTGGATCTATAACAATTGTACGTCCTTTCTTCTAGAATTTAAATTAATTTACTTGTAAAGTATAGGTCAATGCAAAAGAATTGAGAGTTAGTTAGTTGGTTAATTAGTGAATCAAGTAATGGCAGCAAATAATAATAGATTAAAACATACCTTAATAAACAAATTAAAATTCAGACACAATTCAACAATGCCGTTTCGCACACGGCTAAATAGAACATACAACAACGACAAATCTTTGATACGATTGCCTTCGAGCAGCCCGTCGAGGCCTTTCTGCAGAATGCTGCTCAAGTGCTCGCTGAGCAATTGTTTCTCGACGGTGTGGATCAGCTGCCACTTGGTGCTAGTGTCCAGATAGTGCAACACCCGCTCTTGCTCCTCAAGCAACCGTTTGTCGACGTGCGCCAAATAGTCGGGCACATCCATTTCCTGCATGAGACGCTGCCCTTCGGCGGCGTACAGTCGTTCGGTGGCCGCCAAAAACTTCTGGTCGAACGCATCCGAGTAGATCTGCAGATCGCTCAGCATACGCAGCAAACTCTTGAGCAAGGTCCGGTCAACGGCGTCACCTTGTCGCTCTTTCTCAATCAACATCAGCAGACCTTCAACGATACGCGTTTGGACCAGCGGGTTCATGACAATGTAACGTCGGAATAACTCTAATCCCATATCCCTATTGAATATTAAAAATTGTATAAAATCATATATATATATATATATATTTATATATATATGTTCCCCATACCATATTGACA